>CM062389.1:5633115-6233115 GCA_031304145.1 Cardiospermum halicacabum
CAATGGAATTTACACACGGGTAAATTCTCACTTAATATTGGGCAATCACAATATCCTCTTAGTCATGAACCATGGTCTGAATACCTACTTAGCTAGATAAATGGATGCATTGACAAGGAAAATATTCTGCCGTGTGAGAATGTAAATCTGATTTGTTATATTATTTCTTCAAATCCCACATTTTTAATGGAGTTGTCTCTTTTTCATTTTATTTTATATGTTTATGGTCTCTTTTGACCTTGCAGGTTTACATACCCATGCATGTTGGTCAAAGTGACTAGTATGTATGGTACTTAAATACTAGACGCATGGAATTCCACATTTATGCGCCAACGTTTGGACATGGTATGACTGAAGAGACTTGTTTGAATGCTACTCAGTGTGTCATGTACCTCCTCTCAAGTATGGTTAATCAGTATAGACTTCACTTTAGGTAAAATCGCTCATTAAAACCCATTTTGTGTCGTGTAGTCCCTCCTCTTGGAAAGCGATATCCAATTTCGACAAGGTATTAGTTTTTCCTAAATTAATTCCCATCTTAGTTCATATAGATATATATATATATATATATAACTACTGTTTGTTTACAATTTCATGTTGTATTACTATCATTACACTTTATAATATTTCCAGGGAAAATTCGGGTGTTTATGTCTTGTGTCTTATTGAGCATTGGATTGAGAAACGTAAAGAGTACACACATGCTTAAAATTTGATAAAGCATATCCGTCTTGTATACGCTGGTGATGGCTTTCTCAACTCTAAAGCTGTTGGATCTTGTTAACAATAATGTAGATGAGCTGTCATCATCTTTTTTCCTTTTTTGGTCACCTGATTTCAACCCTTTAGGTCGATTGTTTATCATACTAATCACACATATGTTAATGGAAACCTCGAACAATTAGCATGTTTGAATTTTTGAAAGGGTATTCTATATGCTGAATTCATGTACAAATTAAACATTGAGTAAATATATTTTATTACACGTATCTTTTATCACACATCCAAAAGCTACAAAATGTTATCAAAATTAACTCCAGTAAACTTCTAGATGCAAATTTTTTAATCTTTGTTAGCTTCCAAATGAACATATTAAAGCTAATAAATAAATAAATTATTTTGAAAATAATTTTTCGATTAACAACACCAAAATCTAAATGACCTCCACATATATGTTCAATTTTAAGAACTGTTGCCCCATACTCATTTTGTACTGCTCATGCATTTATTATAAAAGAATAACTATCTTCGACTATGTTTTGCTGGAATCAATTAAAATATTTAACAAATTCAGTAGTGTTATGTAAAGTCCATATACAATAAGTGCTTCTGAACAATGCATGTGATACCTAATAAGAAAACATATGACATCTGTTTAACCAATGTTAAAGATGATGAAATAATACCGTACTGATATTTTTGTATTCCTGAATATGCGAAATTACATGATCGCGAGAACAAAATGAGAATAGTTCTTCTCCAGCATGCTGGCACCTAATGATTGGCAACCCTAGGAGCAATCAACATCATTCTCACCTTTGATTGAACAAGTACACACATTTTTGAATAGGTTGGTTATAGATTTTGATCATCCAAAGAGACGGTTGTGTTCTGCTGCTAACCAATTACAACCATTTCCAACTATATGAGGATAAAGATTAGTGAATAAGGTGTATAATATGGTTGTATGTGTTTCAAATGATTTACATAGCAATGCTTCAGTTGAAGGGTTTGAGTTCTATATATATATATATATATATATATATATATATATATAATCACTTGAAATCAATTGTTTATAACGTGGGAGTGTTAAGGAAAACATATGGGCTGTTGTCTTACATGTTATGGCATGTGACATGTCAGAGACTTGACTACTTACTGGACATGGTATACATTTTTTATGATAAAGTGGAAGCAAATTTTAGATATAAAACTGGTAATCCACATGGTAGGGTATAATCTATACTAGAGCTGAAATGGGACATAGCAAGTTTTTAAAATCAATTTCATTTACATCACATAACACAGTTTGCACGTACATAACCATACCCCTAAATACAACATGCTTATCTTGTATTGAACAAGCTAAGGTATTTTATTTATGAATCGAAACTAAACATAATTGCATTTAAACATCTTATAGTTTCCTCTTGTGGTATACTACTACCCAACATGTACCCTGAAAAGTAGTAATATGCACGACATTAAAAATAAAAATAATCAGAAGTGTGTTTTGGTCTGACATGATTAAACAGGGCTCACTTATTTTCAAGTGCTGCATCAATCATCAAAACACGCGTATTTCGTCATGGTAAGACTACACATTGTGTATTGAATACCCATGATCAAAATTTGCGACATCAAGACAACATAATAAAGTAGACTGTTAGAGTATCATCAAAGTGGGATATCATATGGGCATCACTGCTTTCTGCAATGTAGACTATTGGTATGTTTGTAAAAATATCAAGGTCATCTATGAGCAATAGCTATAAGAGTAAGCCGAGTTATCACAATATGTAAGATCCATTACAACTTTATTTTTTCAAGACATACTTAACTTGTATCCTCATTTTTATAAGTACATGTTATGTGTGCTAGTATAGGTTACAAATTCACAATTATCTTCATGTTCGAATATTGGTGCCTAAAATTTTTTGGTCTTTGAAATTCGAAAATGTGTGGAATTGCTCAAAACCTTCTCGAAAATGTGTGGAATTGCTCATTATGAGCCACAAATATTTACTACTGTTATGAAATCTATATAACATTGTATCTCCAGATGGCAAGTTAACAAGTCCAGATTACCAAAATCAACATCACAAAGTATCAACAAACACACAGAAGGCACCAAGATTACGTGGTTCACCAAGAATGGCTACTCCACGGGACGGACTCACACACAGAGCCCAGCAACTTCACTATTAAGATGAATCAGTGTCAACACAGAGTAATCACACAGATTACCACAATAACAAACATCAAAAACCACCAAGAAACCATAGAGATTTACAGCACAGATGACAGAAGAAACCCTAACAAGGAAACCCTATCAGAAAACACGAAGAAGATTTGAAAAATACAACTGAAGCAGTCTGCAAGCTACAGTGCCCATCAGATAGCTTAAATAGCTAGGGTATAGGTGGATCGGGTCCGGGTCGGGTCTGCTCCAACAAAGAGGCGCGGATCTTCAGCAGCAAGTGCAAAGGCTTCAAATGGGCTTCTTCTTGGACAACAACAGAAAGCCCAACTGATACAAACATAATAAGACAGAGGACCTGTATATCTGAAAACACATATATATAACATACTTCCTCTGTTTTCATATATACATGTAGTAATAACTAAACAATTACAGACTCATAACTTGGTGGTTAAAACAAAAATACATCATCTTCATTTAATAGTGTGCTACCAGGGGCTACTAAAGCTCATTGTCCGCCACTCCCCAGCTGATTTAGGTCCGGTTGATATGGAGGTAGCTTCTGCAAAACAGAAGCTTCCTTCCCACTACAGCCTTGGTGCCCATATCAGCTGGGTTGTTGTCTGTAGATATCTGTTCAACCTGCACATCACCATTAAGCACATGTAAGCGTATAAAGTGATATTTCACACCTATATGTTTAGTCCTGTCATGAAAAACAGGATTCCTACTGATTTAAAAGCACCCTGACTGTCAGTGTATACAATAGGCTTACAATCCAAAACATTTAATTCAGAGAGAAGGCCTTGAATCCACATAACTTCTTTAATACATTCAGTAAGAGATATGTACTCAGATTCAGTGGTTGATAATGCAATATCAAATTGTAGCCTGTTCCAGGATACACAATTTCCACACACTGTTACATATAGGAGGGAAACCTCCTGAATTTAGGATTTGGCAAAATCTGCATCAGAGAAACCACAAATATTGACATTTTCAGTGAATTTTCCAAATTCCAAACCAACATCGACAGTGCCTTTCAAGTATCTCAGAAGGCCTTTTACAGCTTTCCAGTGTTCATAGTAGGCTTCATCATATATCGACTTAAGACACTGATAGCATAAGCAATGTCTGGTCTTGTACAGACCATAATATACATTATGCTACCAATGGCTTCTGCATAGGGTATAGTAGTAAGAATTTCATCATCAGTATCTATTTTGCAATCCAAGTTGTGTCCAGCATTCAAAGGTAATGAATTTGGTTTAGCATCTGCCATATCAAAAGTCTGTAGGACTTTGATAATGTAATTTCTCTGACTAACAGTGAGCTGATTACTGCTCCTTTTTCTGTGAATGTCCATTCCAAGAATCTTGGAAGCTATACCAAGATCCTTCATATCAAATTCACTGCCAAGTTGTTCCTTTACAGATTTCAATATGTCCTTGTCAGGAGACATTAGAGATATCATCAACATATAGGAGTAAAAATACAGGTATAGAATTATTAGAACATTAGTACAGACAAGCATCATAAAAGCTTCTTTTAAAGCCAATTTTCAATACAAAATTGTGAAATCTTTCATTCCATTGCCTGGGAGATTGTTTCAGACCATAAAGGGATTTTTTTCAAAAAACATACCAGCTTAGGATCTTTAATGAACCCTTCAGGTTGTGCCATGAAGATATCTCTGTCTAAGAACCCATGCAGGAAGGCTGTTTTCACATCCATCTGCTCTAATTCCCAATTAAAGAAGGCTGTCAAGGCTAACATAATCCTAATGGTGCCATATCTGATAACTGGAGAGAAAATTTCCTGATAATCAATACCAGGTTTTTGTGTAAAACCTTTTGCTACCAGTCTGGCTTTGTACCTACTAGGATCATCTAAAGGCAGACTCTCTTTTATCCTAAACACCCATTTACAGGAAACTAACCTTTTATTATCAGGTTTGGGAACCAGAACCCAGGTCTCATTCTTTCTAAGGGATTCCATTTCCTCTTCCATGGCTATTTGCCACTTAGAGGAATCAGAACAGGTTACTGCGTCTTGGTATGACTCAGGTATAAAGCAATCAGAAATAGAGGCATTTAAAGCAATAATGACCAGATTAGCATCCATATACCTAGATGGTTTCCTAATATTCTCCCTTCTAACCCGATCCCTACTGAGAAGATAGTTATCTAAACTAGACTCTCTATATGTTTCTATTGGACCAGGATCAATCTGATTTGAATCAAGGGAATCAAATTGATTGGGGTTTTCAGTTTCAGGGTTTGGACAGCTATTGAGATTGTCAACTGAAGGAGTAGTATCACTATTTTGAGGATCAGCAGGTGTACACTTATCTATTGGCTCAGGTTGGGAATCTATTCCAAAGTCCTCGATACTAATAGGTGAAGATGTGATCTTAACAGAAGTTTCTTCTAAACCAAGAAAACCAGGAAGCTCATTTTCTCTAAAGACTACATTCCGGCTCACAATAAACTTGAATACATTTCCTTCTTTATAGGCTAGTCTGAAACCTTTGATACCTTCAGGATAGCCCATAAAGAGAGAGATGCGAGATCTGGGTTCAAGCTTACCATGGTTTTGGTGAACATAAGCCCTACATCCAAATATTCTAAGATGGGACAGATTTGGAGTTCTATTATTCCAAAGCTCATAGGGAGTCTTAAACTCTAGAGAGGATGAAAGAGACCTATTTCTCACATAGTTGGCAGTGTTAATAGCTTCTCCCCAGAACCTTTTAGGTAATTTTGCCTCATATAACATGGATCTAACCTTATCAAATAGGGTTCTATTTAATCTCTCAGCTATACCATTCTGTTGGGGGGTATAAGTGACAGTCCTATGTCTAGTAATGCCATTCTCTGAACAAAACAAATTAAATTTTTCATTACAAAATTCTAAACCATTATCAGTTCTCAAGGTTTTCAGTTTGCAATCCTTTTGGTTTTCTATCAAAACTTTCCAGGTTTTAAATGTTTCAAAAACATCAGATTTGCTTTTTAATAAAAACAGCCAGCTAAATCTAGAAAAATCATCAATAAATGTGACAAAATAAAGTTTTTCACCAAAGTTGAAGTTTGGGCAGGGCCCATAAATCCGAATGTACAAGATTTAAAACATGTTTTGATTTAAAATCAGAATTTTGAAAAGATTGCTTTGTTTGTTTTCCCAAAACACAACTTTCACAGAATGGCAAATCCAGACTAATATCACTATCTATAATCCCTCTTTTCCTAAGCTCTCTCATCCTAGTTAACCCCAGATGATCTAATCTGCTATGCCACACTAAGGTTTTGGCAACATTTTTACTTATGGTGGTGCTATTTAGAGACTCTATGGTTCTACCCTCTAGTACATAAAGGTTTCCTACCCTTTTTTCCTCTCATAGCAACCTTCCCATCAGGCCTGACAATCTCAACAGACTGGTTTCTAAACAGGCAGCTTAGGTTAGACTCTCCTAAGGCACTTACAGATAAGAGGTTCCTTCTAAGGTCAGGTACAAGTCTCACCCTCTCAAGTCTGGTGACACTACCATCAAACTGCCTTAGTTTAATGGTCCCAATCCCCTCTATCTTACACTTATGGTTGCTACCCATCAAGACAAAACCCTCAGAGTTATTAACTAGATCACTAAGCCAGTTTTTATGAGGAGTCATATGGTAGGTACAGCCTGAATCAATCACCCAGTCATCACAAACAGAATCAGCAACAAAAAGATCATCAGAAGCATCAAAAATAGCAGCAGTTAGGCCCTCACAGTTAAGAACATCTGGTTTACTTGAAGAACCAAATGTTTCATTCTTAAATTTTCCATTAGCCTCATCCTTCTTTTTCTGGAAATAATCTTTAATTAGGTGATTTAGTCTTTTTACAGTAATAGCACTTTCTTTCATTACCAGTTTTAGACTTACCTTTCCAGTTATTTTTATTATTTCCAGAATTACTGTTATTCTTGTTCTTATTCCTACTGCCATTATTAAAGTCCTTTTTACCTTTGCCTTTATTCTGATTAGCATTCTGAGAAGTGGAGGCTTTATTCAAAAATAAACCTTCACTCTCATTTTTAGTTATCTCTTCCCCTACTGATCTGAATTTTAATGCATCCATTATTAGCTTAGTAGTTAGGGATTCTTCATTAAAGGAGACAAATTCTTTAACTACAAAATGAGACTCAGGTAAGGAATGCAAGAGAATCATGGCAAGGTATTCATCACTAAGCCTCTGGTCTTCTACAGTTCTACTGTTGTGATCCTGAACTAATCTCTTAAAGGTAGCCAGATTATCAGACACAGACCTATCAGTTTTAAATCTAAAGCCAAACAATTTATGCAAGCTTAAGAGTCTATTAGAAACATCCTTAACCAAATATAAGTTCTCTAAACCCCTCCACAGATCAGAAGCATTATTAAACTCAGAAACAGCAGTTAGTACATCATCACTCAAGTGTAAGAGTATGGTGTGATAGGCTCTTTTCTTAACTTTACCCTTTTCAAGTAAGGTTATGCCAGTTGGCCAGTCATCTTCAACAGCAGCATCAAGTCCATTATATACTAAGACAGAAAGCATCTTTTTCTTCCAAATAATAAAATCTTGTGAGCCATCAAACACTTCAATGTTCATTACATTATGTGTTTGAGGTTTTGAAGACATTTTGAAAAGATTTTGTAAAAGCAGAAGACTAGTAATGAGTTTAAAAATTTGATGCTGGAGACTTAATGGTCAACTGGTTTGTTATTTCCAATTATTCAAACACTCAGGCACTCTAACAGAGAGACAAAAACAATACAGATAAATGAACAATAATAGCAGAGAAATATATCAAACAGAGCAAGAATAATACACAACAGAGATCAAAGATCACACAGAACCTATTCTATTAGGCATTAACAAGATACAGGATCTTGTACCCTTGGGCTTTCACAAGAGTATTTCACTTGTACCCTTTTCAGCCAGACAAACAAGCTGGTTTGCACAGACCAGCTAACTGTTCTAGGACTTTAACAAGAAACAAGTATTGTATCCTACTCAGCCAGAACCAAGAACACCCAAATATTAACAATATTGCAAAAACAAAGAGACAAGGATCAAGAACGAGGTTACCCTTGAAGAAACCCCGCTAGTCTTGAAGTTTAAACCCCTGTCGTCTCTCGCCTTTGCTCCTTAGCGTAATAGGTACCTGTAACTTCACAAATCTTATTAGAAGACGAAGAAACAAAAAAAATCCTAAAAATATTACAGAGGCTAAAGGACATAAGAAAGCACTAAATCAACCTAGGGTTTTGAAAATCGAGACTGCTTTAGAAGTTTTTCAAGAAGAAAACATAGTCACAACTCAGATCTAGAAGATACATGCTCTGATACCACATGTTATGAAATCTATATAACATTGTATCTCCAGATGGCAAGTTAACAAGTCCAGATTACCAAAATCAACATCACAAAGTATCAACAAACACACAGAAGGCACCAAGATTACGTGGTTCACCAAGAATGGCTACCACGGGACGGACTCACACACAGAGCCTAGCAACTTCACTATTAAGATGAATCAGTGTCAACACAGAGTAATCACACAGATTACCACAATAACAAACATCAAAAACCACCAAGAAACCATAGAGATTTACAGCACAGATGACAGAAGAAACCCTAACAAGGAAACCCTATCAGAGAACACGAAGAAGATTTGAAAAATACAA
Organism: Cardiospermum halicacabum; assembly: GCA_031304145.1. Taxonomy (NCBI): domain Eukaryota; kingdom Viridiplantae; phylum Streptophyta; class Magnoliopsida; order Sapindales; family Sapindaceae; genus Cardiospermum; species Cardiospermum halicacabum. Next base: position 5,641,756 of record CM062389.1, read on the forward strand.
CTGAAGCAGTCTGCAAGCTACAGTGCCCATCAGATAGCTTAAATAGCTAGGGTATAGGTGGATCGGGTCCGGGTCGGGTCTGCTCCAACAAAGAGGCGCGGATCTTCAGCAGCAAGTGCAAAGGCTTCAAATGGGCTTCTTCTTGGACAACAACAGAAAGCCCAACTGATACAAACATAATAAGACAGAGGACCTGTATATCTGAAAACACATATATATAACAACTACAATAGTTGAGAAGGTCTTTTTCATGTTAAGCATAGGTTGCATATGATTTGGCACATTCTTTGAAGTTGTCGAGTTCGTTGAAAAGATTGTTTATAAGTTGTCCATAATGCTGGCCCATATCAGCCTTCTTTTGCATCTAGCACTTCTTTTGCAATCTCATCTGCTATATATCATCCTATGCTTGCAAGATTTAAATGTTCGTGTTTAAAGATTATGCTTTTATTTCAATAAAAGTTATTTGTATGAGTTCAGAGTTTAATGTTAATTAGCAACATTTTGTACCTATAACAAGATGTATCATACTTTATTATAACAGATTTTCATATAAGGTAAGGTCTTTCTTTGATTCCAACATTTTACAAGAAATACAAACTTCAAATACTTTGTTAATTATGCATTTTGTGTGACTTAACATCACTTTGGACTACAAGATTTATTCCAAACAACTCATATAATCTTCAAACACGAACCGACATTGAGATGCTAACAACTTTTACAGTTGTACATTGTTGGTATATGTTTGGATATTATACATGTTATAGTGAGAAATTTCTATACTGTTTAGATAATACTTATATTGTAGTGAAAACCTCTACTCAGAATTATGCCTTCCATCTACCTGTTACCCGTTATAGAGTAATCTTTCTTGAGGTTTTTCGTTTACTGATCAAGAAAAATCTGGGAATCTAATATATTAATGTTCCAAAGTTGATCACTCTGCATCCATCATTAAGTTGCACTCAAGTTAAGTAAAATAACTAATGTTTGACAATATCATAGTCACGAAACATCATATTCTCAAATATTTGCGAAAGAAAAATCACAAACTTACAAATCGCTTTACATGTCATTGAGGTTGGAGAAATTTAATTTTATAATTGCAAAGGACATGGTTTGCACATGCCTTAAAATAAAAAAGAGCCACGGGACACATGTACATTACCATTAACTAAGAAATTTCATATTTACAGTTAGCTAAGAAATTTCATACTCAAGCGGCACTAGTTCACATTTTGCGATATACGGAACATGCACTTTAAAATTTTCAATGTTTGGACGACATGGGTTCATTTTCAACTACAAAGTTTATTCTATTAATAGACTTTGAACAAATTATAATATATCTCTCCAATAAATGTTGGTTCAAAATTATAAACACTATCTCACAAATACAATTAACTACCTTAAGCTGAGTACTAATTCAAAAGTCTTCTACAATAAAATGTATTCATCGTAACATAATCTGATACTCGTGAGTATATAAAACCAACATCATAATTCTAATGCAATCACCAGATAATTGATACATCAAGCTTCTGTTTCCCATATACCAAGAGCGATCCTTTGTCTGTGGAGATGGATTAATGCTGGATTAATTGCATGTACATCACAACCATATAGCAAGCACTCTATGTATAGTATGGTAAAAATTCCACAATCCCCAGATCTACATAATGGACAGACACATTGAATTATATTACTATAGTAATTACTGTTTTTCACTAATATTAACTTAGTGCTTACCCTGTCACTTGTTATAGACATGTCTCATCCCTTTGTATAACCCAACTAGATTTCTTATAGGACTTCTTAACATCTTGAGCATTAAAAGGCTTGTAATTGACAGCTTATAGCAATAATGACAACATTGTGTGTAATGGTTCTAACCATATTTTCCAGTATTCATTAGTTCACGAAGAGATTTGTATAATTTCATACTCCTTTCATGCATATAAACTTCAACAATTCCCCAATCCTTATTATCCTTGTTAATAGGTACTAGAATCTGCCATTAAGCCATGTATTACTTCAGTATTCATTACATAAGTACAATTACAATTCAACCAAGTACAAGACTTAACCGTTATGAGTTTAGACATGAAATTAAAATAGTAACTACCTTCTCTACTTTGGTCCACTCCCTCAAATACAATCCTTCACCTTTGGGATAAGAAAAACACACATCTTTGTTGTTCCATAACTCATTATTATTGCAGTATTTATAATATCTAGACCACAAGTTTTGCTGTATACATTTTTGCAGTTGACTATTAAACCTTTATGGGCATTATTATTAAGCTTACAAACATAACAAACAGTTCTATAACAATGTAGAAAGATAATTATTGAATGTTTATTCAAAGTCAATATATACCTAAAATAATAAGTTGGTTACTATCACCAAATTGAATCTATCTATGGAATCCTATTAGCCTTAATACGTAGCCATAACAAGGCTAAGTCTATATGCTGCCTTGTTTAAACGACAATAAAAATCTCAACTTATATATAGGTTTTTGTAGTGAAGGATATGGAACTTTGTATTTGAAAATAACATGACAATCACATTCTGTTTATTGTTGGTATACTTTATGATGAACTAATTTAGAATATGGTATGCAATTTTGACAAAATTGTAAGACGAAGGCCTAACCTCATGACTCAACAAACTATTCATCTTACATATCGAGTTAAAACCAATCCCGAGTTTCTGCACCCATCAATGTTATATGCCTAACAAAATAGGTAAAAGAGGTACAATTATCAGTATTTACTTTAAACTAATTACTTTGGATTTATATAGATCTTAATCAATCAAGGAAATATATACCAGTTGATTTCAAAAAATTTAAAGAAAAGTATACTTGCTAGCCACGACATCTTTGTCAGCACAACTACAAAATCTTTTAAAAGTCATTTGTCATTAACCTAGTAGCTACCTTTCACTATTCCCCTGAATATTAATCATCCAATCCTCAAATTTTCCAAGTTGGTTACTGTTAACCTTGGTCACTTCATTGTATTTAATTTTACAACTTCTGGAACCTAATGAGCCACTATATCCATATGACAATTTTCCTCTGCCATGTCCCCATGGCTTATCAAAGTCTAGTAGATTTGGTTCTATCTCAGCCGAGCTGGTTGTTCTATCAACTTTAAAACTAGGAATCATCTCTGTAGAAATATCTCTTGATTTTTGGTTGTGCAAGGTCATTTTATTAAAATCTTCCTATAAGCAGAGCATATTAATTTACAGTGGTAAATAAATATTTATTTTACTTAAACAATTTCTTTCTATTACTAATAAATTAAAATTACCATCAATTACTTTTAAACTATGCTTGCAGTAACAACAAGCCCTGACAATTTGTTTAACTTGTTATCACTTTCTTTCATGGAACTCACAATATACTTAATTAGAGCATTGAACAAGTCATTTATCAACACGTAAGTGTCTCCCATGAACCTTTCTACTTGCGTTGTTAACTCATGTACTGCTTTCGCATTTTGTTCTGCTTCATCATGACATGCCTACAATTACAACAAATTGAGTGAAATAGTAAATACATAAAACTCTTTGGTATTTAAAGATAGCAAAAAATCTCAATTGCCACATACCATACAACCATGGATTTCTTGTCTTGCAAATTTATTTTTCATTTTTCCATCCGTGCCATGGACTATTTCTACACTACCTTCAACTAAATGTTTACTACATTGGCTACCTCCACTATCAAAGTGTACCTCATTAAAAGTGCCAATAATATAATTACATTTTGTCTCGGACAGCATAGGCAAGAGACGTACTTTAACTGACGTCTATCCTTCAAATAAGGTGTACAATATGGAAATAAATTTATAGCGCCAGAATTTCATTACTGTGTAATGCATATTGCGTTATATATCCAACAACAAAACTCACCTGCTTTGTCAAGAAGAATTCACTTATAATAGTGAACTTAGGTCTTTTGGTATATCGCCATTTAATGATCTTTGGACATGCATCTTTATCAACTACAACACCAAACCGGCTACCTAATATTGACAATGCTTCCATCAACCATACCTTAAAATAAATTACACCATTAGGATAAACTACCAAAAAAATATCATCCATGGGGTAAACTATGTACTGCGTGTAACTAATAATTACTTATACTTGGAAAGCAATTGGAAAACAAGAAATTTTGAAGTTCACATAGGTATCACTATGATCATTTACACTTTCATCAATTGTAATTGCACTTGCTGCAGCTTTGAATAACTTGGCAGTAACAAAGTAACTAAGGCGCCCCCAAGGGTATTCATTAAAGTTTTTCACTGATTCAGCAAGATTGACATGCTCTTGTTCAACAACCTCATTGTTCTCACAACCAAGGAATACTCTGTACAAAATCACTAGTAAACACAAGAGAAAGACATCTTCATCATTAGATATTAGGCGTCGAGTCAACACATCAGTCATGTCACCAACCGTAACATGATTCGCTATCCGAAAAACTCTCTGCATAAACTGGTTGTGACCTGCAAGTCTCTTTCCATTATTCACTCCACTCTCATTGTCTCTAAGACCAGTTACAAGGCAGTATTCTTTCAAACCAAAGCATAATTTCATTCCATCTTTTGGGATAAACCACATTTCCTAGTCATTCTAAAGAGGTAACATCTGCCCTATCATATATTGCAATGAATTCTTGTACACATTGAGCTTCCCAATTCTCATTACAAATCCGAAGCAAGATTCCTTAAACATTTCCATTTGTTTAGGGGTTAGAATTTGTTAAACTATCCCAATAATGCCCAGAGTTCCTGTATAGGTCACTTCATCTTGCCTTGAGTGATCGCGGTGTGACTTCCAGGTAGTTTTCATTTCCTCAATACCTTAACAAACTTTATAAATCAAGTACCTTAAAATAAAATTATTTTCATCAGATAGTACCATCACCATGGCCTCTTTTCCATATTAAAATAAAGTCCTAACTATTTATTAGAAGTAATTAATGAACACAAGGCTGAACGTCATATAGGTATTATAATTGACAGTGATAAATTTTGAAAGACTCTCAAATATACATGTATTCTGTACAAAGATCATCATCAGAATGTTTGCTAATTTACATTCTTAAGGTTAATATTGTGGACATGGACGCCCAGTAAGAAAGACAACCTACTGAAATTGATGCTCTAGCATAAAAAAAATTAAAAACCCTAACCGGTTTAAGCAACCTAACATTTCCTATTATTTCATTAGAAAAACAATTACTTGCCATTGATATATGACATATGTGAGTGCTTTTATGGTTGGGACACGCGTACCTCGTAAGATGATGGCTCTAGACACAAAGAAGTCTGAGTTAAGTGCTTACTGAAATTGTTCTTGGTATTTTTATGTCATTTTTTATCCTCAAAACACAGAGCAAATTCGAGCTAGGGAAACTCAGAAAGGAAACTTCAGATTAACATTGAAGATGAAGTAGATTAAACCCTGACGGCGATTTGACAAGGCCATTTTGTATCCGTACGTGTGTCATTATAACTATTATCTAAGCATGTTAATTTCAAACTAAATTCTGTTCTCTTGAAATTAATCAGTAACCAACTTTTATATTTGAACTGGGTCCTAAATAATTTGGAATTCACTAGTAAATCAAATCCATTCCCAAAATCTAAGTACTTACAAATTTATAATTTATTTTTTTAGAATCAATCAATCATTAACTATATCATTAATAAATACATAATAATTAAATAATATTCAGTTAACAATAGAATATTATAGTTTTAATTTTTTTTTATCTTTTTGAATAGTGAAAAAAGGTAAAAATAGATATTATCAACCTTTTTTTAAAGCTAAATTATACTCTAACCGCTCTCTGAAATGCTAATTGAAAATCTTTCCCAAACACACACTAAATATAAAGAATGATAATAAATTTTAAAAAAAAACAATTTATATATGTAAAGCACTTCTAAGCGGAAAATAGCATATTTTAAGAATTACTTATAAATATTCAAGAATTGATATAACTATAAAGTTTGATTTATGTCATGATTATTACTTATAATATTTTGTGTCCGCTCTAAGGTGTCATTTGTTTTTCATCAAAAAAGATTATATAAGTACCCCGTCTATTTTAGACATTTGTACCCGTTTGTTTTTTATCCTTTTTACATAAGTACTATATTAAAAAGACTTTTAAAAAAGGTAAAATTTTATTTTTTTTAATTAGATGAGTGATTTATCACATTTTATTTAAATAAAATGTGTTAAAAATATTGTTCTTACAATTATATCCTTCCACAAAATAATGGGTCCGTTGCACTTTTGGACTTTTTATTAAAAAGCTAAATTTTTAGACCAAACATAAAAAATTTACAACACTAAATTATTTCAAAAGTTTTTTTTTTTTTTTTTTTTTTGCAAAAATAGACCAAACTCACCATAATACCCACACTTTCCAGTTTTCATTTGCTGCCCCAGAAAATCAGACCAGGAAGCAAAAATACATCAGGAAGCAACAAAATATAACTGCTTCCTGGTGTGTTGCTTCCCGGATCGAGAAGCATGACACCAGGAAGAAGTTATATTTTGTTGCTCTTTGGTCTGATGCTTCCCGGTCCACCAAGAAACTCAATTTTGCGATTTTTTTTTCAAGAGTTTAATTTTGCAATTTTTTTATAAAAAAGTTTAAAAGTGTAAAAATTTTAAAATTGGTCTAAAACTAAAGAAAAAAGTTTATAAGGTTTAATTTTGCGTATTTAGACCAAAATTATTAAATAACTTATTTATTATTATTGAAATAAATAAATTTATTTATTTATTCATAAAGTATCAAAATGATTTATTAGTTCTTCAAATTATCAAAAAAAAAATATTGAAATTATCAATTATGCACATATTATAAAATTATTGTAATTAAAATAATAAAAGATTTGAAAAACAATTTAGTTTAGATAATTTAATGTTAAAACAAATCAATTTATTACGATATTCATATTATATATTCATATTATATATATATATATTAAAAGGAATAAGAAGACAAATTTTATTAAACTAATTAATAATTATAAAATGGCAAATTAAATCAAAATATAATAGAATTACAATATACCATATATATAATGATTATCTTTTTAATATTTTTATAATTATAAAATTTTGAAAAAAAAATAGTTAAATATCAATAAAATGAATCATTATCATACATAAATTAATACTTAATTCCTTATAATTTATATAATATTAGAAAATATAAATAAGCGATATAACGAAATATTTACTTCGATGGACAAAATAATTATAGTATTTGTTACTAATAAGTGAAGGAGAGGAAATTGAAAATGTATTTATTAAAAGTATATTTAAATTGTAGATATTTACAAACAATATTCTCATATTTTTAAAATTTTTCTAGTTCTCTATCATAACTTTACAATATTGATATTTTAAGGGTTTACTATCAACAAAAATATTTGTATATTGATCGTAAATGATTTAAGGTATATAAATAAGTATTTGAATAAATGTAAAGATTAATAACTAGAGTTAAGAAATTAATTACAGATTAAAAATAGTTTTCAAAATTGACAAAATATTTGAAAGAATTTGAGAAGCAAATTAGATTAAGAACGTTAAGTTTGAGTGGCTTGAAATGCAATACTCACTTTTATCTAAGGAATTATCTAAAGATTTATTAGAAAGCATATATAAGAATATTTAGTTCTATACACACTGAATTTGAAAGTTCAAGGATTAGGGCGGATTTGGCCTTACTATTAAATTTATTAATTCTTACTTTATTGTAGTCCATATATTTCATAATTTTCATAATTTTCAAATAATATAAATATTATATGCACATGGATATTTTTGGGGGAGCCATCCTAAAATCTTACATTGAAAAAACAAAACACGAATGACCACACACACTCCATATACATTTTGAGCAGGAGCACAGAAAAATATTGTGTAGGTTAATCCAAAATAGACATTATCATATTACTCAGGTGAGCAAAGAGGAATTGAGGGCCGACAGATACTTATTATCAAAAGAGTCATATTATATATATATATCAAATCAAAGAACATCACCACATGTTTTATTTATTTTAGTTGAGATTTCTTTTTAATAGTATGTTTAAGTGAACACATGTTAAATTTTTTTTTTTTTACTTTTTTTCTTTTTTTTTTGGTTTTTGGTAATAAAATGTTATAATCTATTTAATATAATAAAGTTTTTGAATTTACCATTCTTTTATTTTATATAATTTTCATGGGTAGTTTATTATTATATAAAAATTATAGGCAGATTCAATCAAAGATATAATTTTTTTCAAGTATATTTAATATATCTATTATATGAATAATTATATACGCATTTATGTTGAAATCATTAAGTAGGGAAAATTACTAAGGAGGTGAATACGTTCCGAGATATTGACAGCTGTAATTGTGTTAAGAATTTTTTCAATTTGGGTGAATGGGTTTTAAAAAATATTGGAAGGTGTTTGGGTGTGTTTGGTTGGTTTTTTTTTTTTTTTTAATTTCTGATTTTATTTATAAATACTTTAAATATATTTTTAAAATAAAATATTATATTTATTTTTAATTTAACTTATAAGATATACAATTGAGTTTTTTATTTTTGTTTGAAAAAAAAATTATTATTTGTATTTTTATTAGAAATAATAAAGTAGAAATTACAGGTAGACACATCATTTGGTTTAATTGACACTCTGCCCCTTTGACTGTCAGTTGACCATTTAAATCCGTTAGTTTGACCTATTTAACTTTTCGAAAAGTTTATTTTACCCCTATTTTACATATTAATTTATTATTATTATCTCACATTTTTTTTTATATTTTTTAATTTTAATTATTTAAGTGGTGGGAAAACAACCTACAACCCCTCGAAGTCAGAAGTCACAACAACCCCTCGAAGTTAGAAGTCACAACGACTCAAGTGGTCCAAGGGCCCAAACAAATCAGGCCAAAGCCCAAAAATAGAGTATCAAGGGTCAAACCTTCGGCCAAAACAAGTCACGGTCCGTCGGCCGAAGAAGGCCCATCAGACTTTTGGCCGAAGGAGACCCATCAGACTTTCAACCAAAGGAAGCCCAAAGAACTCAGCAGCCATTTGCGGCCGAAGAAACGAGGCGCCAACCCAACCCAATCCGCTTCACATACGGTCTCCTAAATCAAATACGACTGAGATATCCTTCTCTAAATACAACAAGAAGACAAAGTCCAAGAAAGAGAGGGAAGTCCAATCCAAATAGAAATAGGACCCAAATATCTCCTATGAATAAGGGTAGGGATGATTGTAAAAGGATCCGATTTTTCATTAATTAGAGGAAAACTCTGTGAAATTGTATTTGTAAGCTTTCAAGCTATTATTCTCAAGCAATCTTAGCCTGATATTTGGCTGTGGTTTATTTGGTACCACAGTTTGGTGCCCACCGTGGGGCACGACACCTCACACACAAGGTTGATATTTCTTGAAATAGTAAAACTCCATCTCTGATTGTCCTGATAATTCCTCCGTCCTATTCCCGTCAATCATGACACCGGTAAATCCCAATACCGACAATGTAGAAGATCAAGTCCCAAAGATACCTGAGGAACAGCTTGCCATCATGATTGAGATGCTCAAGAAAGCAGAAGAGGAGAATGAGCTATGGAAGAAAGAAGCAGAATCCAAGAAAGCCTCATCTAAGGGAAGAATCAGGCGATTAAGCTGGAAATATTCACCCCTTCGTAAAAAGATACTCAACTTCGAAGAAGGTTTCGGCAGAGGATCATCTGAAGAAAGCGACAAAGTCGACGGAAAGTCACAAAACCCTAGATTTAAACAGCTCAAGCAATTCTGATGAGCAGACAAAGCCGACGTCATTCTAGAGAAGCCGTGAAAGACGTCGTGATCGTGAAATCAGAGATCTGAAAGTTCTGGTGCAGCGAACTTCGGGTAGAAGGGTCACTATGCGCTTTTCAACAACGTGCTATTCCAACACCAAATTCACATCCTGGATCCTAGATATAAGGATGCCAAAGAGATTCTCCATCCCTAGTATGAAACCTTCTGAGGGAACAACAGATCCCGAGGACCACATCGCCGACTACAAAACTTGCATGGGGACGTGCAATATCCCTGAAGAAGACTTGGAGGTCATAATGTGCAAAGCCTTCGGCTCTACCCTGACTGGAACCGCCCAAAGATGGTACTCGGCCCTCCTCGAAAAAAACATAAAGTCTTTCTCCTTATTGGCTACAAAGTTCGTCAACCACTTCTCCGACAGCCGAAGAAAAGAAAAAGATGTGGATGACCTCTATGACCTGAGATAGGGAACCAACAAGAGTCTCAGACAGTACGTAATGAAGTTCAAGGAAACTAAGATGGCCATCCCAGACTGCAGGGATAAAAGCGCCATCAAAGCCTTCATAAAAGGGCTTGTAAAAACATCAAAATTTTACGAAAGCCTTAAGTTGATAAAACCCAGGACCTTCGAAGATGTCCTGGAAAGGGCAGAAGATGCAATGGAGTATGAAGAAGAATTTCAGCCTAAGAATCATAGGAGTCCGCAAAACGTCCCGAACTCTCGGGGATGGAACGACCATAGTGGCAGTGGCCGAGGCAAAGATTATAGAGGGAACCAAAGGGACTCCGGCCGCGGAAGCACCTCCAAGCCGAGTTATACTGGCCTCGACCCCATACTCAGGGAGAAATAACTACTACCGTATCCCCTCACCATACCTACGAGGGAAGCCCTAACGATACCCAAGAGCTTAGAGGACAGAGTTAGATGGCCCGAAAATCCAAGAACCCCTCTGCGCGAAAAGATATGTAACGGTACTGCCAACTCCATGGGGACCACGGCCACAACACCAAAGAATGCTGGACACTAAAAAGAGAAGTAGCAGAGCTCATCAAAATTGGGCACCTGCAGGAATACTTAACTAAAAAAGGGCAGGAAATCGTGGCCGAAGCCAACAAAAATCGACAACGAGTGAACCCGACCCTGAAAGCAAATGCTGAAGAGAGAGTGATTAATATGATAGCTGGGGGATCCCACATATGCGGGCTGACAAGCTCAGCTGCAAAGAGGAAGCTCAGAGAGACTCAGAGCATGTATAGCATCAGAAGTGAGACCACCAAGAACCATTACTCCATCACTTTCACCGAAGAAGAGGCCGGAAAGGTTAACGCACCACACCACGACGCGCTGGTAATCAAAATTTCAATAGCAAACCTAACGGTTAAAAGAGTACAGGTCGACAATGGCAGTTCAGCCAATATTCTATTCCTCAAGACATTCAGAAACATGCAACTAGATTAAAGGATGATGCGTAGAAATGCCATATCACTCGTCGGCTTCGACGGAAAAGCCACCTCTACCATTGGCGAAATCGAGCTACCAGTATATGCGGAAGGAATAAACCTCCATACCACCTTCCTAGTAATAAGCTCAAATTCGGCCTACAATGTGATTTTAGGGAGGCCCTGGATTCACGGGATTAAGGCAATACCGTCTACATACCACCAACTCATTAAATTTCCAACTCCACACGGGATCAAGTAAATAAAAGGGAAGCAAAATGCATCTAAAGAATGTTATGCCAACTGCCGGAAACAAAAAGCAGCAGAAGTATAGCAATCACATATCCCGCCGAGGGCACCCCAAGAACCGGCCAAACATGAAGTGGACGAAATACCACTAGATCAGAAGGGAGAGAAAACGGTGCAAATTGGTGCCATGTTAGAAGGGGGAGAAAGAGAAGAGCTAGTAAACTTCCTCAAGGCCAACCAAGATTGCTTCGCCTGGTCACACAAAGACATGACAGGAATCGACGCAACGATCATAACCCACAAACTAAATGTGATGGAGGGCATAAAGCTAGTGAGATAAAAGCGAAGAAGATTCGCCCCGGAGCGAAATGAAATCATTAATGAAGAAGTGGAAAAACTCCTTGCGAATGGGTCGATCAGAGAGGTCCAATACCCGAACTGGCCCGCAAACGTAGTAGTCGTCAAGAAGAAAAATGGGAAATTGAGAGTGTGTATCGACTTCACGGATCTAAATAAATCCTGTCCGAAAGATCCGTTCCCACTGCCACACATAGATCTCATCATAGACGCACCGCAAGATACGAGATGTTAAGCTTCATAGATGCATACTCCGGCTATAATCAGATATTAATGCACCCCAGCAACCAAGATAAAACTGCCTTCATCACCGAGCGGGGCATCTATTGCTATAAAGTAATGCCCTTCGGACTGAAGAATGCTAGCTCCACCTATCAAAGGCTCATGACCAAAATGTTCGCCGACAAGCTGGGGAAGACCATGGAAGTGTATATCGACGACATGCTGGTAAAGTCAAAAGAAGCGAGCCGGCAAGTTCACCACTTGAGTCAAGCATTCGAAATCCTCCGGAAGTACAACATGAAACTAAACCCCACCAAGTGTCAATTCGGGGTCAAAGCAGAAAATTCTTGGGGTATCTAGTCACGAAGAAGGGAATTGAAGCCAACCCAAACTAAATCAAGCCAATCCTGAACATAGCAGAACCTTAGAATAAGAAAGACATCCAAAAGCTCACCAGAAGACTGGCAGCCTTAACCAGATTCATCCCAAAGGCGTCAGAAAAGTTCCAACCATTCTTTGAGGCCCTAAAAAAATCTAAGGAGTTTGGGTGGACCGAAAATTGCAGAACGGCCCTAGCCGACATTAAGGATTTTCATGACCAGGCCTCCACTCTTAGCCAAAGTAGAAGCTAATGAGAAGCTATACCTGTACCTATCACATTCGTAGATTGTAGTAAGTACCGTTCTGGTCAAGGAAATTGGGGGAAAGCAGCAGGCGGTATACTTCGCAAGCAAAACTCTAACCTCGGCAGAAACAAGGTATCCAACCCTAGAGAAGACAATTTTGCGCCTAGTGTTTGCTGCAAGAAAGCTTCGGGCTTACTTCCAAGGGCACCCAATTGTGGTAATAACATCTCTACCTTTGCGAAGCGTACTACACTCCCCTGAGAAGTCAGGGAGACAGATGAAGTGGGCCTTAGAACTCAGCGAACACGACATATCGTTCGAAGGGAAAAAGGCAATTAAATCTCAAGCCCTTGCAGATTTCATGGCAGACTTCGAAGAAACCCCAACTGAAGTAGCTAAGGCCGAAGTAAATCAGCTAGTAGCATGTTCGACCGAAGAATGGGTATTAGAAGTAGACAGAGCCAGTAGGCAGAGCGGTGGCGGCTAAGGCGTATGTCTCCGGCCTCCGAACCTACCCCCAATTCTTCAAGCCATCCGATGTGAATTTCCCGCCACTAATAATGAGGCTGAATACGAAACCCTGATTGTAGGATTAAGGGTAGTGAAGGAAAATGGAGCGCAAAATCTAACAATCAAATGCGACTCCCAATTGTGGTCAATCAAATAAAAGGCACATACCAGGCCAGAAACAAAAAAATGGCCAAGTACCTTAAAATAGCCAAAGAACTGATGAAGCGTTTACAAAGGGCCGATATAAAGCAGATCCCGAGAGAAGAAAATGAAAGGGCAGATAATATGGCAAACCTTGGGGCATCGATGAAGAAAGATGAGTCAATGGGACCGATCGTATATGTCTTCCTCCCTAAAACAGCTATTGAATACGAGGAAGCTATGGCTAAAGAACAGAGCGATTAGAGAGCCCCCATCCTCAACTACATCAATCACGGTCAAGTACCCGAAGATAAAGGGGAAGCAAGAAAGCTTCGAGCTCAAGCCGCTAGATTTTGCATCATCGGGGGAATACTCTTCAAGAGATCCATAGGCAGCCCTTTTCTAAACTGCATCTCCCTTTCTGAGGCCGAACTGGTATTAAAAGAACTCCACAAAGGATCAGCCGGGAATCACTTAGGAGGAAGAAGCCTGGCATTCAGAGCACATAGGGCCGGATACTATTGGCCAACCATGAAGACGGATGCGGCCAAACTTGTAAAGAAATGTGACAAGTGCCAAAGACACACTAACTACTCCAATATCCCCGCCGGAACTCTACATAGCATCACCTCCCCATGGCCATTCGATAAATGGGGAATGGACATTATCGGACACTTTCTGATATCTACCCATGGCCGAAAAAGGTATATCCTGATGGTAACTGACTACTTCACAAAGTGGATAGAAGCTGAGGCGCTGGAAAGGGTCAGAGAGCAAGAAGTACAAAAATTTATTTGGAAACACATCATCTATAGATTTGGCATACCGCGAGAGATAATCACTGACAACGGTCTCCAATTCATAGCACAAACCCTGAAGGATTTCTGCAGCCAGATGAACATAAAGATCACATACTAAACCCCGAGGTACCCCCAAGCTAACGGTCAAGCGGAAGCATCCAACAAAGTAGTGGTAAATTCTCTCAGAAAAAAATTGGAGGGAGCCAAAGGACTATGGCCCGAAGCCCTTCCCGAAGTCCTCTGGGCATTCATAATAACCCCTAGAACTTCAACATTGCAAATCCCCTTCTCAATGGTCTACGGAACGGAAGCGGTGCTCCCGACAGAAATCCTATCACCACAAGAAACTACAGAATGGCCAACAAACATGTCTTAACCTTCGAAAGAGATACCTCGGACGAAAAAAGAGAGAGTGCACAACGAAGAATAGCCGAGTACTAAATGGGGATAGCAATGCAGTACAACAAAAAGGTCAAGGCCCGAGCCTTCCAACCAGGAGACTGGGTACTCAGAAGAGTGTTCCAGAACACTAAAAATCAAGCTCATGGAAAATAAGTCGAAAGCTGGGAAGGGTCATACCAAGTGGAACGAGCATCCGGGAAGGGGTCCTACAAACTACTCACTAAAGAAAGAAAAGAGATGGAGCATAGCTGGAACATACACCACCTCAAAAGGTACAAATTTTGAATAGAGCGCAGTGATTGTAATAACGGGCACTCTTTTCCCCAAAGAGGATTTTTAACAAGGCCCCACCTTAACGCAATAAAAGAAATATTTTTGCTTATCTACTATTCCTCTCTATAATACTTGACACATTGCTAAAGGGCAACCAAAAAAAAATTATAAAAGGGCAAGCCTCTGGTAAATCCAAATGGTCTCGGGCGAAGGCAAATTGCCAAATGGAAACCCGGAAAATTGCCAAAGGGCAAGCCTCAGGTAAATCCAGAAGGTCTCGGGTAAAGACACATCGTCAAAGGGCAACCCGGAAAATTACCAAAGGGCAAACCTCTTGTAAATCCAGAAGGTCTTGGGCGAAGACACATCGCCAAAGGGCAACCCGAAGAATTGCCAAAGGGCAAGCCTCTGGTAAATCCAGAAGGACTCGGGCGAAATTTCCAAAGGGCAAGCCTCTGGTAAATCCAAAAGGTCTCGGGCGAAGACACATTGCCAAAGGGCAACCCGAAAAATTGCCAAAGGGCAAGCCTCTGGTAAATCCAGAATGTCTCGGGCCAAGACACATTACCAGAGGGCAACCCGAAAATTTGTCAAAGGGCAACCCGAAAATTTGCCAAAGGGCAAGCCTCTGGTAAATCCAGAAGGTCTCGGGCGAAGACACATTGCCAAAGGGCAACCCGAAAAATTGCCAAAGGGCAGGCCTCTGGTAAATCCAGAAGGTCTTGGGCGAAGACACATTGTCAAAGGGCAACCCGAAAAATTGCCAAAGGGCAAGCCTCTGGTAAATCCAGAAGGTCTCAGGCGAAGACAAATTGCCAAAGGGCAACCCAAAAAATTGTCAAATGGCAAGCCTCTGGTAAATCCAGAAGGTCTCGGGCAAAGACAAATTGCCAAAGGGAAACCAGAAAAATTGCAAAAGGGCAAGCCTCTGGTAAATCCAGAAGGTCTCGGGGCGAAGACAAATTACCAAAGGGCAACCCGAAAAATTGCCAAAGGGCAAGCCTCTGGTAAATCCAGAAGGTCTCGGGCGAAGACACATTGCCAAAGGGCAACCCAAAAAATTGCCAAAGGCCAAGCCTCTGGTAAAACTAGAAGGTCTCGGGCGAAGACACATCGCCAAAAGGCAACCCGAAAAATCCAGAAAATCTCCAGGCTTCGGCCAAAATAAGCCGCACTACAAAATCAGACGAGCCAAAGAAAACCCCTCGAGACTGAAAGGACAAGAAAAGCCCAAAAATTAGAAGGGCCATTCGACCAAAAGTAAAAACTGGGGGATTAATTCCCCAACAAAAAAAGGAGAACACAAGAATAATCGAAACAAAATATCTTTCATTGATTGAACAAGATTACATTTGGGCAAAGCCTTACAAGAAACAAAAACAAAGTTAAAAACAAGGGCAAAATCATAAATTAACATCATCCCGCAGCGCAGTCATAGCATCAAGCTCCCTCATCGCCAGCTCAGGAGTTAGCGACCCCCTTAAAACTTGCTCAAGAGCAAAAGACCTAGTGGTGACTTCTGCTTGAGCAGCCTCCTCAGTCAAGACCTCCACTTCACCCTCTAACTCTTTTATCTTCTCTTCGCCCGAAGACTTGAAAGACTTCAACTCCTCGATTTCCTTAGCCTACCGCTGGAGCTCGGCATCCTTCATTTTGCAAGATGACTCGAGCCCCAAATTATGAGCCTGCAACGCCTCCGAGTGCCTAACGGCCTCAACACACTGAGTCGTCACCTTGCCCAAGTCGTCTTGAGCAGCCTTAAGTTCGGTCAAAACTTTATCAACGCTCGCTTCCATTTATTTCCTATCGCGCATAACAACACTATAGTGACGACGCATCCCCACTGCACCTTGGAGCGCCTGGAAGAAAAAGTCAAAAATCAGAAACGCAATAACAAATTAAAAAAAAAAGGTATAAGACCTACTCTATACAAACCACCTACAGACATCTCATTAAATTGAGTAAAGGACAAAGAGTGCAACCACTCTTTGTCCTGAGGGAAGAAGAAACCATCAGCGGCCTTCACCATCCCGGTCCTAACCTTCCGAGTCGAAGAGTCACCAAGAAACTCAAGGAAGAGACCACTCCCGCCAGAAGTCGACTTCCTGCTAGTATGCTTGACACACCTCCTCAGACGCTCAAGCTCCTCTTCCTCTTCCTCTTCCTCATCCTCCTCATCCTCCATTGGCCTCCTCTCCCTATCAACCAAAGCGGAGGGACTCTTTTCCGCTTCGGCCGAAGCGTGCGGTTCCTCAACTACTGTCGCCCCCCAGCATTATGATGACCCTCCTCATCAGACGGAGCACGACTGGAGCGAACATTATCAGCCGAAGACCCCTGTCGCTCATCGATCGAAACACTCCCTTGTCCAAAGGTAAAGGCTTTCTCTTGCTCTGCCTGAATTTGGCGCATTATAGCGCGCATAGCAAGCGCCCGCTGACCTAATGGCTTCGACATCACGTAGTTCGCGATTTCAGCAAACAAATTCCAAACCACATTATCTCGACTGCACAAAAATATATAGTAAACTTACACATGTAAGAAGCCAAGGCCACCTACTCGTCGAGGTGAACGCCCAAAATCGACTGACCCAAAGCTCATGCAACAACCTCTTGTGACCACGCTTCTTATTCGGAAGCGCGAAAATGGCCTCACTCCTAGCACGCGCCCGAGGACACGACTTGCAATTCTTGGCACCGTGCTTGGCTGCAACCATAACAAGACAACAAGTCAATAAGGTCGACCGAATAAAACTCCTAAGCAAGTAAGTTCACAGAAAGACTACATGAATCCTTCCAACACAAAGGATAGCACGGGCCCTTGCCCAAGCGAGTGACGCCCCTGACGAATAAATACTTATCTTTCCATCGGCGCTCGTTAGATTTAAAATCCAAAATTAATATCTTTCCGTGAGGCCGGGCATTCAAGACACATCTACTAGTGTCTGGCTTCTCGCATTTGACAAAATAAGAATAAAAAAAATCTTCGGCCGAAAACGACAAATTGTACTTCTCATTTAATCGATCCACACTCAGCAATATACGAATAGCAAGCGGGTTCAATTGGCTAGGGTTTAATCTGGCACCAAGTACATAATTCTTTGACCAGACCCATAATGAGAAATCTGAGACCAATCTCAAAATGCCTAAGGTAGTAAGGCTCCCACCCATCGGCCAAAACGTCATCCACCTTCTCATTGTCCATTGGGAGCCTTGTCTCGATCCAATCAGGAAACTTGCAACTAAAACGCACAGCCTCCAACTCACCCCTGGTCATGGTGCTGCGTACGTTGAGCCAAGGGGGAAGAATACCTTGAGGCCTAGATTCGGCCAGGAAATTTCGAGCGGAAAAACACTCGGCACCATCCTCTTTGGCCAAAAAATCACAAGTAAGATCGGCAAAAGTAGACGTGTCCAGAGAATTAGAAGACATTTACACACGACCGAAAGAAAAGGTAGGTTAGTGGTCTTCGACCGAAGTTAGGACAACACAAAAACATAGATCCACACAAAGGATTGCACTATGTGAAACATGAACACGTGTACATGTGAAAATTAAAATAATCTAGAAAAAACAAAAACAACAGGAATGTGGAGAGACAAAACCGAAACCCAGTTAGTGGAAGAAGACAATCGGTTGAGATATAACCATAAACCAGACCCAATCGGAACTTCACCGGAAAATCAAAACCAGCACAGCGGCAAACTAAAAAACCGTCAAAACAGACAAAATAAGCGCAGTAATAGACCAAAAACCGTCAAAACCGAAGTAGCAAAACAACCAACCAAGAGAAGAGAAACGAAACAACCAAAATTAACCTTGAAAATGCAAAGGAGACGAACCAGAACCAGAACACCACCGGAAGAAGAAACGGTGACTGAGCTTCACTTTTAGAGACAGAAACGCAAGGAAATGAATTTGAAAAGGTGAAGGAGAGAGAGAGACCCACCAACGTTTTAATAGGAGGGTAATGATTTAACTTTTAGGGCACAGTAGTCAAGGAGCCGTCGAATTGAAAATGATTTGATACGCAAACGCCGACGTGGAAACCCAAAAGAGAAATCAAGTAAATAGTGGAATCCTAGGTGGCAACACATCGGATGAAGACACAACCTTTTCGGCCGAAAGCACCACTAACGAAAAATCCCATTCGACCAAAATAAATCACCAATTTATTGTCATACTCGAAAGAGCCAAGTAATGGCAATAAGGAGATTACTGTGGTGGGAAAACAACCTACAACCCCTCGAAGTCAGAAGTCACAACGACTCAAGTTGTCCAAGGGCCCAAATAAATCAGGCCAAAGCCCAAAAACAGAGTATCAAGGGTCAAACCTTCCGCCGAAACAAGTCACGGTCCGTCGGCTGAAGGAGGCCCATCGGACTTTCGGCCGAAGGAGACCCATCAGACTTTCGACCGAAGGAGGCCCAAAGAACTCAGTAGCCATTTGCGGCCGAAGAAACGAGGCGCCAACCCAACCACCCTCCTAACAACATTAAAGAGCCTAAGCCCAATCCGCTTCACATACGGTCTCCTAAATCAAATACAACTGAGATATCCTTCTCCAAATACAACAAGAAGACAAAGTCCAAGAAAGAGAGGGAAGCCAAATACAAAAGAAAAAATAGAATAAAATCCAAATTGGGATAAAAAGGATGATTTTCATCATTACAGGAAAACTCTGTGAAAATCGTATTTGTAAGCTTTTAAGCTATTATTCTCAAGCAATCTTAGCCTGATATTTGGTTGTGGTTTATTTGACACCACAATTTACACATTAAAAAAAATTGAAATAATAATAAATATTATAATAGTATTTTTTTTTCAAATAAAATAATATTAACAATTTTTCAAAAATTATTTTATTTTAAAATACACATTTGGAATTGAAATAGTTAGGTTAAGATATTTATTGTATCATCCGATAAAATAATAATTATTTTTATTTGACTTATTTTTTTAAAAAAAATTAATTTTTTTAGTTGAAATAGTTCCAATTAAGAAATTATTTTAAAATTTGATTTTATTTATCTATAATAATTGTATAATATTTACTTCCAATATTTCATTATAATAATGATAATATTATAAAATATACCAATTGTGAATTTGAAAAAGAGTAGGATATAAAACTATATTTTTGTATAAAATTTCAATTAAAAAAATACATATTCTTAAATATAAAATCATTTAAATCATATTATCAAAAAATAATAAATAAAAATTACATTGTACTTTACAATAATTTTTGTTAAAAAAAATTAAATAAGTAATAATTAAAATTTTCCATTATATAAAATAAGGGTAAAATAGACTTTTGAAAAAGTCAAATAGGTCAAACTAAGAGGTTTTTTATATTATATTAAATGTTAAAATTTTACCAGTATAAATATGGACCAATAGCCATCAGCATTTAATTTATAAATGACAACTCGGTGTATACATTAATTATGAAGTGAGTATCGCCGCGACAAATTGCTTTTTGAGAAGCACCTGTCCGTCTTTTCAATTATCAACAAATGTTGAGTTATACACTTTTTACCAATTGTTTTTTCCTTTTTAAACCTCATCTTCTTCTACGTAAACCTGGATTTCATGAATATTAGGCGCGCATTTGAGGTTACGGTTACAGAAAAGGAAATAAACAAAAATTGGTGGCCACTTACCAAGTATGGACCGTGAGGTTAGATGAACAACCATACTGTACTTCTATATTTCTATTGTCTTACATGATCTTGAATATGAGAAATCAAACGTCACAGTGTATGTTTTTTTTATTGTGTGGTTGATGGTATTTTCCTTCAAACATTGAATCACAAATGAAGCTTGAAAGGTATAACTTTAGATCATTTGAAGTAATGAGAACGATAGTGAAATATAGAAAGAGTATTGGATTTGAAAAGTAATGGATCAAATTTTCATGTCATATGTCTTCATATTATGTTTGTATTAATTAATTTGGTTGATTGTTTATCTAGTAAAAATTGAAAATTCTCATTTTTTGTCCAGAGATTCTTTTGTTTTAGGAATGGCAATAATGGCATCGATCCACGTATGGAAAGGAATGTACCTAACATGCATAGCCCTAAGAAGCGTTCGAAAGGGAAACATATGCTAGAAGAGCTAGTTTTGGAAAACAGACAAAACTTAAAATTATAGAGTAGGACACTGAAATGAATGAGATTTACAAATGTTGATCAGCAACTTAAGGATACAATATCACCTGAAGTGACAAAAATAGTATTAATGATGTGTTTACTTTTTAATTTTAATATTATTTATATTTTGAATTAAATTGTATTGCTTTTAACTTTCACCTATGTAGACATACAATCACAGTCAAAATCATTTTGCTGAAATGGTTAAGCAATTGCACAAGGATATAGATCGTAAGGAAAAACAAATGACAGGTTTTCTATTGTCCAATAGAAGACAATGTAGCAAGTGTTTTCAATCTTTTTGGTAATCATAATATCGAAGTTGAAAACAAGATAAAAGATGTTCCACGTTTACTTGATCAATTGAAAGATATGGGAAATAAAATAGTTAAGCAGGTGAGTCCTAACAATGCATAATATGTTTTATACTTTGATATTAAATAAGGCTATAACAAACTTACTTGTTCGATTAAATTTACTTTGGAATGTTAGAGTGAATACAACATAGGTACTACACATGGCAGAAGCTGAAACATGAAGAATGTACCGAAACATTTCATGAAGAATGTCCTAATCAATTTCCTGCAGAATGTGGCAATGTATGTATTCATGTCACCCTTAAAATATCATTCTTGTGGCCGTACTTAAATCCTCTGTGGTTAAGTTGTATACCAATCTTAGTATCATGGGTAGATATGGAAATTGATTTGTATCATTACATGAATACATTTAAGATGAAGCAAAAAACAAGGATGTGATAGTAACACCTATGAAAGATTCCTCAAGAGTTATACGCCAGTCTGAAGAATTTCGTACCCAGCAAATAAAGGAAACGCGCCAAAGTAGTTGCAAAGCTTGAAAACTGGAGTCCTTTATTGGAAATTAATAAACTTCAGTAAGGAAAAAACTGATTAAGTTGCTTTTGTTAAAAATTAATAGAAGTATAAATGTAAAGACCTAATTAAGAATTTTGTATCAGTTAACTCATGAGATAGAAGTTGATATGTCCATATATGGTTTCTTTGAGATTGTTGAATATTTGTCAAGATATTAGTATTGACTTCTTTGTATTTCTGAAAATGGAGCTTAAGTTCTCTCTAATCTCCACTGATGAAGTTAAGCGGGGCATAAGAGTAAAAATTCAATTGTTTATTACGTAATGTGACCACAATAAAATAAAAGAAGAACCCTCTTTTACTGATATGAAATCAACATTCCAAATGCTAATCCATTGTATCTATGCATTTTGCAACCAGTTGTGCTTTTTTTCTCTTAGCAACAAGTTTTTTTTAAATTTAATAATAAAAAGATAACATGTTACAATTTCCGCGATATTGACAAAATATACCGCGACATATCACCACGGTTATAAAATGGAATAAGGCAAAATCTATATAATTGAACTAGTTGTAGAATAAGTTCGCGAATTGGAGCTTCCAAAGTTGCAAATAATATTATGGTATCTTTCGCGACAACGATTACAGCGCGACGCCAATATCACTTTCGTGGCAAATCATCTGCCACTTGAGTTCACTAAATGGCCCAACTATATCCCAATATCACTTTCATGCCATATTAATATTATACTACTCCAACCAATTGTATCTGTTATGCTATAAACAACTTTGAGTCGACTAACCAATCCATACACACAAATGTAAGTATGACCTCCAAGAATAATCAATACACACATATCTAATAAGCAAGGTCTATTGAAAGAGGCAACAAAAAAGACTAAGATGGCCCATAAAATGGTAGAGCAAGCTCACAGTCAATTTAGGAAGCCAGATTTTGTATACATCCACAAGTTCCATCATCAGATGGAAAAGGTCACAGAAAACACTATCCAACACCATGCCAGCAATGGAGGGGTCTTCTGCTCCATAGAGAAGGCTGCAAAGTATTATTAGCAAGTAATAAATTTTCAAAATGCCAGAAGAGAAAAATCAAAAAAACAATCTCTCATATTTTCTTCCAATAACAGAAACTAACAACATAAACATCAAATGCAGATAACTAATTTCATCCTCCTTAGAAAATTGCAGCAAACTCTGAAAGAAGTAAAAATCCTAAGAAAATGGGTAGAATAGTAACATAAAGTACCTAGTGACTGCTCCCATAAATCATCCCCAAAAGCCAATACGTGATATCTGTTTGTTGCTTCTTAGGTATGAAACCACAACTTTGAGATCATCTTTCTGAATATGGAAAGAAATTTACACAAATCAAGAAAGAATGAAAGGGGGAAACAAGGAGTTAGTATGAAAGACGATAAAAATAAAATACCTCATGCCAGCTAAGGGTGACATAATCGCCATTAGATAAGCTCAAACTAGAAAAAATCAAGAGTGAAAACAGTAATATTTGATGGGAGGAGAATCATAGCAGCATCATTTGCATCAGCCTTACATCCACTATATTTTCCGTTAAAATAGAAGTGAGTCTCCACCTCTTTTTATGCTCTAGATTTGTAGAGAGCTAACTTGCAAAACTTTCAATAAAATAAGAAATGATGAGAAACTACTGATTAAGAGATTAATTAGAAACAAGTATTAATATTACTTTGGCATTTAACATAAAGTCACAAGGTACATAGCTGAAACTGTTTATAACACTCATGATGGATAGAATTACCTGTTTCCATGACAATATATGACACAAGGTAGAGGTGTATCTTCAGGGAAAGGTGATGGCACATAATGACTGCATTGCAAGGTATGACCCCTGTTGTTTTTAAGCTGCACCAACGTAAACAAACAAATAAGCAGAGTCAAAAATAATAGAATTAGGCAAAATCTATATGATTCAACCAGTTTCAGAATAAGTTCATGAATGAAGAGATATGCTTCCAAAGTTGAACAACAGGTAGGGTAATCTTTCGCGACAAAGATTACGACGCGATGCAAATATCACATTTGTGCCAAATCATTTGGCACTTGAGTTCACTAAATGGTAATGACCACAAGTGATGTGTCACGAAAAACTTGCATAAATTTATTTCGCGATGTACAGAGCATCGCGATAGTTACAGGCAATCTAGATGCAACGTTACTGGGCAATGTATATGATCGTGAATTCAATGATTATGTTGGGAAAGTATATAGACCATTAGTTCGTGGCATTTAAAACATACTGCCAAAGTTATGCTATATTCGCCAAATTTGGGTGTCACAGTGTTCCACGAACAATAATATTATGAGCAAATGACATCGTCCAGACATTGTGATTGAATTTATGGATTTGCAAAAATATTAGTACTCGATTAGTTGACGAATCTTATTTTACGAAACAATCAACGTCTATTTAATAGATCTAATGGACTATGGAAAGAGGTCTAGAGGATGTCTTATGAGGTTGCAATTCTTCCTCATTGTTTTCACTTCAAGTTTAGTTCAGAAGCTTAGTTCAGGCCTTTAAGGAATTGGCATTTA
Source organism: Cardiospermum halicacabum (assembly GCA_031304145.1). Classification (NCBI taxonomy): domain Eukaryota; kingdom Viridiplantae; phylum Streptophyta; class Magnoliopsida; order Sapindales; family Sapindaceae; genus Cardiospermum; species Cardiospermum halicacabum. The sequence goes on from CM062389.1 coordinate 5,666,252, forward strand.
ATCTATAAGTCTCGACTGCTCAGAAGCTTGTTCCATGTCATTATTTTTCACTTCACATCTTCAGATTATTAATGCCAAATAAATCAATGAGTACACCCTGAATGCAGTTGCTTACTTTGAATATTAAAAATGCAGACCAATTATAGAATAGTGGTTTATTTTTTTCCATCCGAATGACTGCAATTTCCAAATAAACTTAAATGAGAATTGATTATGATTTTCCAGGTCCACCACCATCAATGAAATTTCATAAATGATTATTGGATATATTTTAGCTGGAAAGCATATAGTTATTTTAAGATTTAATGTATATAATTTAAACAAATTATAGGATTGCATCATCCGCTCCTAGAGACAATGTCGCGATCACATATTTATAATAATTTCGCATCTTTAAGAGTAAAGCAAGTGGATCCATACATCGCGAGGGCGATAGATGTAGAGAGCTGCAAAGTGATCGAGAAATTTTTTTCCCCACATTACTAATTAAAAAAGAGTTGCGACATGACTGCCCGCGATATTAATCGAAAAAAATATCGACAACTGTGCAAGCAAACGAAAGTTAGAAAATCATTTTTTCTATCTACGGGTAAAAACCTGTCGCGGATAAGATAAAGTCAGGGATGTAGCAATGACTAAAGTGCCTATTCGCATTTTTTTTTGTCGCGACATGGATGTGCACCATTATTTGAAATAATGGACACGATCGCGAATATTCTGATGATGTCGCGAAAATGGTCATTTATTCCTATCACGAACTTCAACATTTATCCAATGTCGCGTAATTTAACATTTATTCCATGTCGTGAAATTGATATTATCTTAGCGGAAACCGTCTGTACAATGGTTTTGCGATAAAATGTATGACGCACCACAACAAATATTCATATAACTCTTGTATTAGATCGGAATAGTATTGAACTTTAAACAATAATAGACCTGAAATATAATCAATGCATACACATAAGAGCATAATAAGGCCATTTTCATAACTCAATACACAAAAGCACTAACAATACAATGGTAGACATTGCAAACAAATATCAACAACATGTGAATGCATTATACAACTGGTGCAAATATATATAGCATTCGTCCCATATAATATTAAATACATAACTAAATAATACAATCTAGTTGTAAATAATAATCATTCACGGCAAACAAACATGCTTGATATTTGACAAACAAAATATAGAATTTAACACACCAGAGTTCAATAATTGATCATGATCTCTTAAACTTTAAATTTCTTGTTTGTGTTCAAATAAACCAAAATGGATTGTGTAGCAGCTTATGTACGTTGAAGACATGTGACTCGATTATGCCCGACCTTTTTGCACAGGCTGCATTTGCGACCAAATGTATCCGGCATTACAGGTTGGTCAGCTTGAGAACTAATTGGGTTTGTGATGGGCAGGCTCGACTATTGTGACCATGATCTCCACATCGACTACCTTTTTATAATCTTGAAGGTTAAGTTTAAGATACACGGTGCCTAGTACGGGGTCGGCCCGGTTGAGCAGGAAAAATTGGAGGATGAACTTTTCTTTTTCGTATAGCTTCCAGAATTGGAATTGGCCATTGAACAGGACAACCAACGGGATGGATTAATTTCACATATGCTTCAACTAGAACAGATGACTTGAAGTAGGGTGAGCATAAAGTAGTAATGTCTATATTTCGTTCCTTGTAACACACAAAATAAATTATTTATGGAGATAGCAAAAACAAGGAATTTTGATATTGAGTATAACACTACCTGGGTGCAACTAATGCATGCACATAAGGTATCAGATCAGTTTGAAAAATTTTATAAGTACATGTTTTTGCGTCCAAATCCACAGTCCATTGTCTTTCCCTGTATTTAACTTGGAATAGACTAAGACTAATAGGAAAAGCAACCATTCGTCTTGATAATTAAATTCTCTCCTTTATAATAACATTGACAAAATGTGTTAGTTGTCCTTTCTGCAGTTGCCTTTGAGCATCAAAATGGCGACTGTAATACCATCGTTGGAGCATCGATCTCACATGCTCAGTTAGAGACGCAATTGGTATCTGTCTTCCAAACTTAACACATGAGTTAAAACTTTCTGCAATATTGGTAGTTATGATATAAAATCGCAAACAAGGGAAAGGAGCACGTGACCAGTGGGTTGGATTCAACTTCATGACATAATTAAAAGATGCAACGTGACTATCATGCAAATTATTCATTTTTTTCATATTCAGTATGTGTGTACGCTATCGCAGCTTCATAGAAAAGCTCAGCAGGTGAAGACGAATGGAATATTTTCTTCAAGTTGTCAATTATATGTCTAACACAATATCCATGGAAAACAATAGGGAATACATTATCTACAGCATTGATAATAGAATCATTTCGATCAGACACAATGACTAAGGGGCCGATATCTAATCACGACTTTTGTAGACTTTTACAGACTTTTATAGACTTTAAAAAGTGAATGATTTTTGAAGACTTTTATAAACTTTTATGGACTTTATAAATCCAGGAATGACTTTCATAGACTTCTAAAATATACTTTTCATGATTTTTGTAGACTTTGATGGATTTTTATAAATGACTTTTACAGACTTTTAATAACTTTTACAGACTTTTAATGACTTTCATAGACTTTCATATATCAATTGGTTAATTTGATAGAACTTTCAAATACCTTTTAAAAATTGATGAAAATCCATTGATATTAAAGGAAAAAGTCCTTTGGTATAAAAAATTTATTTTATGTTTTTTCGCGTGTTAAGAGCAGGAAGTATTTTTTTTCAACAATAATCTTACTAAAGATTTCATTACTATCACGTCATCCACGATTGGTGGCGTCAACCCTAAGTTCTAATAAGTCATTACTTTATTGTAATATCCATATTTTATAATTTTTTCCTCCCATTTTCTTTTCTTTTACTTTTTCTTTCAATTGTTGTATAAATATTTATTTTACTCTATAAATTTACCGAGTAATTATTATTATTATGTTTACATTTTCTCACCCAATCTTTAATTATTTGTTTAATGTAATTGATAGATTGAGACAATCTATTTTTTTCAATAAAAATATATGATAGAAATAAAATAATTGTTTCAATAAAACAAAAAAATATAATACTTGATAAAAGTAAATAAAAAATATTATAAAAAATACATATAGATGATTTTAAAATATTTCACAATTATAATTAAATTAAAAGTAAATAAAAAAAGAATAACTAATGGGGTTTAAATTGAGATTTTACTTGTTAATATTTTAAAGTATTCAAAAGTCATTCAAAGTTTGTGAGGAAAGTATGAGACAATTTTTTAACTTTAAATTTCCTTAATTAGTTTAAAAAGTTTACAAAAGTCTATAAAGTCTGTCAAGTTTAAAAGTCTCAAAAGTCATGAAAATTACAATACTCCAAAACTTTTATGGACTTTATAAAAGTCATGATTAGATACCCCCCAAAACTTTTGAAGAATTTTTAAAAGTCTATAAAAGTCATGACTAGATACCCTATGACTTTCGAAGACTTTTTAAAAGTCCGTAAAAGTCATGATTAGATACCCCATGACTTTTATAGAGTCTACAAAAATCATTATTAGATAACTGCAAATTTTTAATGACATTTAAAGTCTATCACCTAAACGCACAGCTCGTAATTTCCATTAACAACCAGGTACCTTGCAAACTAGATGAAGTACACTCTTCGTTGATCGAATTACCTTTGGTTTGAACTTGTTATGCATTGCGAAAATTCATATAGCTCTTTTTTAAATCACTCTTCTTTTCAAATTTCTTACCCTCACTTATAATTCTTCGTCCTTTCTCACATGCCAACCATCATCAATAATAGGAAATTCAAAAAACTTTGAACCAGGAATACACCAGCTACCATCTTCCATTTGAAAGGTTGTATGGCTAATGTCCGGGACAGTTGAGTCCATATTCATATTATCATTTACAGTATCTAAATCTTCAGTTTTTGCTGGTATTTGAACCTCTAGATTTATTTGTGGTCTTAAACTTTGAGATTCATGTTCAGGTAAGAGATCATTGCTTGCTTCACTAATATGAACATTACCACTATTAGCACCTATATCAGCTGGTGAAACCTGCTGTGTATTGCCAACAAACGCGCCATCAATTCCTACTGCATAATTGTTTTCAATCGCATTGTCATGACTTTTAATGTGATTGCTATTATGATTAGATCGTACTAAACAAACTAAATTGGGAGTAGCAGATTCAATAACCTTGCAATCATATTCACGCTCTTTTTTATTTTCTATATCAATGCTCACTTGATCAATCACCAAAGCGTAAATACAGCCAGCACCTGATAAAGTCTGTAGAAATATATCAAATGCATACTGGTCATTCATCAAAACACGACATTAACCATCATTGTCTTTTCCAAAATAATGGAGTGTTACGTCATTTTCTTGATATTTACACAACTCCATGATCTTCTCTTTTACATCAATGAATGTTATATCCTTACTTATCAATATTGCTTTAACTGTACCGCCTTTATAACTGTTCATACCACTACATAGCTCTTCCCATTTTCCATCGAACTTTAACATTTATCAAAATGTGTTTAGTATTCATGATGGTATTAAATAACCTAAAAGGGAAATTAATTATCATCAATATGAATAAATATTTCAAGTAAGAAATATTGAATATCATATGTAACTACACTTCATATTCTAATAGTTAGCTTATCAACAATAACCTATGCTAAATATTAAGCACACAACAACAAATACTACATTACAAATGCCATTTCTAACATGAGCTACCATTAACAATATAAAGATAGAAATAATGGTCTAGATGGGATCAATAAAAGATGAATACATAATGGAGAATATTACACACAGCTTCAGAAATATAAATTGTAATTCCACTTCAAATAAAGTACTAAAAGCCACATTTAATAATCAAACTTACACCATAGTTATCCACTTTCATAAAACAAGCAAATGCTAAGATATACTTCCCAACAATCAAAGAATCACAATGCATTATAAAATTTTCTAATCCATGTATATCGAAAACCCTAAATGGTATTAATAATTTATTTTAATATACGTAATAAATAAACAAAAATAAACATTGGAGCACCAGTATAGTTGCCATATATTTTTAAGAAATCACTAACCTTTGACGAACATCGAAAGACAAGGAAGAAATAGAGATGATGAGAAAGCAATAGCAATACTGTGTCGATTAACAAAAGCAGCTAGAAAGATAGAGAAGATACAGTAAAAAAAGTGATAGAGATAGAGAAGATGATATAGTCCCGATAATATAACTTTGTCCTTTTTCCGTTTACTGTATTGATGAGTCTAGAATTTACCTATATTTTGGTGTATTTTATGAGCTTGAATAAGTAGAAATTGAGCTTGAAAGTTGAAATATTGAATGAATTTCTATTAATTCTAAACTATTTTATTGAGATAGGGACTTGGATGAAAAGATTTGGAAAAGAAGATGAAAAGAGTAAAAATCAGGAAAAAATGGATCAAATGGATATTCATCCAAAGTCCAAAGTTTTGGCGAAATGTTGCAAGTATGTCGCCTATCAATCTCGCCTGGACATCCAGAGAAGCGGGCGACATGAAGGGCGAGTCAAGTAAGAACTGCCTTAAAGAAAAGTTGTAAAATGCGATATGAAGGATCTCGCCTTCAAGGTGTCGCCAACATAGGCGAAATCATTAGGCAACAAATAGCAGTATCCCCTAAAGTGAAGAGGAACTAGGCAACATACTGGAGCTAAAAGATGAAACTCGCCTAAGATTTCTAACTGAATGTGACAAATGCAGCTTCTCACTTAAAGGTTTATAATTGAGCGATATTAATTAGGCGAGAAGAAATCATTTTGCCTAGCTAATTGATGAGAAAAGAAACGAGAATCAAATCACTTTGCCTATGTCAATTGCCAATAGGAGACTACGTTGACGATTATTATGTATGTCGTTTAAGTTCAGGCGAAGGAACAGTCGACATAAATGGAGAATTTAGTACTTCGCCAAATTGTGTTTCTTTAATAGTTTTATTTCAAAATTACCACTGAGCAAACTCTATAAATAGGAGCTCAGTTGAAGTAATTAAACCTTTTGACATTTATTGTATCTGAGCTAAAAATTCGAGAATCTTCCACATTCGCTCTTTAAGAATTCTTTTCAAAGAAGTTTAACGAAGAAGCTTTGTGCTCTATTTTATGTGATCATTGAGATTTAGCTTGAACATAGTGAAGTAAAGACTATGACAAGATTTAACTTCTATCTTCTTTGGTAAGATTTAGATCTTTTAGCATATCGATGATGATTTTGTGTTGTATTGAATATGCTGGAATAGATATGTTAGCTAATAGCTCTAGTTGATTTGCTGAGATCTGCTGTTAATTGTGAATCTGATTGTGTAATCCTTGTACAATTATAGTCAGATTTATTGAGTTTTCATGCGTTAATTGAATTACAAGAACGAGAGTTAAGTAATCTTGTTATTCTGATGCTTAATTTAGACTAGAGATGGCAATTGAGTTTCAAATCTGAGAACAGAAGATCATTATACTAGAGATAGACAATAGATCTAATTTTCTACAGATTGTGCTTATTAGCTACACGAATTGTAGTTTAGAGATATATGCAATTGTGTGACTCGGATCTGTTAGATTGAATCGAGAGATCTTTTAACAAATCATTGATGATGATCTAGATTGTGAATCTGAGATCTAGAGTTGAATTACCGAATTAGAGGATGATTAAACAATAGAAATTAGTAGATCAATTCAATTCCATTTGAGATCATTGAAATACTGAGTATGAGTTCTTTGTTTTGATTGATGAATGTCAGAAGTGTTTAAAAAGTTAAAACAATTTCTATGAATTTCACAATTCTGTTGCTAATGAATTCTTTTGACAATTCAAACTAAATCTTGATCTCATTCTTTCTTTCTATCAAACAATCCCTGTGGAGACGATATCTTTAAAACTACATCACACATTGATAGGAATTCTATTTTCTTTGTGTTATTTTATATGTCAGAAAATTCCTCATCATCTATTAGGGGTAATAGGGATCATTCACATCTTCTAGTGTTATGAATAACTAAAATTATTATTCGAGTGTTATTTTTGCAATTACATTGTCGATATGTCATAATTTTAAATATTTCCTCTAATTTTGATTAGTTTTCAATCTACTAATAAGTCCAGTAAGAACTTGACAATTTTAATTGAAATTAAAATTGATAATTAGAAAGACTCAAATTTAAATCAAACGAATCAATAAGCACTTTTAATTAAATCATATTTAAATTCTCTACACGATGTATTAATTTGATTACTGCTTAGGTAGAATCAATTGAACAATTACTGATTTAATCTAATGACTTACTAGATACGTAATTATTTAATCAGTTAATCCATCGCAAAAATCATTTTGACAAAATAATGTATTCAATCTTAAAGCGCAAAAGTATAGAAAATTAAGTAAAAATCTCATAACATGCTGAATTAGAATAAAATAACTTTACATAATGATATTATTTAATCTCTCATGAACATAACTAACATCATAATTTTAAATTTTAAATGTAGAAAATAATGAGCTTAAATAAACTTTTAATATAATTCTTCCCACATTAAATACAAAATTACGGAAAAATATTTATTCCGAAAAGTAAAATAAAACTCTGACCTAAAAACCAAATGTCAAATTTCACTGTTGCTATCACTTTTTTGGGTCAATTTCCGATGGGATCTCTAACCCCTTCAAGATTGGGGTTGTCTTCTCCAAAGGTCTCTTCTTTTATGTGAGTGTTGTTAAATTGTGTGTCTAGAGAGGAAATCAAGTGCTTACATGTCACTTTTATAGAAAAACCCTCGCCTAATTCCCTTAGGAGATCTAACTGAAAGTAGGTCAACCCCCGGAAAACTTGGGGAGATTCCCTTTTTGTTGTTATCGCTTCATTTCAATGGATCCCTCCTTTACCCATTTGACCGCTCTTGTCTAGTCAATTATGCAGCTGCAGTCAGGTAAGAAACTATGCAGGCCGATAATATTGGCCCAAAAGAGAGGCCAAGTCTAGTTCCTATGGAAAGCCCAGTTGGTTTCATTGGATTGGCCACTCATGGGGCTTATAATCTGCAAGCCCATTTTTTTCGGCCGCAATCACAAGAGCTCTGGGGATTTAAACCCCTCATGGGTACATCGAACAAAGTCGTACTAGGCCTTCCCGCCCAATCATTGAGTGATAGGGAATGTAATACCAGCGACCAAATTTGAAGCACCATTTTCGTTTCATCAGACCTAGGTTCCCATGACCCAAAATTAAAACAACCATCGGCCAAACAGTTAAGGGTAACTTTAGCCAGCTCAGAACCCCATACACATTTGCCTTTTGGGACTGCCGATACAATTCTCATTAGACGGCCGCTGGGTCAAGATATACCAGTGAAAGATTTAGAGAATCCACAAGCGCCAGTTTGACAAATTGACCGTAGTATCAAGTCATGTACGAGTATATGCAATCATTCGTAGACAAACCTCACTGAAGCCTCACTTTGTCTAATGAGAATAAAATATGATATCGCAGACGACGTGGAGATAGCATTGCCAGTCAATCACAAGCATCTGGTCTGGTTGGTCTCGAATTGGTATTTCTTTTATTTGGATGCGCTCGAGATGGGCATAAGTTTACCCATCAAAGGAATGACAAAAATAGTACTAGATCACTATGACATTGCGCCCAGCCAATTATGTCCCAGTGGATGGAAGATACTGCTAGCGCTTGATATGGTTAGTTTGATGTAAGGACTACAGCCGCTTTCGATCGAAGATTTTTTACAAAGTTACTTTTTACACGACCATGATCAAGACAGCGAATAGTATTTATTTCTGATTGAAGCCAACTGTCCCTGTAGTAAACTTGCCTAGTAGAGATGACTCAGTTTGGAAGCTATCTTATTTTCTTGTATAAGGGAATATAGTTGTCGGGGTGAACCATTGGTCACACAATGGCAGCTAATCGGTAAAGATCGAACACCATATCAATCTTCATCGACCGCGCCGCTAACTTCTCTCTTTTTTTGTTTTGCAAATCCTAGCAACCTTGGCGGAAAAAATGAATTCGACCGCATAAACCAAAGAACAGCTTGTCTGCTTGTGGCTGAAGAAAAAGGCAGACGATGGAAATCGCTAATCTATCCTGCCAGACTATACCCCTTCTTCCTTGGTCAGGGACCAAGTCCTGAATAAAAGGTAAGTCATATCCTCTTCCTAAATTCATCTTTGAGTGGACCCTTGCAAGGGTATCCATTGAACAATTACTAAACCATCGATTTCTTGACCCTGTGACTCCCTTGGAGTGAATGGTTATAGGGGAATCCATGGAGGCTGTGGGAATAAGAGCCCAAGACATTTCATTCTATGATTTGGAAGAAACTATGAGGGATAGAAAGAACAAAGGAAAGAAAACAAAGGGAAAGAAAAAGAAAAATGCGACCAAAAGTAGGGTTGTGAAAAAAATCTGATCCGAACCAAAAAAATGTCAATTCGATCAAAATTTTTAGATATTCGATCCGTTTTTTATAGATTCAAATTTTCGGATCAGATATCCGGTTTTTAAATCGGATATTTGGATCGGATACGGATCACTATTTTTAATTTTGCATTATCTGAATATCCAAAATAAAAAAATAAATAGACTACTCTCTCTGCTCCCAAATTGAAAAAAAAAAAAAAAACCTACCTTAGCATCTCCCTGTCTCTCGTACGATGCACAATACTCTATTCTAAAATCATCGACTCTTTCCTTTCCTATCTCTCACTGATCCTCCTCTCCCAAGTTCTTTATTTACATCTTGTCTTGATTCTTCTGACTAAGCATATGGCTTCTACGGAAATTTGATGAAAGTAATTTGACGAAAATCTACCAAAAAAAGCATAATAAACAAAATCTCCATCTTCCAATTCAATTCTGGATCTATGTCGAGCAAGCAACCTTTGTCTCAATCTCGTGTAAGTTCTACTAGTTTCTTCCATTTACTTCACTGTCTTTGCTTAATAGTTATCTTTTCTTATTATGCTTATTTTGAATTTGCAGAATATTACGCTATCTTCTAATAATTTGGAAGATGCTAACTCTCCCTTTATTTATTTGGAGATGAGCGAGTCCAGGAAGGATGATTCCTCTGATTTAGTTGAGGAGGAAAGGGTAACACGAAAGAAAAAGATAAAGAAGAATGGTGCAATGGCAACAACAACAACAACTTCCACAAAGTCATCTGAGGTCCCGAATCTGATGATGCTTTAAGGAGGAGAAAGAAAAAGTCCAAGTGGTGGGCTCATTTTGATACTAACGCCGAGGAACCAACAACTTTTGCTCGATGTAAGTATTGTAAAAAAACACATTGGTTCTGAAACTAAAAAAAGAAAAACTCCTTTAGCAAATCACCTTAATAGGTGCAAAAAGTATCCTCCAAATTAAGATATGAAGCAAAAGTTGATTGATTTTGAGACTAAGACAATAGTTAGTGAAAATGGTATTGATGAAACTATTAGTGTTTCAAAGTTATGGGAGTTTGATCAGGATTTCTGTAGGAAAAAACTTGCTAAAATGTTATTGTAGATGAGTTGCCTTTTGCTTTTGTTAAGCATGAAGGTTTTACGGAATTTTGTAAAGCTTTAAACCCTCTTTTTAAGCTTCCATCCCGTACTACTACAACTAGAGACTGTTATCATCTTTTCATTGAAAAAAGAAATGTGTTTGAAAGATTGTTTCAAGAACTTGCATTCTAGGGTTAGTCTAACCTCAGACACTTGGAGATCAGGTCAAAATTTAAGCTATATGTGTTTGACTGCCCATTTTATCGATGATGATTGGAATTTGCATAAAAGGATAATTAATATTTGTCTTATTACTAGCCATTCGAGACAACTTATTGGTAGAGCGATCGAAAAATGCTTGATTGAGTGGGGTTTGAAAAATATAATGATTATGACGAAGATAATACTAGCTCAAATGATTAAGCATTTGACTACTTAAGGAGAAGACTTAATATTTGGGAGTCTAGTTTATTTGAGGGTGAATATTTGAATATGAGATGTGCTTCTCATATTTTGAATTTAACTGTAATAGAGGGTTTGAAAGAGCTTGATTCATCAATTATGAAAGTTCGAACTCTTGTCAGACATGTTAGGTCTTCTCTCGCTAGGCTTAAAAAATTTAAAGCTTGCATAGAAGAGGGAAAATAGAATAGTAAAAGCCTTGTTACATTAGATGTTGAGACAAGATGGAATTCAATTTTTTTAATGCTTGAATCTGCCATCAAGTTTAAAAGGTCATTTGCTAGTTTATACATGAAAGACTCTTCTTGTTTCAAGGAACTTAGAAAGCTTGGTGGTGGTCCTAAGGAAGATTATTGGAATAAGGTTAGTAGTTTTTTACCTTTCTTAAGTGTATTCTATAATGCAACATTGAGGTTTTCCGGCTCTCGATATGTGACTTGCAATTCTTATGCTCATGAGATCTATGAGACTAAATTCTTGATAGCCAACAATATTAATTCCCCTGATGAGGGTATTAGAAAAATTGCAACTCAAATGATATCCAAGTGCGATAAGTATTATGGGAACATTGTAATATAAATATCTTGATATTTGTGGTTGTGATCCTTGATCCTAGGCATAAGCTAAATTATGTTGATCGGATTGTGCGAGATTCTTATAATGAAACAAATCCACTCTTTTGTGACTTAAGATTAAGGTGGCCACTCTTTTGTGACTTAAGATTAAGGTGATTTTGCAATCTTTATTTGACTCATATGCATCATCAATGCCTCTGCCAATGATAAATGTTTCCTCATCATCTAATTCTTCTACATCTACCTCTGCCACTTCATTCCTTCTCACTCAAAGTCAGACCCAAAATTGGGGTAAGGTGAACCTTCAATAACTCATGACCTCAAAATATGAAAAGGATACAAGATTTTCGTTAAGTACCGCCAAAAAAAGTGAGTTGGACAAGTATTTAGAAGATGCTTGTAAGTCTAATGTTTCAAATTTTAAAATATTACAATGGTGGAGAGATCAACCGAAAAGATACTTCATTCTTCATACGATGGCTAAAGATGTGCTTGTCATACCCATTTTAATTATGGCTTTGGAGTTGGCTTTTAGTACAGGGGGTCGTGTTCTCGATGATTTTCATACTTCCTTGACTCCAAAAATGGTTGAAGCACTTGTTCGCATTCAAGATTGGGTACGAACATCTCGGTCACCTCTTATAATAGAGGAAAACTTACTTGCATTGGAAGAATTAGAGGAAGGTTAGTTTATTTTTAATTGCTTCTTGTTGTTTATTCATTATTTAGAAAGAAATTGATGTTTTAACCTTTTTTTCTATCGATGATGTAATAGGAATAAAGTATCTAACTTTGCAGCAACCGGAGATTATAATTGATGAAACAATTAATTTTATGGATGATTTTTAAACTTTGGTGTTGTTATTATTAAGTTATGTCATTGAATCTACATAATATTGGTGCAGTGCTGCAAGGTTGTGTATGTTAGGGCTGTGACAATTTGTAGTCATTAAACTAATTTGTTTATGTTATAAGGGTTTTCAGATGTTATTAATTATAGTTGAATATTGAATTATATATGATATTAATTGTGTTTCTATTGTTTGTTTAGAACTGTGTATGTCTGTGTAAGGATACTATATTGAAAGCTTTTGGCGAAGAAGTCAAGAATTATAATAATTGATGCAGGAATGATTGATCTAATAATGGCTAATAAGCTATTCAAGTCCAACATTTTCAATCTCTGGGTAACTGAAGATGGATCGAGAATTGATAATAGAATTAACACATTTGAGTTTAGATGTAGAGATTCCATTTGATGAAGTTATAGGTAAGCATATATCTGAAATCTTTGAGCTAAATTGTGTGAATGCAGAGTGATACTATATGTTAGGTTTGACTTTTTTTCTCTCAGATCGCCTTTTTTTTCATCCCTTCCCTTAAAATTTCTAGACCCTGGGTTTCCAAAATGGTTGGTTTGCAATTCTTGCCCAGGAAAGCAACCCGATTCCCTTTTAGGTCTCTAATACTCATTCATTTTTTGTGTTCTATGCCTGATGATTTAGTTGCACATTAGATAATTTGAACTAGATAGTATTTGTTGATAATCATTATATCAACATATAAGTTATTTGTCATTTTGTTTCTTCCTTAATTTTGCAATGTTTTGAAATTGTTTGAACAAAAGGTCTAACCAAAAGATTAATGAGTCTCAGAAAGAGTGATTTTTGCATGTTGAAATGCCTTATTGTTTGCAAATTTAATACAGGACAAGGTGCTTCTTGCTAACAGTTGATCTAATGTATTAGCTTTTTATGAGCTTGTTGTTTCTTCAGCATTAGTATTACTGGATCATACTAAAAAAATTGAGTCAGTGATACTAGAAAAAGTAAGGTACAGATATAAGTAATGCCTTTTTATTCTCTTTCAGATATTCACACCATCAGCTGTATCGCTCAAGAAAATGTGAGCAGCAATCACCAAGTGCTACCTTGTATTGAAACCTGGTGGCCTCCTCTGCTTCAGGGAATATGGTATGTACCTATGAAATTGTAGTTGTTACTTAATCATAATAATGTCAAATGATAAACTATTGGACATCTTTTTAATATGACTAACAACTGTCCATGGAGAACTTAGTTACCAAGTTTCAGTTGTGGATTTCAGGCTTGTATGACATGACTATGCTGCGATTCAATCCCGATGCAAAGAGTTGGTTTCAAATAGTATATGCGACTAGATGGAACTCGATCTTATTTCTTCTGTATAGACACGGTCAGGAACCTATTCTCTAGTGCAGGCTTCACAGTGGCACCAACTTATAATATCTTAATCTCTATAAAAATATGTTGCAGTAGCTACATTGTTGACCTGACTGAGATTGAAGAATTGTGATTTATATTGATCATCCTCTTCTTCGTCCAAAACTGCTTGAACCTTATATTAACTGATCTGTTTGCTTCGATCCAGATTGAACTATAATATTGTTGTGTGAATTCTAGTAATCGTCGTACTAGGAAGAGAATGCAAAAAGTATGGGTTCACGAGAAGTTCCAAAAGTTGGTGTGATTTATCTAGCTCGTATTTGTGCTCTGAATGTTACATGGACAATAAGTTCTATGTGATTGGTGGAAGAAATGAGGATCAACCAACTTTAATTTGTGGAGAATTTTACGATGAGAGAAGAAGGAAGTGGGAGAAGATACCAGATATGTTGATTGACTTTCCTACAGAGACATTCCAGTCTCTGCCTCTCATTACTATTGTAGACAACGAGCTCTATTCACTTGAAACTTTCTCCAACGAATTAAGGATCTACTTAAAGAATACCAACATATGGAAAAATTTGGGAGTTGCAATTGAAACTTCTTGACTGTGGTCAGAACCGGCTCAATCACTTCATACACTACTGCTCTATCATGGTAGCATGAATTATAGGTCTTCTTAATAAGTAACCTTATAAAGAATTGCATACTATACTAGTATGAATAAACATCTCATTCCAAAGATGGGGAGTTGTGAGACATTTTGATAGTATCTGTTTGTGTTTTTATTTAGTACCTCCAAACGTGCTAATATAATGGATGGAATCTTACTAATCTTATTATTCTTATACAGTACTTTGGTTTTTCATTAACTTATGTTTCTTGTGTACAGAAATATGCTGTCATTTTTGTGTAGCTTCTAGAATAGTAATAATAAAAATAATGTAAATAAGCCAAAAGAAAGTTACAATGTCTTAGCAATTTATATTTATATGGATAACTTAATAGTAATTTGACTTAAAATTCTAAATTGTAATTATAAATAATATTACATTCATACAAAATTTTAAATTGAAAATATAATAAATAAATTTTAAAAAATTATCCATTACAAAATTAATTACATTGGAAGAAAAAAAATTATATATATATAATTAAACTAATCGTTAAAATTAATTATACCTGTAAGTAACATAATTATATTTAAAAAATATTTGAAAATTTATTTTGAGTTAGATTAACTATTGATTTTATTATTTTGTACTAATATAATTATTATATTATTTTCGATTATTAATTTATTATATATATTTATTATTTGTAATTATAATAATTTAAATTTTTAAATATTTATTATTAAATTTAAAGCACATAAGTATTATTAAGTTACAAATAATAATTTTTTAAAAAAAAAATAAGAATTACTAAATCCTAAATCAGAATTGCTAAAGGTCACGTAAAATTTTAGAGAGAATTTCCAAAAAATATCCTTTAACTTTTAAATTTAATTAATTATTATACATCATAATATCATGTCTTTTATTATTTTAAAATTTTTATTTTATTGTAATAACAATTATCTTAATATATTATTGTCCTTATACAATTTAATTTTTATTTTATTAATTTAATTCAAAGAATTGTGAAAATAATAAGTAAATTAATTAAACCGAACAAGATATTAAACAATAACAAAGAGGAGATCTCGCTTATGAAACCATACTGTACTTCTGAAACCATATTGTACTTATTATCAAATTAATATTAAATCTGACACGGATCTTCCGTTGCAGTACATTGTCCATACAATGTCACTATTATGTGGTTTAAATATATTAAGCAAATTAATATTAATATTAAAAAAAAATTGTATAAAAAAATATTTTTGAAAAAAAAAAAAAAAAAAAGTGGTATTGAAAAATTATTATGTGCGAAATATCAATGCCCAAAAATTAATATTTCCGTATATAAATCTTTATGTAAGTTATAAAAGGTGTACAGTTGCATCGATGTGGGAAGATTGTGAAGATATAGGCACATAAAGTTGCCCCTAGTTCATGGCGTAGGGTCGATCATCTCATGGATGCTCCAAAAAAGAGAAGAGAGAGTAACATTTTAGAAATAATGTTTTCCTTAAATTTTCTTCAGATCAGATATTTAGGAATGCTGTATTAAAATTGATTAGATTCTTCACGGATGAAGCTATTCCCAGTTTGAACCTGTTTCCAATTCTATATTTTGCTGGGAATTCATTGCATTTTCAGACAAAATATAAGGTCTGAATTGCTACTCAAATCAAAAGATAAAGAAACATTGTGAATAACTGATCATGTTCTAGTTTATTTTACACACCACCAAAATTCATTACTTTACTCAAAAATTAAATATACACCCCAGATTTACAATATGTATGACAAAAGAAATCTCAAGAACTCATCAAACTAGTCACTCACTCTCAATTGAACAAAAAATATAAGAAAACAAAAACTACACGCTTCAAGAAAATCCAAAACTCATTCTTGAAGAAATCAATCAAAGAAAACTGTTCAATTCAACCCAATGCAACTTGTTATCAAAAACCAAACTGAGAATGCACACCAATCAACCAAAAACACCAGAATTTTTTCTTTTCTTTTTTCACCTCACTCCAACCTTTTCTTTTGTGTTGGAGGATCTTATATGTTTCATTTTAATCCATTGCTGACAATCCTTTCGATTTCCTTTGCTAACTTCCTCTTACTCTACTTTTGTTCCACCATCCTTCGACTCCACTTCTGCATTGACATCATTTAATTTCAGTTGTTCTGGAACCTCTGCAAGATTATCTGATGGTTTGATTTCCTTGCCCGTGCCGGTTTCTTCTTTTTCTTCCGCTTTTGATTCAGAAGGTTTTGAAATCTCTACCGAACCACTACCTGCATCCATTTGGTTTGCTGTTGTTTCTTCTGACTCTGCCAGTTTCAGATTTTCACCGGAATTACTTTCTGAAGCTTGCTTCAAGGCGGCATGTATATCCTCCAGAGACCTTGCTTCAACCACTGGTAAGTGACTAGCTGGATCTTTTGATCCATTCGAACTTATCTGATCGCCAAGCATACTGGGTAAGATGACTTCTTCCACATCTGCTCCTTCATGAAGTTGCTTGAAGGCCATGTCTATGTCTAGAGCTGATCTTGCTTCAAGAACAGGCAGCTGGGGGTTGGTATATGTCGAGTTTAAGCTGGAATTTGATGTATTTGCCTCTACTGTATGTCCAACGATGCTAAAGTCTCCAACTGTATCCAACTCTGACAACAATCCTTCATCAATGTCTTTTATCTCATCAGCTTCTACATTGATGGTTTCTTCTTCATCATCACGATTCCGATACACTTCTGCAGAGTCATTTAAGCTATCTCCAGAATATCCACGATCTTCATAAATTATTCCATCATGAATTCCACTATGCACATCCTTCCCATTTGGAGATCCATAATCAGGACTCTCACCAACACTTGAAGTTGTGCCCAAATCTGTGGAGGGAATTGCAGAACTTTGATCCCTATCATCAACTTCTGACACATTTGCATTTTCTGTGATTCCTAAAGACTTTGTGAAGATGGCAGGTGCTTCCTGCATAAATGTCACATCACCCATTTAAGTCCAGTATGAGCTTCTTATAATAAATATTAACCAAATGAGGACTTACAGATCATAAAAGTAGATGACAAACTAGAATGAGTATTATGCAGAATAATTCAAATTAAAGAAGAAAGATAAAGGGAGAGATTTAGTTATCATTCACAAAATGAATCTCTGAGATCCTAGTATGCATGTATTTTTGATGAAACAAATCTGATGGAAGCCACCGAAAACTCGTGAATGTGGGATAAGTCAAGCATGCATCCTTTGTATTCAGCATAAACACTTATATTACTGCATAGCAGAAATGTGCAGTAATCACCAACTCTGTCAGTTGTGTTTAACCATGATAATATGCACCTTTTCTGTTCTGACTTGATATTCTATTTAAGAATAAGGATTTTGGGAGCTCCCGAACTTAGCTATATTTTTTAAGTTAGCTCTCAAACTTCACGAATGGTCAATTTACCTCTCAACTTTCAAACGTGGGTTAAATCAACCCTTTACGCAGATGTAGAGGTTGATCTGGCAGCAAAAACTTAAAAATGTCAATTAAATTCTACACATCAACAAAAATGACTTAATTGACCCAAAATTTAGAAATTAAAGGGCTAAATTGACCCTTCGTGAAATTGGAGGGCTAACTTGAAAAATATAGCTAAGTTCGAGGATCTTGAGATCCTTATGCCTTCTACTCATGAGTTCAGTTTTGCATCTATTCATGAGTTCAGTTTCGCATCTATTCATGAGTTCAGTTTCGCATAAAGTTTTCTCTCCTATAAGACAGGCAACTCTAAAGCACTAGTTATATCTCATACAAAATAAAAAGCAGATAACCGTGACTTAACTACAGGACAGAACAAAGTAATATAGAGTTGATTCATCATTGAAAGCGGCAGTTAGACAGAAAATGAGAACGTTTACAAATGAATGCATGATTGTGGAATGACAACTTTAATAAGGAAAGTTACTCACCTGGGGCGGCTCACTTGGACTATCAAAACAGGGTTCGGCTATTTTTTCTACCATTTGATTCTCCAATTTAGATGGAGCTCTTACTTCAGCAGGTCCGTCTTTGGGAGTCAAATCCACAGGGAGCATCACCGCATCTTTCTCTTGATGGAGCACAGTATCATCCATTTTCCCAGATTGGCCGTGATCCTTTTCCTGTTCCTCTATAGCCACTGGCTGCTGTAGTCCCTCTGGTGCAGAGAGTGAACTTGTAGAGGCATTCTGATCATCCTTACCTTTAGAATCTATCTCCTTACTCACTTGATCTGACTTAGGGACAAAATGTTCACCCTTATATACTGTATATTCCTCTGCTGGCTCCATTCCTGAAGACAAATCTCTTCCTGTATTGACAACCCCACTTTTATCTGCTCCACGAACTTTTGGGGAAGAAGCTACATTCATGTCCTCCATGTCTATGCCGAGTGATTCAGATCCACTGAGTTTAAAACTGGGCAAAGGCAAAGGATTACAAGAAGCCATTTCATAAATCTCTTGTTGTAGCTCAGTTGAAATGGAGGCAAAAGAGAGGAACGTCTCAAGTGGTGGCAGGCTGGAGTCATAAACAGGTTCTTTTTGTTCTATACCCCTACTCAACAACTGAGACTCAGACTCTACAAGCGAAGTTTGTGATGAACCAGTTCTGTTAATACTATTTGCTGGAATTTCTAAACTTGCCGACCTTCCTTTTACAGAACTTCTTTCATCTTCCTGTGACAGTTGTGACGAGGTTGAGACGCTGCCAAATTCTTCTTCACTCTGTTCTGTTTTTGGTCGAATTTCATTTGTACTTGGTGCAGATGGTGTAGATGAGTCCCCAGTTCCTGACAAGCTGTACTCTGATGCTGGGTGATTCTTGACTTCATCATGGCTAACACCTCTTTTATCTTCTTGTTCTATATCCACAGAATATGAATCTTCAGAGGATTGACTACCATGTTTAACTAAGTCAGCAACATGGTCCGCATCGGAGATCGCTTCTGTCTCAGAAGAAATATCTTCCTCAGCATGCCTTTTATCCTCATCATCCATATCAGGAATTGACTTTACTTCACTAACTTCACTTATTTGTCTCTGAATCGTGGGAGAACTTGTTTCTTCTGTAACAGATTGCTCATGCAACTTCTTGTCTTCCTCATCAGCTGCTGAATTCACTGATTCGGTATCAGTAACAGAACAGACCTTCAAGTCACTAAGTTCACTTGATTGCCTCTGGATTGCAGCATAACTCACATCTTCTAAAGCAGATTGTTCATGGCCCTTCTTTTCTTCATCATCGACCTCTGAGCTTGCTGACTCAGATTCTGGAACAGAAGTTACAGAACTTAACTTTGACTCGCTATTATCACTAAATTGCCTCTGAAATGGGGAATAACTTGTTCCTTCATCAGAAACCATTCTTTCTGGGACAAAATAAGGTTTCCACTTAAAATCAATCTTCTCTTGCTTGGGGCCCCCAAATATGGATGCTCCAACATTGAATGTTTCATTCCTTCGGTATATTGGTTCCTTCTGTTGAACCACTGAGAACTCTTGCTCGAAACCATCTCCTTTGAGATCAGGTTTTTCTTCATTTGAATCATAAGGGATATCAAAAGGGTTTCTTCTTGGCAACAAAATGGATGGTGCAGAACCAGGAATGGCTATATCATCATAGTAATCATCAAATGGGTTTCGCCTTGTTGTTGAGATAGATGGGATATGAGAAGGAAAATCAGAGCCGTCCAGATCTATTAGATTCTTCTCAGCCATCAGTCTAGAGACTTGACGAGCTCGTCTCCTTGCAATCAGATTCTCCAGGCGCTGGTTCCTTTCTAGCTCCAAAGTACCTAAATCCATGAGATTCCTTTGATCAACCTCTGTCCACTTAATTGCAGATTTACTTTCATCTTCTTTACCTCCTTTCACTTCTTCACCTTCCTCTTCGACATCGTTATCATCCTCACCTTCTACTCCATCCTCGTGATGTTCACTATCCTCATAATCAACACTATCATCACCACTATCCTCATCACTCTTATGTGAGCTCTCAGAAGCAACATCAGATTCATTGCGGGAGAGAAGAGCACGTTGTGGCGCCTCCATGTCCAAAAGTGGGTGCAGTTCATCAAGCATTGGAATAATGTCAGCCATTGAAGCATCTGGTGAAGAACTTTCCGCCCCATCAGATCCAGAATCAGAGAACTTGTCCACATCATCTCCATCTTCATCACCACTCTCTTCCCCAATTCGTTTCCAGGAATTCAGCTGATCTTCCTTGTTAGTATCCATCAACTCTCTTGGAGATTTATCACCTTCCATCCCAAGATCCTCATCTCTGCCCTTAGGCGACAAAGACACGATAACTTCTTCATTTTTTGAGCCCTCTCCAATACTTGTCTCCTCCACAAGGATTTCCCTCTCCTTCTCTGAATCCAAGTGATCAAATCCTCTCTTCACTTCCTCATCAACCCCTCCCTTCTCAAACTTCAGTTCCCTAGAATTCTCCTCAACCAAGGGTTTACATTCAACAGCACTTCCATCTTCCTCCACTCTATTCTCCACCAAACTGACCCTCTCCATAGAATCATCACCCAACTTACCACCATATATCCCCACTTCTGCAAAGTCAACATTCCTATCACTCTCAACAAAAACACTATCACCCTCGACAAACCCAGTTTTCAAATTTGCAACCTCATAAGTGGTAAGTTTCTCTTCCTGTTCATCTATCTCAGGCACATTAGGTTTCCCAAAACTCAAAAGGGTACCAAGCAAAACAGCCGTACACACCAAAACAGGAGATGTAGAAATCAGAAATGAAAACAACAAAGGAAAAGATCTGTACAATAACATGGAGAAGCAAAGAAACCCCACGATGAAAGGATGATTAAAAACTAATCTACTTGTTCTAATAAAAAAGGCCACAAATTTCCTAATTTGAACACCAACTTGCTTTGAATCAATACCCATTTTTCCCTTTTCCGTTCAAAATTCAATCACAAAAACCAACCTCCTTTAGATCAATCCACAATTTGAAATCAAACGATCAAACATATCAAAAACCCACCTCAAAAATGAGATTCCGGAGCTTTCAGAAACAAGAGTGAGATGAGAGAGATCACAATCAAAAGCTGACAGAGAAAAGGCAAAGATGATGAATTGGTCTGGTGTTTGTTTTCTTTCTATTTTCTTTTACTTTAGCTCGAAGAGCTGTGTTCTGTCTCTGTGTTTTCGTTTTAATTTATTAGGAAAAGAGAAAATGCGAAGAAAAAGGTGGTTTTTCATTTTTCTTTTTCAATATTTTCCACAGCAATTTTATTGTGTTTTGGAAGTAATTTTTCTAAAAGATGGAGCCTCAAATTGAAAATTTTAAATATTTAGTCTATTATTAAAAAAAAATTTAAAGAGAAACGAATTATGAATCCAATACACCAAATTAATAATAGAATTTTTTATATTAAAAAATAATTAGAAATATTTTTACATATTTATTAAATAATAACCACATATATCCATCGATTTAAATATTTGAACTCAAATATTATATTTACAAAATATCCATCAAATTTTAAAAAAAAAATATCCCAACAAAGTAATAATTAAAACAAAAATCGTCCGCCCAAACCCCGACCATAGTGGTGCCGCGAGCGGAAGCCGGAGCGCCACATTAACCCAATACAATCAATATAATTCAATATAAAAACGTTTGCAATAAATACAATCAATATCCCAAAGTACTCCCATGTTTATAAAATTTGATAAAGTCCATTGTTCAACAATAACAAATAGTTTTAATAAGAAATGTAAAGTACATGTTTTACATTAAAATTTCCAAAATAGTTCGGTAGAAATAAAAATAGGAATAGATGCGGAAAAATGATGTGCTAAGATGTCCAATGCAGGTGCATCGGAAAAATGATGTGCTAAGATGTCCAATGTATGTGCATCTGACCCGTACTAGTTCGATCAACCTGTTAGTTTTCAAATATAAGAGAAATAGGAAAGCATCATGCTATCTCGATGCCTGCTTAACAATTCCATACTCAAATAACCACAAGCATATGCTTCTTTATTAGCATACAATCATATGTGTACACTCATATGTGTGTTTATTAGCATACAATCATTATATTCAGGCACAAATGCATATTCACACACAAATGCACACTAACCAACACAATCATTAAGTTCATTCAATATCATGCACTTACATCAATACATGTCATTTAATACACTACACATTTAATGAATATTTAATATATTGCATTTAATATGTCACACATTTAATAAACATTTAATATATATCACATTTAATGAACATTTAATTTATCACACATTTAATATCATTCAAATCATCAATCAATCAATGCAAAGAAAATTTAAAATTTATAAAAGTGGGACACGGTCTATGTGCTTTACACGGTGAGACATGTAAGACTCTGTGGAAAATTGTGCCCGGGTGAGTAATTCTACACGGTCCGTGTGATTTAACACGGCCAGACCGTGTAACATACAGGTGAAGTTGGTCTTCGGCAAGGGCAAACACGGACCGTGTGGCATAACACGGCCAGTCCGTGTAAGTCACTGTCACTTTATCTCCTAATAGTTTCTCAAACACGGTCGTGTACGACCAGACGACCAGACCGTGTTCGAAGCTGTTTCATAAAGACTAGTTAATTATTTCACTTGGTTTTTCCCACCCAATCATGAATTTGGGTTTTAGTGTCACCTAGTCTATAACTCCTCCCATGTCATTAATACACTAACAAACTTGTTTCTTAACATTTAAGGGCAATAAATGTTCAATTTTAAATGGATCAATATTTGAAATAAACGAACAAAAGATGATATTCAAACTTCATTTCACCAATACTCATTAGCCAATAATCAATATACCAAACTATAACAATATCTCATTTAACAATTAATAAGTGCCCCTAATCTACAAGTTATATCGAAACCGAAAACAATAAGGTCGAAGCCTGACAATAGGTCCGAAGACCGAAATCCGTAGTGCCGTTTAATCCCCCTCGGGACGGTCATCTACCTATGGATTCCAACAATAGATCCAGAGATTAACAATATCAATAGCCCGCAGGCGGTGGTGCCGTCACACCCAATAGAAGTCGTCACTCCGGTTTCCAATAATGGCTAGATAAACCACAAATTACCTACATTTCAATAGGCCAAGATCTGTAATTTTTCTCTAATGGCATGTCACTCCATCTTTATACCAATCTAAGAATAAGGGCAATCAATTATTAAGTAATTATATACACATTTCCATTATCTTTATTATTTATCAATTCAATAACCTATGTTAAAGGTGTTAAATACCATACTAGCCATCATATGAACCACGTAATAAATTAAAACTAGCATGTTATGTTATAGTTCTAATATATTACCTCCGTTCCATATTATGTGTCCACTTTGTGGTGGATACAAGAACCAAGGAGTGTATTTAGTTTTATGTATGGTATATTTAATTTTATGTGTTGTTACTAAATTACCCACTATTTAATGTATGGTTTGAAAAATTTTTAATTTTAAATCATTTAATGTAATATATGTAATGAAGGGTAACAATGGAAGAAGTGTAATAAAAATTTATTGAAAAACAAAATTGACACTTAAAATAGAATTTAATTTTTCTTCAAATTCGACACTTATTTCAGAACGGAGGTAATAACATTTAAACATTTACATATAATAAATGTTATTAAATACAATACATGCATTTATTACATAATAAATACACATGTAATAAATACATGTCATTAAATTCATATTATTAAATAAATAAATATATATATATATATTAAGGAAATGGTTTGTGTACAGACATATTTGTACAGATATTGTACAGATATAAATTGTTACATTATTACCCTTCAGGAGAGAGACTACTTATTAATTATAAAATAATTATTACATTAAAAGAGATTAATAATTAGTTGGGAAAGTAATTAATGCATGTCTTTATACCCGTTTCCAAAGTTGAAATAAATTATTGTATATTTAATGTTTTTTCCTCTTTAAATACTTTTTCTTCTTCTTTTCATATCCTATAAAATTTATTTTCATACAACTCTAAATTTAATCCATATTTTTATAAATACACATTTCATATTTTTAATTTCTCATAAATATTTTTATAATATACATTTTATATTTTTAATTTCTCATACTTAATAATTTATTTATAATAAATTAAGTTTAAATATTAAATTGAGAATTTTATAAATTATTAAACTTTTTAGATATTGTTGGATATGAATATAGATAATATTCATTATTATTATTATTATATATAATTAGAATGAAATAAAAATACACAATATTATAAACTCTTATATTTCTTTCAAAATGGACTCCCAACTCAAAGTTTAAAACATTCCGTAAAATTATTAAATGTTAGTAAGAATTTTTCAATCTATTTTCAAAAGGATTTTTGAAACTTGATTGGTATGATCACAAACTTTTCATTGATAGACCATTTGGTGAACTGTGACTATATATAGGTTAGGGTTGAAACACCACACACAATCAGAATAACGTGGAAAGAATGAGCAAACTAAAGAAACACAGATTTACATGATTTGTTAATTTGGCTAATCTACTAGCGAGTGAAATTTTATTTCATTGCGATATATTCTATTGTTACAAATACATTTAGGGGAATAAATGTAAAGAGAATAAAAGATTAAAATAATAATAATAAAATTGTTTAATAAAAACTGTCTAATAAAGCGCTTCAATTATATGACCTGGTATATACCCTAAAATCCATTATCAGACTCAATATACGATAACTACATATCAGATCCGGGAAAACCAAGCTAGACATCGAATCAGTCTCTTAAATGATTCATGGTTACTAAGGTCAGACCGGGTGGAACAAGATGTTTTATTTGTTTTTCAAAAATTTTTAAGTTTTTTCAACAGTCTAAGTTTTTTTCCTAGTTAAAGCTGTTTCTCCCATTTTTTTCTAGTTTAACTAGTCGAATTATTGATTTTTTTCGATTCAGCTAGCTAATTCACTGATTTTTTTTCTGATTCAATCTAGATCAATTATAATTTAGGTTTTGAGGTTGATCCGGACCACAATAAAGTCGCGAGCTTTCCAAAATGATCAAAGCCCATTACAAATAAATGGTAAAAATATTAAAGTCCAAGTGAAGTAAGCTTTTCAAGTTGGGACTCTTACCAACTAAGTTTGTTTAAACCCATTAGGATTTCCTTGAATCATAAGGATTTCTTTTAAGGAAGGATTTCCTATTTTGAATTTGAATCTGTTTCCAAATTGTTTGATTGTATTCCTAAGTTGGAAAAAGGAAACAGATTAATAAAGTATGTTTGGTGGTTTCTATAAATAGAATTGTCTCGTGAAGAAAAGAGTATCTCGTCCATTTGGGATGGTGATCATTGAATTTGAGTCATGCTTGGGGGGGTGATAATCATTGGGTGTTGGGGTCTCATTAAGGAGATTCGAAGTGGGGTTGTTTCATCGTTAAGGAGATTTTGATTGGGGGTTGTCCTGCTGTAAAGAGATTTCGTATCGGATTTGTCTCGCCATTAGGGAGATTTTGATTGGGGGTTGTCCCGCCACAAGGAGATTTCGTATTGGGTTTGTCTCCTCATGGTGGAGTTGTTCACCTAAAAGATATTTTGATTGAAAAACATAGCAATTTTGTATATAGAGAGTTGTTGGAATTTGTTTGTAATCTTTTTCTCTATAGTAACGTTGTTATCTTTTCATGGATTAGACGATTTTTCAACCCATGTTAAAAAAAAATATTTCATACATTCTATTATATTATATATTCCCTTCCTAACTTAGTACAGATCCCATTATCATCCGCGATTTTAAATTTAAGTGGTATCGAATTATATATATATATATATATATATATATGAGTATATGGAAAATGTGATTGACTTTGATTAATGGTTGATTGAGTTAATATAACACATGGATTCCATAAACCTATTTTAGCTCACAAATATTAATAAGAAATGAATTACGGCATAAGGGTATTTATATTGGGATAAAAGTTTAACAACCTTCCTGTGGAGGGTTCGAATTCAAATTATTCATTTTATACTTTATGTAATGTAATAAGAAAGTAAATTTGTAATTAGTTTAATAATTATACCAGTAAGAATTTTAGTGATCAATAATTTTAATTATTATATTATTTTAATTTGCTTTAATTATTAATTATAAATTTAATATACATTTGAAATAGTTTATAAATTAAAAAAAAAATTATATAGTTGTGAAGTAGTAATTTATTTAATTTATATATTTGAAATTAAAGAATTTAAAATATAAAAAAAGAATATCTTATAAAAAAATATTTTAAAATTTAAAGTCAAATTGAAAATAAAAATTAGAAAATTAATAGTAAAAGATAATGAATAATTATAGTTGCACATGAAATAGAAAGTTTTATAACTGTAATTAATGCATTAAAAGAGGGATGGAGAGACAAAAGGAGAGAGAAATATTAAATTGCGAATTAAAGTGAAGGAAAGTTTCGTAACTTGGAAATGTAATTAATTAATTAGTTGGATTATTGTAAAGGGTAAAATGGGCTCTAGATTATTTAAAAGGGCAATCTGTACAATCTGTACACAGATTGTCTGTACATATAACATCTCCCTATATATTATTAGTGTCTAGGTAACATAACCACAACAATGTTCCAATACATACCACAATTCATCTACCAATCATCAATTCAACCATACAATAAACCATGTACACATTTATCCATGCATTAAAATCAATGTACACAGGAATATAATCAAAATATTCAATATTAAATATTCAATATTCAATATATTAAATATTAAATTCCAATACCAATTCCATCCATAGGGTTATATATAATTAACCGGATCAATGCACAAACAATTAAACACCCGTCAAACAATATATAGAGCTTTAAACGGAATTGCTGACCTGTCCTCCGCTCGATTAGCTAAACGGCGTTGGTTTGATTACCACCGTCACCCAAGTCGCCTAAACAATACAATTCATACAAGCATTTTATCAAATACTTGGTCTACACCAAGAACCAAATAATACAAACCCAATTCTATCCCTTAACTAACCCGTCAATCGGACCTATAGAGTCATTATCACTATTTATTTATTCTATCAATCTAGAAACATCCCTTCCAATACAATTAAATCAAATTCAATTTCTAGGGTTTACTATATATTAAATTGAAAGAAAAATCAATGTACAAATCAAGTTTCAAGAACTAATTAAATAAACATAAATCATGATAGTGTTAGAATAATCAATTTACAAGCATGAATTTAAAAACTAGGATTTGAGGGAGACTTACAAATATCGTAAGAAGAAAACTTGAGAGAACTTCAAAATACGTGTTTTGTGATTCTTGAGAGAAACAAAATAAATGAGAGGTTTCAATTGACTTAGGGTTTTACAAATGGGCTTCTTTTAAAAACATGGGCTATGGGCCTTTTTAATAAAACACTTATAAAACACTTTTAAAATCAATTTAACGGTTTCTAAAATATTTTCCGTTCATGTAAAACTTGAATCTCATTTTAAATTCCTAAATTCTTAAAATGATTTTAAAGATGATCAATTTGATATATTTGACTTTATACCTCCAATTGATGTTCAAAATTACCATTTTACCCTTTGACCCGAATTTTGACCCAAAAGTCAAAATTCACTGGAAAACACGGAAATTTCTAGACCATAAATACAGACGTTACACCCCCAATTGATTTAACCCTAACTTCATGAAATCCAAAACCTACAGACGATAACCTCTTGAAATTTATTCATTTTCAAGATCTAATCTAATTTGCAGACTTTATTTCACCAAATAACTCAAATTTTTTCTTCAATTGCTCCTTAAATGTTTTCTACGTTATTAGGGTTTTGGACATGATATATATTTTAGTTTTGGATCCGTTTATATAAGATAAGTTGTTATTTCGAACAAATTTTTTTAGTATAGGTGCAAAATTTTATTATTTTTTTTTTAGAAAGCATGAAAAAAATTTCTAGGTGCTTCTTGGTTTCGATAACCGGGAAGCAGTTAAAAAACTCTTCTACTTCTCGGTGCTCTACACCAGGAAGCAGACAATCTACTTCTGATATATATAACCAGGAAACAGATGGATTTTTTAACTACTTTTCGAGTGTTAAGACCAGGAAGCCACTATGCAAGATTTTTTTTTCTTCCTAACATTAAAAATCGGGGAGCAATTTCTAATACTATGAACCTAATTTTTTTTTTTCTCATCATATGCGGTTTATCAAACAATTTTAATGTTTATTTTATTTCTCCAAGCATGGTATGAACAAGACTCTGGTGAAGTGGAAGATGGAATAAGTCGACTATATAGGATTAGTAACTGTATTTATCCAAGGAATTAGTAAGCTTTAAAAAAAAAACTAATGGAGGCATTCGAAAATGTAATTAAAGGGTTTTATATGCAGCATTTGAAATTTTTCCAACACAATTGGTGCTTCCCGTCTCCAAAAACGGGAAGCGGAGGCTAAGTCATTTGCTTTCCGATGTTCAACACCAGTAAATAGTTCAAATAAGCCTCCGCTTCCCGGTTTTAGTGACAAGGAAGCATCTACTTTTGCTAATAAATTGGCCATCAATCATTCTAAACCCATTCATATCACTTAAGAGGACAAATAGTCAAAATTGTATTAATTTCGCACGCATTATTATCAATGATATCCACTTGGATGTGTGTTCCAATAGATGTTTACGTAAGAACGAGGGGATTCGGTCTTTTATAATCATCTTAAACGTAGTGATTCATCATACTTACAACTTATAAAGCAAAATTGAACCAAAGTTTCATTGCACCTTGGAATTGAAAAAAACATTATATTTTCAAAGCCTATGTGGAAGTGGATCATATAGGATTAGTAACTTTTACTTAGCCAAGGAACCACTAAGTATTTTATTTTAAATCAAACTAATTGTGAAGACATTCCATAATGTAATTAAGATATTTTATAGGTAACATTGGAAAATTTTCAACCCAATGGGTGCGACCTGGTCCCCAAACTGGTAAGTAGGGACTAATTTACACTATTTCCTAGTGTTGGACACCAAGAAGCAAAAGTCATTTGCTTCTCGGTGTTCAACACCAAGAAGTAGTTCAAATATGCCTCTGTTTTTCGGTTTTGGTGATCAGGAAGCACCTACTTTTGCCAATAGTTGGTGCATTGATCATTCGAATCTCATTCATATCACTTAAGAGGACAAATAGTTAAGATGATAGTGATTTCACATGCATTATTACCAATGATACTCACTTGGGTGTGTGTTCCAATAGATATTTATGTAAGAACAATGGGATTTAGTCTTTCGTAATCATCTTAAACATAGTGATTCATCATACTTACAAATTCTAGAGCAAAATTTGACCAAAGTTTCATTGCACCTTGAAAGTGGAAAAACATTATGTTTTCTAGGCTTATGTAGGAGTAGATCATATAAAATTAGTAACTTTTACTTATCCTAGGAACGATTAAGTATTTAATTTTAAACCGAACTAACTCTGGAGACATTCCATAAAGTAATTAAGAGATTTTATAGGTTGCATTTGAAATTTTTTAACCCAATGGCTGCTTTCCAATCCCCAAAACCGGGTAGCAGAGACTAATTTACACTACTTCCTAGTGTTAGATGCCAGGAAACAAAAGTCATTTGCTTCCCGGTGTTCAACACTAGAAAGTAGTTCAAATAAACCTCTGCTTCCCGATTTTGGTGACCAGGAAGCAACTACTTTTGCCAATAATTGGTCCATTTATCATTTCAATATCATTCATATTACTTAAGATGACAAATAGTTAAAATTGTAGTGATTTCGCACTCATTATTATTAATGATACCCAATTGGATATATGTTCCAATAGATGTTTATGTAAAATGATAAGATTTGGTCTTTCATAATCATCTTAAACGTAGTGATTTATTATACTTATAACTTCTAAAGAAAAATTGGCCAAAAGTTTCATTGCACATTGAAAGTGGAAAAATATGATGTTTTCCAGGCTTATGTAAGAGTAGATCATATGGGGTTAGTAACTTTTACTTATCCAATGAACCGCTTAGTATTTTATTTTAATCGAACTAATTATGGAGACTTTCCATAATGTAATTAACAGGTTTTATAGGCAGCATTTGAAAATTTTAAACCTAATGGATACTTTTGGTCCCCAAGATAAAAAAGTAGAGACTAATTTACATTGCTTCCTGGTGTTAGATAGCAAAAGTATTTGCTTCCCAGTGCTCAACACTGGGAAGCAATTCAGATAAGCCCCTACTTCCTGGTTTTTGTGACCATGAAGCACCTATTTTTTCAAATAATTAGCTAATTGATGATTCCAATCTCATTCATACCTAGGGGTGTGCATGACACGGGACATACCGAAATACTGAACCGATTCCAAATTTTGGTATGGTACGTACCAAAACTTTTTAATATGGATCAGTATTCGGTATGATCAAATTGAGAATTTTGGTATTCGGTACGGTACGGGACGATATTCGATATTTCAGTACTATTCCAAAATACCGAATTTAAACTATTATAGATAACATAGTTGAACATTTTAAATCTTTTATATACATCAACCTCAAATAATAATCTACATATAAATAAAATCAATAATAAATAAAAATTATATCTAATTCAAATATAAAACTAATCAACAAGTTCAAATAATAAGTTAGAAAAATAAAATTATTTTTTTAATTTATTTCTACTAATTTGGTATTACTTCTAGGGATGATAATTCTACCCGCTTACACCCGCCTGCGGATATACTCAATAAAGCTGGTTGATGGATATGGATAAAAAATCTATACCCGTCAAGGATAAGGATAAGGATATGGATATTGTAAAATATCCTTACTCATATCCTCTACCGCAAAATAAAAGTAAAAATAAAATATAATATAATTTTTAAAAAAAATTGTTGAAGTCATATTATTTCAAGATAACTTCAGATTTGATATAAATATATTTTTTTATTATTATTTTATTTTATATATTAATTCCTGTGACTTGATAAATTCTTGAAAATTAGCAGGAGAAATTATTCACGAGTTAAATATAATATTTGTGCTAATTCTTTTTTTTTCGGTGGTAACTTGTGGTGAGAACTTCAAACATTAATAAAATTTATATTTTCTGACTATCTTATTTGAAATTTTAGTTGAAAAGGTGTCACAATTGTTGCTTTATTTTAAATTTATTTTCTTTATAATTTTGATTAATTTCATGATTGACATAATTTTGATGATATTATTATGTTAAAAAATTATTATGAGGATATGGGTATACCCATGGATAAATCCATATCCACAGATAAATACCCGCATCCTTACCCTGTTAAATTAAAAGGATATGGAAAGGATGTAGATAGAAAAAAATTTAGAGGATAAGGATATGGATACTGGCATATCCGCTCATATCTTGCTCATTGTCATCCCTAATTACGTCATTGTCCCATACCGGACCGAAATATTATGGTACGTCCCAAAGTAAATTTTTAATTTTCAGTACAGTATTCGGTATTCAAAATTCTTTTACCGAATACCGAATATCCCAAAAATACGGTACGGTATGATATGAGACGTCCAGAATGAAAACCCTTATTCATACCACTTAAGGGAACAAATAGTCAAGATGGTAGTGATTCTCCATGCATTATTACCAATTATACTCACTTGGATGTGCGTTTCAATAGATATTTAAGTACGAGTGATGGATTCGATTTATTACAGTAACCTTAAAGGTAATGATTCCTCATACTTAAAACTTTAAAAATATATTTGAATTAAACTTATATGGTCTTTTGAAAGTTTAAAAACATGAAATTTTTATGGCCTATGTAGGAGTGCATTGTCTATAACAAATAACTCTTAACCTCTTACGATAATACCAAGATTTTATTTTTAAATCGTAACATATGTTGAGGCATTCCCTATTCTTTCAATGTCCAAAGTCAAGAAAAATAAGTTATTATGATCTGCTTCTCTATTTTCAAGATAAGAAAACAAATTCTTTTACTTCCCAAGCATGCCTTTTTAAAGTCCTTGAATCTTGTCCATTGAAATTTACTCCTGCCACTTTAGACGACATTTAATTACATTTGAGCAATTTTTCACGCACTCATACCTATGAAGTCATTTGTATGTGTGTTAAATTGAAAGTAAAATGTCAATAATAAAATAATTAATAATTTACCCTGTAGCATCCCCGGTATGGAACCCGGAAAGCATGAAAAATAATATTCTACTTCTCGGGTGTGGAAACCGGGAAGCAGACTGAGTAATATCTACTTCTCGGTAGTTAACATCGGAGAATAGTATAAATTTAGTATGTTTCTCGGTCTGTACTTTCAGGAAATAAAATCTGCTTTCCGAAAGTATAGACCGGGAAGTAGACTCAAATTTACACTAGTTTCTCATGTTGACTATTAGGAAGCACCTACAAATCACAAAACAACAACAAATGATTTTAATTAAAATACAAACAAACTATAACATTAAAGAAAGCTAATTTTCAATAACTTTAGAATTAACAAATAATTTCAACAATTATAAAATCATCCAAATAAACTCACTTTTCGACAACATTATAACCAAATATTTTTGAAAACCTAAAATAATCAAAATAAATTCATAATTATTCAGCTTAGCATCTGCAAAGTTCCTTGACGAATGTTTAAAGTACCTTCCATCCTTGAATGAACCTTTTTTAGGGTCTTTTGAAACAAAACAGAGTAACAAACCATTAGAAACACACACACATATATCTATATATATATATATATATATATATATATATATATATATATATATAACTAGGAAGCAGACTGTTTCTAACACAAGGAATCGCGATCCATTTTCAAAGGCTTCCGGGTGTTGAAAACCAGAATGAAAAATGTAAAGTATGTTTCCCGGTGTTTAATGCTAGGAAGCTATCTATAAATACCTATATACATTCACACAAAAATTACCAAACAATAATGTAAAACATACAATATATGCATATGAATACAAATATTGAATGAAAACACTACGTTGGGAAGAATGATTACACTTACAAACATGGAAACTACAATCAATTATCAATATTTGATTACAAAGTCAAACCAATAATAATAAATACTCAATCTTTATCATATAATCAGACTCATTCTAACCCTATAATCAGACTCATTCTAACCCTAAAACCATTACCATCAATAACCCAGTTTTAGAGAAAAGGAAACTAACCTAAGTAGTTGCCCTCGTCATCACCGCCTTATCTTCTTTTTGCCAGATTTCAAAATTCTGGCCACTCTAGAGCTATCGACGATGCCAGTTGCTCTTGTCGCCTTCTTGGATATTGAATTCTTCCCTATCTAATAATCAATTAGATAAATCCTAAGAACGAAAGAAGATGAGACATTAGAGATGAGCGTCTGGATGAGAAGAAATGGTAAGAGCGATAGACTTCTGTGAGAAGAAGACGCGTGAGGGAGACGATGTTTTGTGAGTTTGAGTTTGGATGAGTGTTGTTTTAGTTTGTAACAGTTGAAAGGTTAGTGAGATGAATGGCTTAAGGGGCATTTGAGGTTTTTAATTAAATCTAATTTTATAATTTTCATTTTTATTTAATTTTAACAAATGTTTAAATAGTTAGGATAATATTGTCATTTTGGTTTAGTAAATGTAATCTTTAGTTTTGTAGTATTTTTAATATTGGGCCAAATTAGTTTTTTGATTTTGTTTTGACCCAAAAGTGAGAATTATCCCTTTTTTTATTATCTATATGTTTGGGTGTGCCCCCATAGAATTAGCGGTGATTGAAGTACCGATTGAATTGAACTATTTTTAAGAAATAGAATTGGGTAGGCTTAGTTAAAATTTCACCATTCTATTTTATCAAGTGAGTTCATTTGATATGTAATTAACTCATATGTCATTTATAATTTATTGGTACATTTGCAACTTTATTTACTCATATATCATTCATAATTGGAAAAATTGCGACAACCAAACCAACCAAAGTAGAGAATTAAGTAAATGGACTTGAAAAGTTTAAATTAAATTTATAAATTTTGAAAGTTACAAATTTCACCTAATGAATTAGATTTTCCGAAATACCCTTCACTTACCAATTTATTTGTAAAATAAATTTTAAAAAATTAGAAAATAATTTTAAAAGGTAGAAAGAAGATTATGTCCACCTTTAACGTTAACATATTAGTTCATTGAAGTATCGCACTTCATCACATCATCAATTGGCGATATCATAATCCAAATGGTGTAGTGTGCACGGTGTCAAGATGAGATTCTCTCAGTAACAATTGCCTTGATTATCCGATGATAATGCAAGATGAGTACACTCTGTATGGATGAAGTTCCAGAACATAATAGGAGTGATATATAGTCATCTTTACATGTTGTCAAGATGATATTCTCTCAATAATAATTGAGGATCGCTCAAGAACCCCATGGTCATGAGATCTGATTAGTCAAATTAGACTTTGGAGCTGCTCAATTAGGATAATGAAAGTGATCGAGTTTGCAGAATAGTTGTGTGTTATCGTCTATACAGTAAACACATATAATATGGGCCCTTAAATATGGCAAGGTTCACTGTTGCGCATGTTTTATATTGTGTGTGCTTATTATTGACCCTGTGGAGTTAAGTTTGAGTAGGTCCATACTCTTTATTGTGCAAGTTCCATTTATATTTTGTCATTTGAATGATCATTCTCTTGTCTAAAGCATTGAGGTAATGTTTGTATCATTAGCGTGCCTTTTTAAGATCATGATAATTCGATCTATATGGCATGTTTGTGTGTCGGTATTTTCTTCAACTTTTTGAACTAGAGTAGATCTGAAAATGCTAACTCTTTTTTGCACATTATAAATCACATGCTAGCGGATTATGGTTCATTTGAACACAATTGTGATTATGGAGTACTCCTGATATGAAACTTCTTGTTCAATGAGACTAAACTTGTTTGATGTGAATTCATGTTTACAATCTAGGATATGTAAAGTAAATTTCGATAATATTCTTCTGGATTGAAGAAGCTAGTTCATTTTGATTACACAGATTATTTGTAAGTATAAAAGGCTAGTCGGTTGAATAAAATTGTGTGTTCTATTGAAGTCAAGTTTCTTTGTGGTCAGTTGTAGGTTAAGCATATTTTTGTGAGGGGAAGAATGTTGAATTTTAGGACATGGGTTTGAGTGTGGTCCACCTATGAGGCCCAACCCAAATATATTTAAAATATATGATTTAAATCACTTGTCAAAAGTGATAAAATTTGGTGTTGGCCATAATCACGAGAAATGCTTCCAGTAATACGATTAGTTTATATTTTCTCTTTGAAAAGAAAAATACATGACACGACGAACTTCTGGCTAGCACCTAAACGGAGAATATCTAACCAAGTTAGTATTTATCAACACCATGATTCGATTCAAATCAAAGTTGAAAAGCGTAACTTACATCCTACTGTCTTGCCTATGTATTTATTCCGCTATGATTTGATATGCATGTATACCTGTGATTTGTATATATACTTTCATAAACTAAATCAACTAATTACAGTCAGGGTTGAAATTCAAATGTTTAACTTCATTCAAAATTTTAAAATCTAAAAATATTAGAAGTTTAAATTAGGTGGGATGACCCTTTATTACACCATAAAAGAACATTTAAACCATATAATCTCACGTCATCACTTTGGCAAGGTAAGTGTAAAAAAAATGTTAATTTTAATTATATGTAAAAGCCATTAGAAATTTATTATTTTATCTTTTTGTTTTTTTATGTTTTATTTAAATGATGAAATGACGTTATGTCCATATAATTTAAACTCAAATTTTATTTTTTGAAAAAATTATATAAAATCTAAGATGATATTGTTAATAAAATTTATTTATTTTAAAAATTAATCAAAATTTAATGAAAAAAGTGATTTATAATGTATATTAAAATGGTATTGGACATTTTATTTAAAAAAATAATAATAATTTAATGATTGAATAGGTCAATTTAAGTATACCACATCTGTTTAAAATAGAAAGCATAAAAATAACAACTGGAATATTATATTAGTTTGAAATAATGTGTAAAGTCGGAGGGAGGGGTTGATAAATAGTAATATAATATAAGGGGATTATGGGAATGATGATGATGCATTTGCTTTGTTGATTGGACCAAGAATAAGATAATTATGCTTTATTTGTTTCAGAGACAACTGGGCGGTTCCGACTTTTGAGCTTTCAAAGACTCAGCTGCCATTTATTTTTTCTTTTCCCATTAGTCCGCAATTCTATTTAAAGTGAAATCCTTAAATATCAGCCTACTACGGCATGTAATTGGTTATTATTTTTAAATTAATATATTTTATTTTTATTAAGTGGGTCAAAATTTTTTTTTTCTTTCTGAAAATATTGCTTTTTTTCAAACGAATGACTCAATTTTATTCCATAACTAAACTAACGAAATCGTGCTTCGCGCGGTTTTTGAAATATATATAAAAATAATTTTAAAGTATTAAAATAATTATTTAAATATTAAATAAAAATATAATTTTGAATAATTTATTATTTTATATTTATATTATATTTTATAATTTATATATTTAATAAAGTATTTAATTTTATTTAAATTGAGTAAACATATTTAAAATAGTTATTTAAATAAGTTTTAAATAAATTGCTATTTTATCAATAGTATTTTTTATAATTATATATTTAAAAATTATCTAATTTTAAAAGTGTTATTTTATTACAATAGAATAATTGGAGATGATAATATATTTAATGAAATTCAAATAAAGTATTAAATTAAGTG
Organism: Cardiospermum halicacabum; assembly: GCA_031304145.1. NCBI lineage: Eukaryota > Viridiplantae > Streptophyta > Magnoliopsida > Sapindales > Sapindaceae > Cardiospermum > Cardiospermum halicacabum. The sequence continues at coordinate 5,703,627 of CM062389.1, forward strand.
ACATATATTAATTACTACTATTATATTTTAATTCAACATAAATATAGTTGAATTAAATGATAAATTGAGGGGTAGATTTGTAATTAATAGTAAGATTTGAACCTAATTTTTAAATATGATAAAATTAAATGGTAAACTTGTAATTAGTAGTAAAATCTGGGTTGAACCCAAATTTTAAGTACTAATATAAGAATTCTAAACTTCCACATCATCACTTTTTTGAATCGTTTTATATAATATAGATAGATAGATTATGTGGCAGGTGTTATCAACCAATTTATATTTATCTTTTATAATTTTTTATTATTAAAAAAAATATTTATTTATTATCCGTGAAAAACTCTAGTTAAAGTATTAAGCTGAAGATAGTCTAAGAGCTTGTTTGTTAAATAACATTTTCAATTAGAGGTTAGTATTTTCAGAAGTTTTAGAGGTTTGACCAAAATCAAATCTCTAATTTTTGAAAATAGTTGGTTTGGTTAATAACAACCCAATCAATTGATTTGATCCAAAACGCTAATTTTTAAAATGCTGATAGTATGAGCCTTTGAGAGGTTTTAAAATTACAGGTTTGTTAAAAAGACCAAATTACCTCACTTTTAATTAAAATTATATTAATTATATGGTAATAAAATAATTGAAACGTATTATAATAATATTTAATACTTTCAATATTATTATTTTTATTATAATATTATAAAAAATTATAATATTTTTTTATTATTGTAGTAAGTATATTATTTTCTTTAGTATATTATTTTAATTAATAATTGATATAAAAATAGTTAATATTATTAAAATTATTACTTAATAGTATTATTAATAAATATTAAAATATTTAATCCATTGTATAATCTATTTGAATGTAGTAGTGTAAAATATATTTAATGAAAAATAAAAGAATAATTCTTTTAAGATGTTCTTTTACGTCATTTTATAATTAAATCCGCTAATAGTGCTATTATTAAACAGCTTAACAAGAATAAAATATTTGGTGAAAATTGGATGATTTTTCATTGATGTAATGTATTACATATATACACACTGTCTGCCATATCTTCCCCTAAAATGGTGCTACAAAACTGGCAATTTATGCCTAATTTTTCTCCTATAAAACATCTAATTTGGTCAAAGATAATTACAAATTAACTAAAATATAATTTCCTTAATAATCCCCCTCAAGTTGGAGAGTGTAGATCACGAACTCTCAACTTGCTGCATACTCGAACTGCTCTCTGCCAAGAGCTTTTGTAAAAATGTCTGCCTACTACATCTTTGTAGAGTCATAACAAGGACGAATCACCCCAGCCTGTAATTTTTCCCGAACTATATGACAATCAATCTCAATGTGTTTTGTACGTTCATGGAAAACTGGGTTAGCAGCAATGTGTAAGGCCGCCTGATTATCACAAAACAACGAAGCCGGCTTATGTAATTCAACCTTCAAATCTTTAAGTATATACCTCAACCATGTTAACTCTAGACAAGTGTTTGCCATAGCCCTATACTCAGCTTCTGCTGATGACCTGAAACATTCGTCTGTTACTTCGACTTCCAAGAGATGAGTGATGACCCCAGAAAAATACAATAGCCAGAAACGGAACATTTGGTAATACAGCATCCTCCCCAATCTGAATCACAAAAGGCACTGAGTGTTAAATTATTTTCAGATGGTAAAAATAAACCTTGACCTGGTGATTGTTTAATATAACTGAGAACCCGTAGTGCTGCTTCCCAATGTGGCTTCCGAGGCATGCTCATAAACTGGCTTAGTGTACGTACTGAATATACTATGTCTGGTCTAGCGACTGTCAAATATATTAATCTCCCAACCAGTCTCCGATACTTGCTCGGGTCATGAAGAACTTCACCATCCTCATCTGTCAATTTTAAATTTTGTTCCATTAGGAACCTCTTTGGCTTTACACCTGATAATCCTACATCTTGTAAAATGTCTAAGGCATATTTTCTCTGAGACATAAAGACACCTTTCTTTGAACGAGAGAATTCTATTCTCAAAAAATATTTTAACTCACCAAGATCTTTAATAAGAAAATGCTTGAGCAGATGGCTTTTGAGTAACTTGATCTCATGCAGGTCATTACCCGTTAATAGGATGTCATCAACATAAATCAGAATGGCAGTAAATGTTTTACCTTGAGATTTAGTAAAAAGTGAATAATTCGCTCGTGACTGTATGTAGCCTGCCGATTTAATAGTATTTGCAAAAGTGGAGAACCAATTGCGGGATGCATGTTTCAAACTATAGATGGATTTCTGAAGCCGACATACCAGATGCTCCCTCTGTCGGCAAAGGCCAGGAGGTGGAGTCATATACACCTCTTCGAGCAGAGTTCCATGAAGGAATGCATTGTGTACATCAAGCTGATGGATATACCAATTTCGAGAAGCTGCGACTGTTAACAAACAACGGAGAGTGGTGAGTTTTGCAGTTGGAGAAAAAGTCTCCTGATAATCTATACCTTCAATCTGGGTGTACCCCTTGGCAACCAAACGTGCTTTATAGCGCTCAATTGTCCCATCCGAATTATATTTAATCTTGTAAACCCATCGACAGCCTATTGGTTTATGTCCTGGAGGTAGGGGAACCAACTGCCATGTATTGTTTCGTTCTAGAGCCTGAAGTTCAGCGGACATGGCTTGGCGCCAAAGAGGATCACGGTTGGCTTGTTCGAATGAGGTGGGTTCAGATTGTGCTGTCAAGAGAGCTAAAAAAGCACGATGATTCGGAGAAAAACGAGAAACAGATAAATGGGAAGAAAGAGGATACCTTGTACTGTGACGAGAACTCAGTTGTGTCGAAGAGAGATTAGCCTGGGAAGATATGTCGTAGTCTTTCTGCCATACCGGTGGTTGGATAGAGCGAGTGGAACGGCGAAGAGGTGGTTGGTGTGTGGCGGAAGGTGATGGGGAGGATGTAGGTGGAGGTGACGTGAATGGTGGGGGTGATAAGGGCTCGGTTAAAGTAGTAGAAGGGGAAGGTAGAATGGTCTCAGTATCTTGATGAGGCATGGGTGACGTGATATTTAGAGAAGAATCTGGAGAAAATATCGGCAAAGGATCCTCTAGTGAGCTATCGAAGGAAACATATAGAGGGGAAGAGAAATTTGGTGCGGAAGTTTAAGGAGATTGGGAATGAGAATGGAAAGGGAATATATGTTCCCTAAAATATACGTCTCTACTAACCGAGATTTTCTTTGTGTTTAAGTCAAAAATTTTATACCCTTTTTGGCCATATGGTTATCCTATGAAAACACAAACAGAGGCTCGGGGGTCAAATTTCTGTTTAAGGTGAACGTTGGTCGCATAACACTCACAACCAAAGACACACAAATGTGTAAGAGAGGGAGGCTTGTTATATAAGACCTCAAAAGGGGACTTGTTGAATAGTAAAGGTGTTGGGATTCGATTTATGAGGTAAACAGCCGTGAAAACACACTCCCCCCAAAATTCAAGTGGAACATTTGATTGAAACATAAGAGAATGAGCAACATTTAAAATATGTCGATGCTTGCATTCCACAACTCCATTTTGTTGCGGAGTATAGATGCAAGAAGTTTGGAGTTCAATTCCTTGATTTTGAAGAAAAGGGCGAATGGGAATAAATTCTGTGCCATTATCTACCCTTATTGTTTGAACACTTGTTTGAAATTGAGTTTTGACAAAGTGCACAAAATTGATTAACAAAGATTGTGTCTCTGATTTATGAGTCATGAGGAAAATCCATGTGCAACGTGAAAAATCATCGACAATTGTGAGAAAATAGCGCAAACCAGTGTGAGTAGGAATTTTATGAGGACCCCAGACATCACAATGCAAAAGAGAAAATGGAAATTTTGTTGTTATTGAACTTTTGGGAAAAGGCAAGCGTGTTTGTTTAGCCTTTGGACAAATAGCACAATCATTCTTTAATTCATTATGATCGGAAGGAAATAAATGTGACAATAATTTAAGACGAGAAAAAGAAGAATGACCCAGGCGAAAATGCCATAAAGCAGACGACTGAGAAACATGGAAAACAAATGACTTATTTTCTAATAAAGGCATGTAGTATAGGCCACCACGTTGTCTACCCAAGCCAATCGTCTTCCCCGAAACCAAGTCCTGCAAAATACAATAGTCAGAAAAGAAGATAATGCAACAATTCAGATCTTTTATTAGTTTACTAGCTGAAATCAAATTTAAATTGAATGATGGAACACATAGGACGTTTTTAAGTATCAATTGTGAATTAAAAATAACAGTTCCTGTGTGTGATTTGTGATATAGCACCATTTGGTAAATTGACATTTGTAGAATTGGAAGGCTTAGGTTCAGTTAACAGAGAAAGATGGGAAACGATATGATCAGTGGCGCCAGAATCCAAAATCCAAGAACTTGTACTACTAGAATTAATAGACACAAGAGTTGATGGAATCAAACCTGCAGCATTAGTGTATGCATCAACTTTACCAGAATTATTGTGATTCAGGGCATTAATTGCATGTGCCAATTGTTGAATTTGTTCTGCGGTAAATCCCTGTACCCCGCCAGAAGAAATCGAATCAGTAATGGCTTGGGACTCTGCTGCATTCACTGCTGGTTGGTTCCGTTGCCCTTTAAACTGTCCCGACTTATTATTGTTCCCATTCTTCAACCGGCATCTATCCTCCATGTGACCCCTTTTATCACAAAACTTACAGTGAAATTTGAGATTCCGACATTCATCTATGGTATGCCCGGATCGATTGCAGTGATCACATATTTTTTGTTTTGAACTTCCTCCTTTTCCTGGGACTGCGGTTGCGATAGAGAAATTTTCGGCAGGTTCAGAAGAAACTTGTCGCTACATTTCTTCCGAATAATCAAGGAGTATGCTTGACGAACATTAGGCAATGGTGACATCATCAGTATATTGGATCTTACCGCCTTGTATGACTCATTTAATCCCATGAGAAATTGCATAAGGCGGTCTTCCTCCCTTTGATCAAGATGTGCTTAACGTTGGTTGCAATTCAGAGGGCTACGGTATGTCTCGAGCTCATCCCATAAAGCCTTGATCTTTATAAAATATGCTGCCACTGTCATTGTTCCTTGCGATATAGTTGCAATTGATTTCTGTATTTGAAAAATAGCGGGGGCATTCTTCTGTGAAAATTGGTCGTGCAAATCAACCCACACTTCACGTGCTGTTTTGGCATGAATGATCCCTTCGGCAATGTCTGATTCAACAACATGGGTCAGCCAAGAAAGTATCATGTTGTTACACTGGTTCCATTGTTCAAATAAAAAAGGATCCTTTTCCTGTGATGGCTCTTCGACAGTGCCGTCAACAAAACATATTTTCTTCTTCGCGGTGAGAGCATGAGTAACTGCTTTGCTCCAGGAATGGTAGTTGATGCCGTTCAATTTGATGGGAACCAAGACATGGCCTGGTTGATCTGAATGATGAATATAGAAAGGATGTGACGGATTGATGGCAGTGACATTCGACCCGGACCTGGAATCATTCGCGTCGTCTGCCATGACTATGTTGATGTTTTAGAGAGTATGAAAAGTTTGATAATCAAAAGCACCAGGATCATTGCTCTGATGCCATAACAAGAATAAAAGATTTGGTGAAAATTGGATGATTTTTCATTGATGTAATGTATTACATATATACACATTGTCTGCCATATTTTCCCCTAAAATGGTGCTACAAAACTGGCAATTTGTGCCTAATTTTTCTCCTATAAAATATCTAATTTGGTCAAAGATAATTACAAATTAACTAAAATATAATTTCCTTAATATAGCTAATTACCAAACATTGTATCATCAATTTACTAATCGCTAATTGTTGGTCAAAACGCTAATTAAATTGTCCAACCGCTAACAGATAATTGGCAAACATGCGCTAAATATCTAACCTTATTCTATTTTATTCATCTATACCTGGATTGCTGAGTATTATTTGTTAAAAGTTAAAAAATTATTATTATTATTTTAATGAAGAATTTTTTTTTATTAACAATTGGAAGAATCCTGCCATAAAACATGAGAAATTCAACAAGTTTGAGACTACCAAATCATCAACGGTATAAATAGTTTTAGTGAAAGAATGAGATCATACTTTTTGGGCCCATAAATAAAAGAAATTTAAAAGAATAATAACTCAACCAAAAGGGCAACCACGATCATCAGTAAAAAAAAAAAATATATGTACCGAAGTTAAATAATTATAATGAAAATATCGTATTTAGAATAATCATAACGGTTTAATTTTATTTTTCTCTGACTAATTATAATTATTTTTTAAAAATAATTTCAATAGTTATTCATTATTCATTTTTAGAATTAAAAAAACCGTTTATTATTATTATTATTATTATTATTATTATTATTTTGGATTGGATCGGGTCTGGGTCATGAAATTTTTTTAATAAATACATTGAACTGAGATTGATATATATATATATATTTATTTGTATTTGGTAAATTGATTTAATAAATAGATTGAATTAATGTTGAATTATATATGTTTAAGTAAATCCGCCCATACATTTTAAGTTTAAATTTGTTTATTATTTATAAAATAGTTTATTCATAATTTAATTTAATATTGTATGGATCATACTTAAATTTTATATATAATATATATTAAAATTTTTAATGATGTTTATATGATTTATTTTATAAAATTGTATTATTTAAATAATTAAAATTAATTTTTAAAATAAATAAATTAGGTGAATTAATTAGCTAACATGTCTAATTATATAGAATAAATGTGTTAGAATTTTTCCAACTCAATTTCACAAATGAATTGATGAATACATATAATTGGGAAAGAAGATTTTCTTGTTCTCTCAAATACTTCAAATATTTTACGCATCGCTAAATAAAATTACTTCCATGAAGTAGTACTGTATTTTTCTTTTTTCACTGTCCACTTTGCCAAACAAGAGTCAGTTGAAGAAGGCAGGGGTATAAAATAGAATAAGCTTTGGAGGTGATCTCTTTTGTAAATATCTAAGAGGTTAGAGGTTCGCATAAATTGGTTGATGCAGAATGTGCTTCTCTACCGAGCGTTTCTCGGGGTGATTAGTTTAGTATCTGCAACTCGGTTGCAGCTCAAAGGATTTCAGTGTTTAATCCTGAGAAAATACTAGCACATGGAAGGAGGATTCTCCTTACATTGCACTCGTTTTATAAAAATAATTAAAAAATCCACGCACTTTTAAAAATAATTCGAAATCGAATCCATTTTGATGTAAAAAGTGATTAGGGATAAAAGTTTTATAGTTTTACTTTATTCCTACATTTTGTATTAATTTATACCATTATTATTAACCAAATATTAAATTATGTTATTTTAAATAAAAATAAAAATAAAAATAAATTATTTTAATTTTAATTAAATGATAGATTTTAATTTATTATCTTTAATAAAAAAATCAAAATAAATATAAATTTATTTCATTTTATTTTTTAAATTAAAAAATATATGGAATAAATTCATATTTATTCTCAATCTTTAATTAAAAATAAAAAAATTAAAATTGATTATTTCATAAAAAATAAAAATAAAAATAAAAATATATTTTTATTAAATAATATATTTTCATTTTTTATTTTTAATTAAAAATTAAAAATAAATATGAATTTATTCCATATATTTTTTAATTTAAAAAATAAAATGAAACAAATTCATATTTATTTTAAATATTTTTATTAATAATAATAAATTAAAAAGTATTATTTAATTAAAATTAAAATAATTTTATTTGTATTTTTATTAAAAATAATACAATTTAATATTTGGTTAATAATAATGATATAAATTAATACAAAATGTAGAAATAGAATAAAACCATAAAACTTTTATCCAAAACCACTTTTTACATAAAAATTGGATCCGATTTTGAATTATTTTAAAAAATGGATGGATTTCTGGATTACTTTTATAAAACGGGTCCAAAAACGAAAATATACTGCATCACTGGAGCTGCAGTTTCCCAAAGGAAAGAAAGTGGTTTTATTGCATGAATCTCACATGATCAATCTCGACATTACTGCAATGCCTTGAGAACTAAATTTCTCTTAAGACCCCTTATGATCAATCAATATTAATTCCCCTTATGATCAATCAATATTAATTCTGTCTAATAGTAAAGACAAACTACTCCATCATTGAAGATTATTAGAAAGCTAGCTCAATAGTAGCTTGATATAAACGAGGCCAATGCCATACTAAGGACCCAGATCCGATAGTATATATACTGGAGTAATATATATACAGAGATATGATTTTTCTGTTCCCATCATAAATCTAAATGAGAAATCTCCTTAGGCTACAGTATTACACATCAAATTACCTGCGGTTAGCTGGTGGCAGATAATGAACAAGTGTATTATATAGCAGATCATTCATAAAACGTGCCAAACATGATGTGCAAATTCAAGACAATTCATCTAAATTCAGCTTTATACACAGCCAAAATTCCAAGTCAATTTTAAGATCTATCCAGAGAAATAAAGGGTCGGCTGCAAATTTCATAATTTCAGACAAAATGAATTGTACAACAGAATTCCAACAAGCTCTATTGATCAAAATTTCATAACATCCTAATAAAAAACAGTAACAAGAATGCATTACAAATAGCGATGTGATCTCGGTCCTAATCCCTCTAATCATCAAAGAGACCGAATCCCATTTCCTGCAGAGCAATAAGTAACAACAAATTAGAAACAGACTAAACAAATTGGAATAAATGGAAAAATCTAATCAAACAAAGCTTAGCTTTACCTCATCCGACTCTTCCTCTTCTTTCTCTGGAACCTTCTCTTCCTTCTTAGAAGACTCAGAAGCAGGGGCAGCAGCACCGCCGCCACCGCCAGCAGCAACAGCTATAGCACCACCGCCAGAAGGTACTGAGGCCAGTTTCTCCCTACCAGATGCTATAAGCTCTGCGATGTCCTTCGCCTTGACTTGAGATAACAACAACTCTATTCTGTCATCTTCAGCTTCAGCTCCAACTACAAAACTTAACTTCTGTGAGAAGTAATCCAAAGTTTGACCACTAAGGACTATATGCATCTACATGTTTCCCGACGACACAATTAAAAAAAAAAAAAGAAATTCCAACCAACATAAGATGGCACTAATCTGACAGAAACAAAATCCATTTACAAACTTTATTAAAAATAAATACCAATCAACATTTTACCAAAACCTAATACTGTTAAATAATCACACAACTTATAATTTAATAAATAGCTCAACTCACAATTCTGATACAAAGGATCAAACAGCACTAACAATCGATGCACAGATAATAAAATTCCATTTCCTCACTTAACTATAACAAAGAATGAAACCCGTAAAATTACAGAACGTAACAAAGCATATAATAAAACTAAAAGGCACAGTTCATATAAGTGAAACAAAAACCCTAATGCTCCAAAAATGAAAGTAGACACAAAGTACAGTACCGGAGGCAAGAATGGTCTTGACATCATCAGCGGAAGGAGCTGCATTGCCTCCCAAGACGGCCAACAAATAAGCAGCGATCACCTTCATTTTTGTCTTCTCAACTGTTCAAACAACTCTTTCATTAAGGGAACGGGACATACGTTAAAACAAAAACTGAGGGGAGGAGAACACTTACCAATATCGCTGTCTGCGGCGGTCTAGGAAGAACAATGCCGATGAATATAATTTATACAACCACAAGCCAAAGCAAGAGCTCTAGGGTTTCGGCACCCATATATTGAAAATGGGCTCATTTTGATTTGGGCTTCAAAGCCTGAAAAAACAGTAAGCATGAGGTGGTCGTACTTTGTTGGTATCCAGTTGAATTAATTTCGGAATTTATAAGTTTATTTATTTTTTAAAAATTATTTTTCTTAATTTTTAATAAACGCAGTCACTATTAAAAATAATTTAATTTTAATTAAATGTATATATTTTTATAATATTTGAATAAAAGATTTAAAATAAAATAATTATTCATATAAATAAGAAATAATAATATAATTTTAAAAAATAATTAGAAAATAAGTCCGCGCTTCACTCGCTAATTAAAAATTAGGTTTTATTATTGGGTCGATTGTATTTTTAGACTTTTTATTAAAAAAAAATTATATTTTTACATCACAATTAAAATTTTTACAAAACTATACTTTTTTTAAAAATTTTTATAAAAAATAGACTAAAATGACTATAATAACCCTGCTTTCCGGTCTTGATTTGCTTCCTGGACAAATCAAACCAGAAAGCAAAACTACACCGGCAAGCAGTGAAATATAACTGCTTCCCGGACCGGAAACATGACACCAGGAAATATTTATATTTTGTCTGCTTCCGGTGTGATGCTTCTCGGTCCATCGGAAAGCTCATTGATGTAATTTTTTTTTTAAAAAAAAATCTAAAAGTGTAAAAAATTTAAGGTTTGACTACCACGAAAAAAAAGTTTCTAAGATCTAATTTTGAGTATTTTCACTTTATTATTTTATATGTAAATAATATTTATTTATTAAATATTTTTTAAAAATAATCTAAAGAATTTTATAATTTTTTGAAATTTTTTTTAGTCTTTACTTTTGCAAGATAAATATAAATTCCACATTAAAAAGAAAAAAAAAAGTTGTGTTACTTTTTATACCTATGTTATTTATTTATATATATTTTATTGGTAACTGAATAAATCAATACCTAATAGTATATTATATGAATATAAAAAAAATTACAAATACTAATATTTGATTATTTAACTTCTTATTATTATTATTTTATAATTATAATTAAAAATTTTAAATGACTGACAATTAATATAATAAATGTTTATCTATATATATATATATATATATATATATATATATAACAAAACTCTCCGTGGGTCTCAAAAATTTTGTGTGGCACGCTTAAAGTTCTACATTAGGTTGAAAAATAAGTAAAATGTCATTTTTAAGTTTGCTTCATACTGTGCCAATCATCAATTGACATATGAGAGTGAGATGTTTAAACTCTATTATAATAATATATGGAAAATGAATTAAACAAGACGAATGAGAAGAATTCAATTACTTTTTTTTAATTGATTAATGACCCAAGCATAAATTGTAAATCAGTTTTCTCTCCTTTCACTTTCTCTTCCACTCCGTCTAAAATTATAGCTGACCCCTCATCACTCTTAAATTTATTTTTTTTTCTATTGAATCTCCTCATTAATTACTTGCAAATTCCTCCAGATCAGTCTGAGACACAGAAAGCCCAATAAGTTTTCAATTCAACAATGGAATTTCGTCTTTATCAAATATCGTGTTTAGCTGAGATATCCTATTTTCGGTGTTAGAAACCGTGCATATGGCAACCAGTTTTATGTTTTCGCATGATTCCAATAAAAATTTCTCTATTTTGTAATATCAAGATAAGTCATTGTTTGGTGGTTAGATACTGAATTTTTTATTTTGTTTTTCTTATTAATTTTATGTTCATATTGAAATCAGTCTATATAGCTGTAATTTAACTAATTACATTATTTTCATCTAGTTTATTTTTGTAAAAAATTTAGTTTATAGTATTCGTATTTATGTATTTTTCGTCTGATTGGTATTTGATCTTTGAATTTATTTTATTTACTGTTTGTGATATTCTGTGTTGGCTTGATTTTTTTTATTTTTAAAGAAGAGAATCATTTCAAGATTTGACTTATTTGAAGGATTATAGTACATTATGGTGAATTACTAATCTACTAGTATGTATTGATTGTTGGATTTGATGATGTGATATTTGTTTCAAATTATAGTTCTTTTTAAATAGATTGAAGCATTATGCATATTTTATGTGGAGGGAGGGATCTCTTTGAGACTTTTAATTTTGGGTAAGACAGTCCATTGAAGGATCTGATCTGTGGATTGATTATCCAATTACCTGTCATGTTATAAGTATGTATGTGAAGATAGAGGAAAATGGAGAGAACCATCTGCTATGGCCACTAATTTTGCAGGTAAATAGGACTTATTATTTTCTTGTATAGTTTTTGGAGGAGCCAAACAATTTATAAACTTATTCTAAATTGTGTAGAAGATCTGACCGTCGAAACGGTGTAGGCATAGATGACAGTTTGTCTTCTTATGGTAAGTTACTACAATGTTGTCTAATGGAAATTATATAAATAAGATGTTGAAAATGGCAATGAGGTGCCTTTAGATATTTTAAATTAATTTTCATTATACTACATTCACTCATTAACTAATAAGGTATATGTTCACTAATGCTTTTTTTTTCCTTTTCTACACCATTTATGGTGGCACATGCAATTGACGATGTGATACTTGTTACACCCCTAATTTTTGACTATGCGTTTTAGGGGTGCTGGCTCTATAATTCCACTTCTAGTCAGCCCTTTTTCTCTTGTCCACATTAAGATAAAATGATAGCCCGAGTATCCCACTGCCAACGTTCTTGTATGCCCACTGTGTTTCCTCTCAGCCTAGCCTACTCAGCTAATTAGCCTATCAAGTTCTCGCACTCTACCACCAAGTAAGACCACAAGAAAGCAACAACAAGCAATCAGCAAGAAAGCACCACAAAATGTACAGGGGTTCGCCCTTAACCCAATTCAATCTCTATTAAATTAGGAAAAGCTTACAAATTACATAGACAACATACACACTCTGCCTATTTATAAGTAACAAGCCCTTTTATATGAGTAAGGGTAGTTTCTAGGCAGTTATCACCCAATAACCGCCCCCATTACATAAAAATCACCCACTAATACATAAACTGCCACCAACTGGTGCCTAAATCAGCAATCCTCATGAATAGGTCCACCTATTCAAGTGTTCAAGGTAGAAGAAATTCCAAATGAAGCCACGTGGACTCCTGCAAACAGACTTTAATAACTGTCAGGTAAACTGCCAATGCTCGCATGGTTCCAATCTTGCTCGCATTGTTCTTTGGTTCTCCCGTATGGTTCATGGCACAATCAACATGGTCCTCACATTTACCCGCATTGTTCAGCCAACAAGTTGTTTGGTTCCCAAAGCATGCGCATCACACAAGAACCCACGCATTGTATTCCTAGTAGCTGTCCCAAGTCAAGATAACCCATGCACAACCAACAACCCATGATGGTGCATGTCAATTGCGTTTGTTCTCTCTTGCATGGTTAAGTCCATCTACACCAATCCTTGTGCCAAGCAGCCAACCAAATGAGTGCGTTTTGCCTCGCCCATGCACATGCCCACCTAATTGAAATGCGCGCATTTTGTCTCACTCATGTGCGCATCTGCTCCAACAGAATTCGCCAATCCACCAAGCCTGCGCGCGTTTGCTTAGCCAATGTGTGCCCCTCACAGCCTGCCAAGTGTGCGCACCATCCAACCTAATGCGCGCATTTTTTCCAAGCTCATCGCCAATCAAACAAACTTATCTCAGTGTTATGTGTGTCATTTGATAGCATGTGCGCGCATGCCCGACCAACTAAGCCAACCATCTTATTTCCACAATCTTTTATGTCATGCCACCTAAGATGACTTTAGGCATGCCACCAAACATGTCATAGTCTAGCTTGGCACCACCCTGCCAAGCTAGATATGGGCCTATTTTACTTAGCCATGTAGTAAGGGTCTAACAAACCACTCCCACTTAAAATGGACGACATCCTCGTCGTGTAAACCTCGCAGTCCCTGTCCCTTTTCTCCAACAGTTCCTACTTAAAGTTTTCCTTTGATTTCTTAGAACAAAGGTGTGCACCCCTATTGTTATTTCTACCCGCAATATTTTTGTTACCTAGTCCACTAAATAACTCCAGTTTGGCAAAAGCCAATGCACCAACACATCCCACTTTTACCAACTTTTTTCCTAAGCCAACAACAGCTGACTTCACCCTCTTTGCCATTCTAGAATGCTTCTCAAGCCCCACTGATCGACAATGTGTAGCATTTATCAACCTCAACCTTCGAGCAGTCGTATCACTTCCCAAATTTCACTCTCTTTTGCACTTTGTTGTCTCTCTAAGTCTCTGTTCAAATCTCATGAAACAAGGAGATTTTTCATAACAAATTATCAGACCAACGAGGTAAGGGACCAGTTATACCTTTGCTTAAACAAAAAATCCATGCCCAATATCAGATCATGTTTTAGCCCAAGCACCACTGTAAACCATGAATCCCTCTCCATGTTCTACAACCAAGATCAAGTAACTCTTTCCACAAGCTACTGTCTCTGTTCCATTGCTTGAGACCACAACACTATCTGTTTGCACAAGTTAAAGTCCCAACTTCTTAGCCATTTTTTCGTTCAAAAAGTTGCTTGTAGCTCCTGTATCCAACATGACTCTCACAAAGAAGCCATTGAGTAAAATCTGTACAAATATCAATTCCTGACTTTCCCAGACACAGTCCTCTGTGTTTTTATTGAGTAGCTGCAAATGAGACAGCCTAGCAGTAGAGGATTCATCCGAGTCATCATGATTCACCGGAGCAGCAATTTTCTCCCTCTTAAGACAATCTCGAGCCTTATGAGGACCCGCACAAATGAAGTAACCCTCAAACTTATTTGAGCTTGCATTCTGCTCTTTGACAATAGAGTTCTCCCCTGGTTTTGCTCTTTTGTTTTCCCCTTGCCTTCCTTGTTTTTCCCATTTTTGGAATCAAATTTCTTCTTCTCTGATTCTGAAGAATCGCTAGACATCCTATAGTCCACAAAGCTTTCAGCAGCCGCTATAGAATTAGGTGTGTCCTTCACTTCCTTCTTCCTTAATTCAGTCTGAGCCTAAGATTGTAGACCATACATAAAATTAAATAGTTTGTGCTCCTCAAACATATTCTTTATGTCTAACATCAATGAACTGAATTCCTTGACATAATCTCTAATTGATCCAGTTTGTTTGAGTTTCTTCAAAGCATCCCTTGCAACCCAAGACGTGTTGTATGGTAGGAACTGATCTCTCAATTCTTTCTTCAACAACTCCCACGTGTGTACATTGGGTCTGCCGACATTTAGATCTTCAGACGCCCTTGTCCTCTACCATAATTTAGCATCACCACTGAGGTACATGCTTGTGATTGACACCTGCTCCTCCTCAGGCACTTTTACACCTTTGAAATATTGCTCAACATCCCATAGAAAATTCTCCAACTCCTTGGCATTTCTGCTGCCATTAAATGGTTTAGATTCTATAACCTTAATTTTTGATGGGGCCGAATTACATGATCCCTCAAGCAGATTCACCAAAGTTCTCCTTAAGAGGACCACCTTGTCTTGGATAGCAGAAATACGGCTTTGTAGACCAGCAATGATAGTTGCATTTTCCTCATTAGCCCTTGCAATCCTTGATTGCGCCTCCTCGAGAGTATCACCAATCTGGGACTGTAAAATGGAAACCCTTTCTTGAACTTCTATCACCACAATCACTAACCCATTAAAGGCCTTAGGGAAATGACCAATCACCCTTTCCACTTGACCCAACTGTTGCAATAGAGAACCTGGTGAGTCCATCTCACCCTAAAAATAGACTATAATTAAGAAAATAAATCCGAGTTTCTTAATTAGCCCATTTTTGGCTATGCGTTTTAAGGGTGCTGGCACTACAATTTCACTTCCAATCAACCCATTTTCTTTTGTTCACACTAAGATAATGTGATGGCCTGAGTATCCTACTGCCAATATTCTTGTATGCCCACTGTGTTTCCTCTCAGCCTAGCCCACTCACCTAATCAGCCTATCAAGCTCTCGCACTCTACCACCAAGCAAGACCACAAGAAAGCAACAATAAGCAATCAGCAAGAAAGTAACACACAATGTATAGGGGCCCGCCCCTTAACCCAATTTAATCTCTATTAAATTAGGAAAAGCTTACAAATTACATAGACAACATACACACTCTGCCAATTTACAAGTAATAAGCCTTTTTATATGAGTAAGGGTAGTTTCTAAGCAGTTATCTATTAGAACTGATGAAGATTGCACAGTAGATAGATAAATTGATAAATAATATAATAGACCGTAACTCGAAAATAAATTACAAATTGAGGAAAATTCGAGAATCCCACACTCTCCTAGCCTAGGGCTCACACAATTCTTTATCAATTTCTTGGATGGCTCTCATCAAATCTAGAAGCTTATTTAAATCGATAAAACTACAAATAGAAACCCTTAATAGTATATCAATTGGCCACGTGATCAGTGCTGATGACTAGCCTTGATTGGTGCTGATTGATTGTGCATTGACTGACATATTTCCTCCATGATTCTCGATAACTGATGAAGATTGATTGACCAAATCATTGTCATCATTATTACCTGATTCCCTTTTATTCCTATTTCTATAATGGACGTTAGGGACCCTTGGTTTAACATTACTCCCCTTCTTAACTTTCGCCTTATCCTCAAGGTGAATTGTAAAAACTTGGACATCCAATTTCTCCAATGATTCTAAGGTATCTTCATTGGTTGACTTGTCTTCCACTGATCGAATACTTAATTTTTTTACTGCAAGAAGGTGTTAACATTGATTACCTTCGGTTGGCTAATCTAAACTTCTCCACCATCAATGTTTTACACTCCTCACAATCTCTAATCGACCATTTTTCTTCAATCCATAAGAACCAAGATAGGACCTCATTCTCCATGCTCAAGGTTACTAATTTCATTTTTTCTCCTTCAATAAAATTTTCAACATCTCCACAATAGATCCATCCTAGGTCTTCACCATTTAAAATTGGCATTTTAATTGGTTTGGTCATGCAGTCCTAATGATAATCTCCTACTGGTTCTCCTTTGTAATTGACTAGTTGATGAGTCTTTAGGCTACAACTGCTCTCTTTAGCTTCCATCGAACCTTTTCCATGATCTTCGTTTTGGCCTCTTTTAATTCGATCTGTCTTAATCATCTCTGGTGTTACCTAAACTTGAATTGTCTCAATCCGCTTTGATGTCACCTCGACTTCTTGTTGTGGTAAAAGCTGTTTAAAATTTTCGCGAAGCTCTAACATCACCTTCAATTGTTCTTCCTTTTGGATTTTTTTTTCTTCTCGATATAACTGCAATTCTTTGTAAACATCTTCATGTAGACTCTCCATATCCTTCCGGATGGCTTCGATTCGGCTTTCAATTGGGCTGTCACTTTTCCTAGTCACCATTTTTTTGTGTTTGGAAAAAAAAAAAAAAAAAAAAGCAGGATCTATGCTCTGATACCACTGTTAGAACTGATGAAGATTTCACAATAGATAGAGAAATAGATAAATAATATAATAGACTGTAACTCGAAAATGAATTACAAATGGAGGGAAATTCGAGAATCCCACACTCTCCTAGCCTAGGGCTCACACAATTCTTTATCAATTTCTTGGATGCCTCTCAACAAATTTAGAAGCTTATTTAAATAGATAAAACTAAAAATAGAAACCATAATAGTATATCAATCCGCCTTTCCATGATTCTCGATAGTTGATGAAGATTGATTGACCAAATCATTGTCTTCATTATTACCTGATTCCCTTTTATTCCTCTTTCTATAATGAATATTAGGAATCCTAGGTCTAACATTATTACCCAATAACCGCCCCTCATTGCATAAAAACCACCCACTAATACATAAACTACCACCAATTGCTGCCTAGTCAGCAATTCTGGTGAATAAGTCCACCTATCCAAGTGTTCAAGGTACAAGAAGTTCCAGATGAAGCCACGTGGACGCCCGCAAATAGACTTTAGTAAATGTCAGGTAAACTGCCAATGCTTTCATGACTAAACCATATGCATCACTCAAGAACACACGCATTGTATTCCTTGTAGCCGCCCCAAGTCAAGATAACTCATGCACAACCAACAACCCATGATGGTGCATGTCATCTGCACTTGTTCTCTCTCGCATGGTTTAGCCCATTTGCGCCAATCCTTGTGACAAGCGGCCAACCAAATGCGTGCGTTTTGCCTTGCCCATGCACGCGCCTGCCCAAACTGAAATGCACGCATCTGCTCCACAACATCCATGTAATTATTATTGAGAATAAAGTTACAGTAGGTGAGTATCATATGTAATGGTAAGAGTTGTTCACTAAAGGAACTGATGCCTGATGTTAACTTTAATGTGGGATGAAGCTAGAAAACTTTGTAAACTGCAGAGATTGTTAGGAGCAATATGATTAGAAATCTTTCTATTCATATATAGTTATAGGAAGATGGTTTTAACTCCTTATACAATTCGGACAGTAAGTAGATTGGTAGTTAGCACTGTGAAGAATTTTTTATAGTCAAGGTGGAAAATTCACCAACTACAAGTTTTATGTGATGGCTAGATGATCTGTAGCATAGTTATGTATACAATGTTAAAATTTTATCTTGATTGTTACACCTCTCGAGTGATTTATTATCTCTTTAGAACAATTTTTAAAGTATGAAGTCCTCTATAAAATTACTGATTTTTGTCTACTTATACTTAACTTTCGATATTGAGAATGGTTCTATGTATTGGTTTTTTTTTTTTTAAATTTTTACTATGTTTCTTTTTCACCATTCTTATAACTTGAGTTTGATGACTTGGTTATTTTTAATGATTTAGGACTTGATAACAAATCAGTTCACTATTTTACCTACTTACATAAATTGTTCTATTATAGTATTTTTTTTAATAATGGAATATGATATTGGTTTGGGGAGGTTGAGAATCTTTGTATTCGAGTTAACCACAAATTATTCCAACTTTTGGCACAGGTTCATAAATTAAATTTAAAACGGTTTTTTTTTTCTTCTAGAAATTTGCAAAAAGAGATGAAGAATATGACTCAATCTCAGGGGTTATCCGCCAAACTCCCTAACAACTCATTCTTCTAGATAACATAATAAAATCAAAAGTCGTTGAAAAATAATATCTTTTTTAATAGAAAAATTACTTTCAACTGCAATATAAATATATATTTTTTTTAAATTGGGAGCCCTTTATAGATATAAACAAGAAGTTACAACGATACATCACATTTTCGAGCAAAACAGTGCAACAAAGTGCAACCTTGTGTCAAATAGTGTCATACTGTATAACACTTTACAACACAATCTAACACAAAAGAAACAACACCCAGTACACAGACATTTGGAATTTTACAGAAATAGAGTCCAATCTAAGATGGTCAGACATATAAAATGTCTAAGCACTGGAATCGGTTGTTCGTCCACACCTAACAAAGGTTGATTGGATCTAGCCATACAAACCGAAGAAAGGCTTGAAAGGCGAGCAAATTCCTGGTCCTGACTGGTTCGCACCGGCTTGAAACAGATCTGAACTGCCATCCAACAATCTTGACATATCGCAACCAGAATTGACATCCCAATAATTATGCATGCAAACTGAATAACCATCCGACCTAGATCTCGAAGTAGATGGTGGGGATGAAGAGAAAATACCATATCCACCATCTGAACCCAAATAGCAGACCGATAACCGCCACAATCTTCACAGTGGAAGAACAGAAAATCTTCACGGAGGAAGAAAAAATACTCCCACACCGATCAGAGACCCGAGGCCGAGAACCGAAAGCAGAATTAAAAAAATAGAAATAGAAACTAAAAGGAAGAGACCAGCCGGAGAGGGGTTAGAAACCCCCCTCCGGCAAGTTAACAGAGATTCTAAGGTTTTTTTTTAGAGAGAAGGGAGAGGAAATGTTTTCTTAGAAGTCACTACCCTTGCAATATAAATATTTGACATCCAGAAAATTTTTTGTTACTTGCAATGAAAATTGTTAAAGGGATTTCTCTTTCTTTTTCCCGATAATACTAGACATGTTACCAAATCTGTTCTACATAAAGTTGTGATAATAGTATTATACATTGCAGTGACAAATGGAAACATTTGAAAATGATTGATGAATCAGTGAAAAAGTGTCACATAGTGTAAGTGGCCGCTGTGGAAACCTATCCCATGTCATATACTACAGTAGAAGTATATATCAATATTTTTAATACCGGACTAGCCGGTCGAATCGGAACGGTAGTCCATTTAGTTGAATTTTATTTTAAAATCAATTTTTTTAAAAAAATTGGTAAAACCTAATTGATTCGAGGCTACCACCCCTATGTACCAATCGTTAGCGTGTCCAGGCGCCCAGCTCAGCTGGAGAGGCCTAGCCTGATCGGAGAAGTGCTAATTCTGTTTGGATAAACTTCATTCAAGAAGGCCGCCGTCTCTGTAATCAATAAGAAAACAAGTTCTAAGTTTCAGATCAGTAAATAAATCAAAACTAAAGAAACGTTTCTCGCTCAGTACTTAAAGCGCACTATGTCCGCTTCAACAAATAAGAGTTCTCGGCAGAACCGGTCAACCATGTCAGCTGGTTAGATAGCCGAGTTTTTAAATAAGTTATATATATAAATAAATTTATATATATAATTGACTTCCCCTTATCTATCTATATATATAATAATAATTGTTGTTTTCCCGTTCTTTTTTCACCGGTTCAATAATTTAACGGTTTTTTATAGCGCCATGGGTTTTTAAAATATTTAATATATTAATGATATTTATTCTTGTTATTATTGCTGGATCTTTTTTCAATATGCAGAATATTAATTTAAAATATTTATTTATCATTTTGAGAATATTATAATAATAATTTATAATTTCTTTTATATTTATATTTAGACATCATTATTAGGGGTGGGCACGGGGTGATACGGTCCGGTTTTTAAGAAAATCAAATCAAACTGAATAATATTCGGTTTTTGATTTGGTTACCCGAATCGAATCGAATTAATGTGCAAACCAAATCGAATCAAATCAAAATTTTCGATTCGGTTCGATTCGATTTTGGGCTTATGGGCTTTACAACCGAGTTATTAGACTTTCATTTCTTTTCAAATAAATAATAGACATTTCAACTCTAAAAGACTTTCATTTCTTTTCAAATAAATAATAGACATTTCAACTCTAAAAGACAGTAGATAATTATATTTTCTTTCTTCCTTAACTTCGATAAAGATTTTCTTTTCTTTCTATTAGTTATATTTTATTATATTTATATATATAAATATTAATATATTATTTTATTTTCTATTCGGTTTTGTTAGGGTAAAACCAAATCAATTAAAAAAAAACCTGAATCAAACCGAATTCAATTCGATTTTTAAAAGGAAAATCGAATCAAATCGAAATTAGAAAAAACCCGAATAGAATCGTGATTTTCGATTCGATTTCGATCGGTTTGATTCGATCTGGATTTTTTGCCCACCCCTAATCATTATATAAGAAAAATAAATTTACTTCACTCATTTGTTCTTACTGTTAGATGGTCCATGTATTTCTTTCATGCATATAGGACTCTCAAGGCGAGTATTCTTATTAAATTTTTTTATTATATTCTTTTAACTCGTTTTTTATATATATTTTTTTAGTTGATTTTTTTTTTTTAAATCTCTCGGATAAGTTTTTTAATTCAAAATTTCTATGTGTTTTTTTTATCTGTTATATTTATGTTGTTCTTTTTTTTTTCTGCATCATTTTTTAATCGATTTTATTCTTTTCATGCATCTCTTCCATATGTAATTTTATTTGGTGAGTAATTTTATTCAATTTTTTAATATTATAATTCTCTGTCTTTTTTTCTAATTTTTTTTAGTCAATTTTATTCTTTTTAAGACATTTTTCAAGTATGTATTTTACTAAAAAAAAAATGTATATGACATTTTCTCTAATATTATTGTGATTATTCAATTTTTGTGACAATTTAACCTAATTTAGGATTTCATTTTATTTTAGACATCTATCATTTATGCGAGCCCAGCGACATCGAAAGTACCAAAGTCACTTAATATTTATTATATTTATTTTTATGTTTAAGATTTTGGTGTATTTTATTTAGTGAAAATTTCAACAAATGGGCCACCAAAAGTTTGAAATACAATAATAGGCCTGGTTTGAAATTTATACAAATCTAAGCATTTTAAAAGTTTGTTTTCATTCCATAGGCCTAACTTCCATTTTTGCCCTTTAATTTTAATTTTATTAACAAAAATGCCATTATACATTTTTATATTAAGATAGAAATATAATAAAAGAGTGAAATTACACTCATAGCCTCAATGACACATATGACCACCGTTTCTAAAAATCAAAACCACACTTTCATCTTCACCATTTGAAATTCGAAAGCGAAAGAAATCCAAAAACTCAAAAACTCCATTGTGCAGTGTCTTCTTCGTTGTTCATCATTAGTTCTTCGTCATTATTCGTCGTCTCCAGAGCAAAGACCCAAAAACTCCACGGTGCAGCGTCTTCTTTGCTGTTCATCGTCATTTCTTTGTCATTGTTCGTCGTGTCAAGAGCAAAGACTCAAAAACTCCACTGTGCAGCGTCTTCGTCGCTGTTCATTGTCAGTTCTTCGTCATTGTTCATCGTGTCCAGAGTTTGATTGCCGCTTCATTGATGTTACGTCGCCGTCGCAGGTGAGTTTAGATTTTATTCGATATCTCATCACATTTGGTCATATTTGGTCAGCGTTAGTCGCTCTCGGTCACTCTCGGTCACTGCTTCTTCTTAGTATTTTGTTTCTTCTTGTGGTGTGTGTTGGAATGATATGGCATGTGTTGTTGTTATTGTACAAGTATTCATTTTACAGGTTTTGCTTTGTTTATTTTGCAAATAGTCATACTTAGGGTTAGGTTTTCATTTGGTTTTGTATATAAGGTCTTAAATATTATTTGTTTGTAATTTGGTTGTAAATGTTAATTGGCTTTTGGATTCGAATTTCACAATCCAGTGAATATTCACAGTATTCATTATGTTGTTAGTATGTTCAATGTAGGTTATGAACTGGGAATTGCGACTATGTGTAAAATGTGTGTTTTTTGTAAAGTGTTTACTACCAACACGTTTGTGTAGAAGTTTCACAGTGTTTGACTAAGACTATGAACTATATTCATAGTCGGTGAACTATATTCACACACTGTGAATGCCATTCACAAGCCTGCGTACTATGTTTACAGTCTGTTGTGAGTTGTGGTTTGCTTAAATCTAACTATAGTGTTATTAAATAAGCCCTTTTATTAGTTACAACTCTAATATGGGTTATATTATTTCAATTTTACAGGAAAAATTTATAAAAGAAGGTGGTCAAAATCGATTTAGAAGCAACGTTAACTATTTCGCTTCATTCAAGGTATTCAACAATATAAAGAAACTATTTCGCTGAACAGTTTAAGTGTTTTCCATTCATTCTCCCTTTGATTTTATTAGGTGCAAAGTATTATGAGCATGTACAGGATCGACCAGCAAAGGCTTCATCCGGGAGTACATTACAAGTTTTGTGTTTAAAACTTCTACGGCTAAACATCCAAATTTTCAAGCGTGATTGTATCGCTTCGTTTTAGAATATGGGTATTTAAAAGCATTACTTTTGGATATGAGCGGATGATATTGATAATTATATTTTGTACACTTTAAGGATGCTTTTGAATTGACAGTACTTTAAAATTAATTAGTATAAATGAATTGTGATCTACATACACAGTTTGTGATCATGTTTGGCCAAAATTTGTATAGTATGATCCGTGTTCATCAGATGCGAATATAACTCACTCACAGTTTGTGATCAGACATCACAGTTATTCTAACCAGGTCGCTTACAGTGAGACCTCACAGAATGTCTCACTTACATTGCGTGAGGTTCCTGAATGTCTTTAAGGAGCCTATATGAGGCCTATTAGAGCACTGTGATCTCTAATCATAGACTGTGCCACTCGATCACAGTCTGTGATCAACGATCACAGTTGCTTCAAAGAAATGGGGAGGCAGTCAAGGCACGCTTATCCAACCCTAATAGCCCCTAATTTGAAATAAAATTCACGTTTCTATCTTATCAAAAATTGACCTCATCACTTAGGAGCTCAAAACATAAGAAATTAGACAAGAGGACCTGGTGTAGGGTTGATTGGCTGCCCATATGCTCCTTGCAAGAATGCTTTGCCATAATATTCATACTCTTCGACCTTTTTATGATAACAAAGTGCACTTCGGTTGGAGTCGAAAAGTGAGCTCATGCATTGGTTGCTCAAAACATTAGTAAATAGGCAAGTAGGAGGATTAAGTGGTTTGCACTCAAATCAATATTTTTCGAAACATTATGAAACAATGTGAAGACCCATAATTTGTTATAAACAGACTCAAGAGGCCCATCCTTGCCTTTTGGGATGCCATGTCATCCACATGGGTGTACTATGAACTATGCTCACAGACTGTGACTCGTAATCACGAGCTGTGATCAATGATCAAAGTTCTTCCAATGAGTTGTGGAGTCAGTCAACTCACGATTATTCAAGCCCCTAAACCTTTATGTGATGATAAATTGCACTTCAGTGATAGTCCAAAAACGACCCTAAGCCTAAGTTGCTCAAAAGATGGGTAAGTATACAAGAACAAGGAATGATTGGTATGCATGCATATTCAATTGTTGTCAAAATACTATGAAATGATGTGGAGAACCGTAATATTTTATTTTTAGTTGAAGGAGGCCCCTCTTTGCCTTTTGGGATGTCATGCCATCCACATGGGTGTACTGTGAACTATGCTCACTAACTGTGATCTGTAATCACGAGCTGTGACCAACGATCACAATTCTTCCAATGAGTTGGGGGGTTAGTTAACTCACGATTATTCAAGCCCCTAAACCTTTATGTGATGAGAAATTACTCTACGGTGATAGTCGAAAAATGACTCCATGCCTTAGTTGCTCAAAACATGAGTAAGTATACAAGTAGAAGGATGGAGTGGTATGCATGCATATTCAGTAGTTGCCGAAATATTACGAAATGATGTGGAGACCCATAATATGTCATGTCTAGTACCAAGAGGCTCATTGTTTCCTTTAGGGATGCCATGCCTTTGGTGGTTGTCCAAAAATGACCCTACGCCTTAATATGTAGGGGTGGTATGCATGCATAGTCAAATGTGGCCTAAATGTTATGAGATGATGTGGATCACCTTAATATGTTATGTTTAGTTGAAGTATGCTCATCCTTGCCTTTTGGGATGCCATGACATCCACATTTTTGTATTGTGAACAATGCGCACAGACTGTGACCCGTAATCACGGTTGTGATCAATGATCACAGTTCGTCCAACGAGTTAGGCAGATAGTGAAGTCACGATTATTCAGACTCCTAAACCTTTTTTTGATGAGAAATTGCTCTTTGGTGATAGTCCAAAAACGACCTTAAGCTTTAGCTGTTAAAAAAATGAGCAAGTACACTAGAACAAGGAATGAGTGGTATGCATGCATAGTCAATTGTGGCCTAAATGTTATGAAATGATGTGGGGAACCGTAATATGTTATGATTAGTTAAAGGATGCTCATCCTTGCCTTTTAGGATGCCATGACATCTACATTTTTGGACTGTGAACTATGCTCACAGACTGTGAGCCGTAATCACGGTTGTGATCAATGATCACAGTTCGTCCA
Organism: Cardiospermum halicacabum; assembly: GCA_031304145.1. Classification (NCBI taxonomy): domain Eukaryota; kingdom Viridiplantae; phylum Streptophyta; class Magnoliopsida; order Sapindales; family Sapindaceae; genus Cardiospermum; species Cardiospermum halicacabum. Next base: position 5,729,064 of record CM062389.1, read on the forward strand.
ACGAGTTAGGGAGATAGTGAAGTCACGATTAATTAATCCCCTAAACCTTTCTGTGATGATAAATCGCTCTTCGGTGGTAGTCCAAAAATGACCTTAAGCCTAAGATGCTCAAAAAATGAGCAAGTATACAAGAACAAGGAAGGAGTGGTATACATGCATATTCAATTGTTGACAAAATATTATGAGATGATGTGGGGAACCGTAATATGTTATGTTTAGTTGAAGGATGCCCATCTTTACCTTTTGGGATGCCATAATTGAGCCTGCAACTATTGTGATCTCTGATCACAGGTTGTGACCTGAAACGCAGTTCACAGTTTGTGATTGTTGTTCACAGCTACTGTAATACGTAATTAAACATGACTTGAATTATGATATTAAATTTCAAAAATAATATACTTAATAATTAAACTGAAATTATAAATACAGATCATATAATACATAAATAAACATAGTACAGAGTCTGTGATTGTAATTCAAAGCTAATATACAGCATAGTAAAACATGGATCACATTCTGTGAATACAGATCACATATAATTATCCATATCTAACTACACAGGTGCTGGTCATACTATGACATAATCGGCTCAAGACTGTCCAAGGTCTCAGTTTCGGTAGGATCTATGTGAGATGACTGGTCTGCGTTTGTCTCGTCGACACTAGCTGTTCTCATTGTATTATTACATATTCTCCTTGTATGACCCAACATTTGACACCTACCACGCTTTTTCTGTCTTTTACCTTCAGCATCTGAACGATATCTCTTTTCTTTAGGTCTCGCAAATCGGGATCATCAAAATCAATATTATTCCTTGGTAGCAAATCATTATCTCATAAAGCATCTCTCTCTTGTCCTGAAGATTCACAAAAAGTGACAGATTGTTGTAGTTGAACCTATTGAGCCTAACATCGATTTATCTGCAACAAAGCTGTAATATTTTCCTTTGATCGACCATCACTATCGACATAAATAACTAAAGGATTCTCTCCAAAAGCAAACTTCAAGTCACCATCATCATTAATAGGCATCCTAATTTTTATGCCATCTGGATTCTTCCACATGAAATGCAGCTGCAGACGTTCCTTCTCTCTTTGTCTTCTCTTTTTGGACGAAAACCTATCAATCAATTGCTGCAGCATCGTGTTTAAATCGAAAACCCCAGCCCCGGGTTCTCCACCACTATATTCAGTACCATTCCACTTTGCGTCGTAGAATAGAACAGCTCTTACATAATTCATTTTAAAAAATTAATTCAACCAGTAAGATAACAAGTACCATCATCAGTTCATGAATTTATGATCTTTATTCAGAAACTGTGAATGTTATTCACAGACTGTGAATATAACTCACACATGTTTACATTATCAGTTCACAGTCTGTGAACAGAAAACACTGTCAATAATAATACAGTCCATCAGATTACAGCCTGTATTATAGTTGACAGTGTTATCTGCTCAAAGACTGTGAATATAACTCACACATGTTTACGTTATCAGTTCACAGTCTGTGAACAGAAAACACTGTCAATAATAATAAACACATCAGTTCACAACCTGTATTATAGTAGATAGAGTTATCTGCTCACAGACAGTGAATAATGATCATGGAACTAAGAAAATTCATAGATTATGAACAAGGATCACAGACTTTCAACAACAATACACTACAAATTCCAATCAACATATAGAATCGACAGAAACAAAATTTTCAATAGCAGCAGGTCAAGAAAACATAAATAGAGATAAATTTATCATAAAATTTTTTTGCTAAGGAAGTACGTAGGGATGCCCTCCAAGTCTTTCTATATCTCTATCTACCTAACTAGTTAACTCAATCTAATAGCAGTTTTAGTCCACTGCACTCATGATTTTAATTACAACAATAGTTTTGGTCCAGTTTCAATCTAACAGCAGTTTGTATCATACCTTATAGTTTCTTTTTCACGGTATTATCACTACTATAAACTATGTACTATTCAATGACTGTGAATTGCTCTAACATTCAACAACAATACACATCAAAATTCACAATCTCTATATTAAGCCATGAATTATCTACTACCAATGACATATTTATCAATTCACAGACTGTGAATAACGAAGAAATACATGAATAACAAAGACCAAATATTTCAATATAATAGCTTTCAGCATCCCACAATTATTACTAGAACAAAACCAAAATGCATCAAATTCAAATCAATAGCTTACCTTTTATATCAAAGAAGACCAAGCAGCCCCACGACCTAGCGGCAGATGTGTCACGATCTAGCGGCAGACCACCATGACTAGAACCTTACATTCATCAATTCTCCAATTATCTCCACACCAGTCGACGACTTGAGCAGCAGGATGAAGATCGACACAAAAGCTTTCAATGAAATCAATACCCGTTGACAAATCTGGATGATTTCGATACGGTGGAGAAGAAGATGGAGGCTCTCGATGAATTATGTGAAGAAGAGGTTGAGGCTTCGATCGATTAGGTCGTAATTGGAGAAGATGATGCAGAAGCTGTCAATAGAGGAGAAGATAGAAGATTTCAATTTGGAGGAGAAGATGGAGGCTTTCGTTGTTATAAGTGGTGAAGGAGAAGATGGAGACTTACATTGATTAGGTTGATGGTGGAGAAAGAAGAAGATCGTTTTTTTTTTCTGAATGGAATCTGATGAACAAAAATAGAACCAGTCCTAACTGGTTGAAGGGCAATTTTGGAAGGTTACATTTTCTTTTTTTTTAAAGTAAATTAAAAATATTTTTTTATTATTTTTTTAATTGAAAAGGGTAGTATGGGAAGTTAGGCCTATAGGATGAAAACAAAGTTTTAAAAAGTTTAGATTTGTATGATTTTTAAAATGGGCCTATAATTATACTTTAAACTTTTGGTGGCCTATAGATTTAATTTACCCTTTTATTTATTTATAATGTATTTAAGTGTGTGAGTTTACGGATGTATATTTAACAATGAATTTTATTGACTCTATAAATTGACCAAAGATTATTTTAAAAATTTTACGGAAATTTATTTCTCTTTTGTCCTTATTTATCACTATGAATTATAATATTGTTTTTAAAAAATAAATTAAAATTTACATATCATAAAAATTATTTATTTATAGTATTACTATTGTATATGTAATTTATTAAATAAATAATTTTTAATATATATTTTATTAAATAAATTTACTTTTTTAATTTTCAATAAATAAGATAAAAATATTATTATTAGTGAAATATGCATTCTATATTTTTTTTACTATGTATATATTAAAATATAAAAGATATACAACTATTTAAATCTTTTAAATGTTAATTTATTTAATTAATATTTTAAAAATAAAAAATTATTTTTTTGTCCTCACATTCCTATCAAGTAAAAGTAAAAGATAAAATTTATATATGTAAATAAATTATTCTTTTATACTAGCATATAGGCTCGTGCGAGACGCACAAATATAATTTTAATTTTAAAATAATAATAATATAAATATAAAGAAGGATAAACAAATTTTAAAATGTCATACACAACTTTTCATGTAAAAAATCTAGTGTTGTAAAAATACACTTTATATCTATTGATAATTCGAATTTGCCCATGTATTTATACGAGTATGAATAGTAAAACTAATAATCATTTGATGTATAATTTTTTTTATCCGAATTATGTAAATTTGTGATTGGTTAAGAGCATATCGGGATATACCTGCACACAATCTGCTTTTGATATAAAAATAAAATAAGTAAAATATATAATATTTATTCTATATTGAAAATAATAATTTTATTTTGACAAAAAGAAAAATAAAGTATGTGAATATCGAAATTCTTATTCACAATGTATTATTAATTTATTTTAAGTCTTTCATTAATATATTCAAATTCATCCCTCTACCATTAATTATATCTATTTTTTTTTTAAAATTATTAATTTATTAAAAAGGAATATAAAAATATTAAAACATTATTATTATTATTATTATTATTATTATAACTTCGTTTGAGATTAAATTACTATTTATATAATTTTTGTTTAGATTTTAAATACCAAATCATTTTTTTCCTAGCATCTTATGAAGTTCATGAATTGTGCAGATCCGCCTGTAAATTCATTATAGACGAACTTGAATATTAATATAAAATTATAATTAAAAATAGACATCTTTAGCTTGAATTATCTATAAAGAAAATAAAATAAAATAAAAATTTTATCTGAAACATATAAAATTACTGTTAAAAATAGGCATGTCTTATGAATAGTGCAGATCCACTTATAGATTCATTAAGGACGGAACTGGACATACCCACAGACAATCTGCTTTTAATATAAAAATAAAATAAGTAAAATATACAATATTGATTTTATATTAAAAAATAATAAATTTATTGTGACACAAATCAAAATAAAGTACGTGATTATAAAAAAATTTCTTCATAATGTACCATTAATTTATTTTAAGCCTTTCATTAATATGTTCAAACTTGTCGATGTGCCATAAGTTTTATCAAAATTTTCACTTTTTAAAATTATTAATCTATTCAAAAGAAAAATAAAAATATTAAAAACAAAGTATGTGATAATTCTAATGTTGTATATGTTAATGTATTTTCTCATATGTTACAATAGTACGTAACAATATCGAAAATAAATATAAGATAATGATTCTAATTAGATTAATGATGGATGAATTCTGATTAGACTAATGAGCATCGATCAATATTTTTTCATTAACATTAATATAATTTTATCAGTATTAGTTTCTTTTCTGGAAAGTTAATAATTTTGATGGCTTGAATGAAAACTATTTTTATTTTTTAAATAAGTTCTTTTATATATTTATTATGAATTATATGCTGTTAAGGTTTTTTTTTTCTATACTATATATTTGAAAGTTTTTATCAATTTATTTTCTTAGTTGAGTGTAGATATTCACTCTCATGTAAAATTAAATTGAGATATAATATAACTAGGAAAACAATTCGTGCGTTGCACGAGAATAATAATTTTTTATTTTAAATTTAAAATTTGAAATTAAAATAAGAAATTATTTAATAATAAAAATTCAAGTTATAAACTCAAAAATAAATAAAAATTTACTTTAATCATAAATAAAAGACTGATGTATTATTTTAAAAAACTTACTTTGAGTTATACACATTTCATGGTAAGCAGATATTTCATTTTATTATTATTCTAACTTTAGGATCTAATTAGGATCGTCTAAAAATTAGCTTAATAGTTCTTTGCTGTAGTACAGAATCGCTGGACCCATCGCCCTATCCTCCTTTACACTTTAAAAAAAAAACACAATTATTAGCACATTCCAAATGACTAATGCAAAAAATATTCTAAGTCTCCAAAAGTCGTAGCATGTAAATAAAATAAATCTTACCAAGCTATTAAAGGAGGATACAAGAGAGAACCAAAGACTTTTCAGCCAAGAACAACAAATCCGCTAATGATATCAATAATTAAACTAATAACTATAAAATGTTAAAAAGAAGTTGAAGACACACTTTTAAGGTGTAGGCACACCTTTTATAGGCTTAAAACCTCTATTGTTAACTTGGCAACATCATGTCATGCATGCCTATTCACCAATTAAGTCATCTCTGTTTGCAACAGAGGATGAACCAAGTACTCCTTCCTAGGGGAGTCCGTAGAGTATCAGTGAGAGATAGGAACAACTTCCCTACACAAACAGACATTTGGTATTATAACCCCATCATCTGAAACTTGAATAATGCGCAAGAATAACTCAAAAGGAACATTAGTAGTTTCAATGGGAAAAGAAAAAAGTCGAGATGTTTTTAACTACCTTCAATTCTACCACATTAACCCAACCTTATACAACAATGAAATACCAATCTGACATTTGTAATTGACGAATAAAATCGAATCTAATAAAACTAACATGATAATAGGTTATAATGGATTATACAAAATATACAATTAAACATATAAAAGTCAACCACTGTATATCTGCAAATCAAAAAAGAGAAATGTACTCACATTATGTCTGCCATTCAATTTACGTAAGCAGCAGTTGGAGATCTCATAAACATAATCATAGCTTTAACCATGTTTTTGGTACCAAAATAGTTTGTAGAAGTAACATTCTTAGCACATTGAACAAAATTTTCAAAATTCATAAAGAAATTAACATCTACATATAAATTCTACATTCAAAATCTTACCAAATGAATAAAAATTCATAACACAATAGATAGGACGAGTGATTCATAAAGTCTTATCTGTAACCTGCAAACCCACAAAAATTTGGGTCCATGATAGCCTGCATCTATTTACAATAGGATAATTGAATCTAATTTTCACTAACAACATAGACAGGACGAATGATCCACACAATAGTGTACCAACGACATCATTAATAAATATATAGAACATAAAAACATTAACATTGATGGGGTGTCTTCTACTGAATTTTAAATGATTAATATAATCACATTCCAGGTATACATAATCAAGATCAAATTTGCATATAAATATTAGTAATGATATTATTTTTTAGATTTAGTGATGTGGACTCTGTGAATTCCATTAAAAAATATAAAAATCAAAAATAAGATTTATTGATCAACTCTATATACCACACAAATACTCTAATGCAACAAAGTTCAATGGAATTTAACTAATCACAGATTAAAAACAGGATGATGGTCCGTGAAAAAATATGTATATGTTTAATCTTCAAAGTGAAAGCAGTATTCAATCCTTCAATTATACCAACTTGTTCCACAACATTCTTTCTCTTACCAACATCAAGCAATCTAATAAGTGAATTATTAGAAAAAGAGATGGGATGAGAATGAGAACCTTAGAGTTCCATGATATCTAACTGGGCATCTTGAGGACCAAAATATGCATCATTAAGAACTGAATACCTACAAATGAAGTTCCATTAAATTTATCAAAATGACATTCTTTTTTATCTCCATGTCTTTTAGGTAACAATGGAGGATGTTCATCAACCGTTTGTTTCCGTTTCCTAGACCTCTACCTATAAAAACATAACACTATCATATCATCATCAATTAACTCAAAATCTAAAATATAAAATACACAACAAAACATAATATAATTCTAATCTCACAGACCAAAAAACTATCCCAACAAAGAGAATATAAAAGTAAGTTAAAATTTAAACTTATTTATAGTCTCCCAGATGAGAAATCAATCTATAAATATCATCAATTAAGGAACAAATAAAGTAATACGATCAACTCCAGATTAATTTTTTAAACTTATCTACACTTACCTAGATGAGAAATAAATCTATATTACTAAAATAAGTTATATTAAGGAAAGAGAGATAGAATGAGACACATGTAGAGGTTGAATTATGGATTTGAAGAAATAGTTTTTGGATACAAATAATACTTTTGTCATTTCTGCATATCCAAAATAAATTAGATTCTTTTAAATAAGCAAAATTACATTTGCCAAACACCATAAATCTGCAAGAAAGATCAACAGATAAAACCAATTCTAATCTTAAACATCAAATCAGCAAAAAAAAAAAATAAATCAAAATTAAAATATATCAGTTCCGCCGATGATCACAAGTTTAAAACTTGGATACGCATAGTCTGCTAATTCGGCAAAGCCTGAAATTCCTAAAAAAGAATAATCAAACAACTACTTCATCAAACCCCAAAAAACCATGTATAATTGAAGACTCACCATGATTTGTACTTGATTTTTTGGTGTTGACAGTTTGTTCTCTACAATTTGAATTTGAAATTAATAATGAAAAAAAATGCTCAAAATGGTATATTTCCTACTTAAATAAAAAAAGGATAACTTTATAGACAATAAAAAGTTAACTTTATAGACAATTCATACGTGACTTCTGTAACAAATCCAAAACTACCTTAGATTTTAAAAACAAACCCATAAACCTTAATAAAAGAAACATAAAAAAACCACCAAAATTCATTCAAAAATTCAACCCCCACCATAACAGACTCAATATTCAAGTTTAATTATCCAAAAGCATCCGAGTTATGTTGACATGATCTAAGTGAGCAGCAGTGAAGACAGTCATATAAGTAACAAATATCTAAAACGAATATGGCCCTCAAAACCATCTTTCTTTCTAAGATTCCAAAACAACATCACTCACATGTATTAAGAGAAAAAAAAATAAAAGAACAAAAAATCAATCAAACAAACAAACCTAAGGAATTAACGAAGATATGAGAGGAGTGTGTAGCCACCCGAGATATATGAAGGAGGGTTGGAAATTATGAATAAGTAGTAGCGAATGAAAGAAGACGGAAAGCTTTAAAGTATATAAGAGAAGACTAAAAGATTTAAAGGTGAAGAATGCATGAAAACTGAAGAATCAATGCTGAATTAAATTAAATTAATATATAAATAATGAGGGGAGAGAAATAGTGACATGGTAGTTATTCGAGTGGCGACATCCTATTTGCTTGCAGATGATGCCACGTATATGCCACATGACATAGTTTGAGATTGGGTGAAGTTTGAATATTTTGCTTTATATATATATATATATATATATATTATGGAGAGATGAAACTTGAAAAAAAATCTGCATTTAACAAATCCGATTACGATATTTAACATATTTGTTAATATAATGTTCTAAAATAAATATGAATTTTGGATACTAAAATTTTTATTTTAGTAAGAATGAAATATTATGTTTAATTTAATATTATTATATAAAATCAGGATGCATATATTTTGTTTTTGTTTTTATTTTTTTTGGCAAAATATATTTGTAATAAGAGAGATTGTAATATTTATTTTAATATTTAATTTTTTCACTTCATACCGACTTTTGTTATAACCCAACTTTTTATATATATATATATATATATATATATTAAAAAAGTAAGAATGTTTTTGATATGTGGGTCATTTTTACCATTACTAATAAAATTTATTTATTTAAAATGATTAAGAATGACATATTTGACATTCAATATGAAATTTTCATTCCGTCATTATTGAAATATTCACTAAATTCCAAAATTTTAGTAATATTTGATATTTTATTGGTTTTAGCACGTGATTTTAAATAAATATGTATATTGGGTTTTCATTAATATTTCTCCCTATATCATCATCATTTTACTCATAATTTTACCTTCATCAAAATTTTAATATCCATTTATATAATGTTATTATATCTAGATATTGTTTAAATTTTTATGAAACTTTTGTAGCTATATTATGATAAAACAATACCAATTAGTTGTATATAAATATACATAGTAGAAATAACTAAAAATAAATAAAAAAAATATAGTATTATAATATTTAATAACATTATAAATAAAAATTATACTTCAGTATAAATATTTAATTTTCTTTAATTTTATAATAAAATTATATTATTAATATTGAAATGGTTTTAATTTTTTGATTTTAATAATTAAATATAAATTACTGTTAGGATTTCCTTGAATCACAAGGGTTTCCTTTTAGGAAGGTTTTCCTATTTTAAGTTTGGATCTATTTCCTAATTGTTTGATTCTTTATTTTGGAAAGATTTGGTTTTCCTAATTTGGTTGATTGTATTCCTTAGTTGGAAAGAAAATAAATTAGGAAAGTATATTTGATGATCACTATAAATAGAGTTGTCTCATGAAGAAGAAAGTATCTCATTCCTTTGGGAGATGGTGATCATTGTATTGGAATCCCGTCCCTATGGGGCGGTGATCATTGGATTGAGGTCATGTCCAGTGGGGGTGATAATAATTGAGGTTGGGGTCTTGCCATTAAGGAGATTTTATATTAGAGTTGTCTCGCCATTAAGGAGATTTTGTTTGGGGGTTGTCTCGCCGCAAGGAGATTTTGTATTGGGTTGTCTCGCCATGATGGAGTTGTTCGCTTAAAAGAGATTTTGAGAAAGAAAGTAATTGTGTGTGGAGAGAGTGTTGTCTGAATGACTTGTAATTCTTGTTTCTCATAGTAAAGTTGTTATCTTTCCGTGGATTAGGCAATTTTTCGTACCAACGTTAAATATATATATATATATATATTTTTTTTGTGTGTTTTGGCTGATTGTTTTGATTGAATCGAACTAGGAACTAAGAAAAAAGTGGAATAGAACCTGAAATTTCCTAACACTTACAATACAAATATTTTTCGTTTTGATATTATGAAATTAAATTTAGAAATCATTAAATGTAATCATTAATAATATATTTAGTAATAATTTATTTCTTATACTTAATGTAATGCTATAAAATAGAAATCATGGAAACATGTATTTTTTTAAAAATTTGAAACATTTATTATTTTATTAAAATTTCACCAAATAAAGAAAATATATAAAGTGTTTCAATTATTAGTAATAAATATTTGAAAAATTAGATAAAAAATCTTTTGAAATACACTTTTATCCATAAATAAACAATTTTAATTTAATATCGTATATATACCCCTATTATATAGTTGCATAAATTCCGCATAAATTCCTAAAATATTCTATTCAGAAAAATAAAAAAAAAAATCGCTATAAAGAATTAAATTTTTATATTAAATTTTTATAATTGCAATCAAATCTAAATATATGCATGCAATTTGTATCATATTATTTTAATTTGAAAATTTTATAATATTTATAAATATTCTTTATGTATTCATATTATTTCTCCTTCAATCTTCTCTTTATATAATTTTTTTATCTTTAAAAAGAATATATAAGAAGACGAAAACTAAACTAAAGTTATTAAAACATAATACATAAAAAGTCAAAAAGTAATTACATAAGAAAATGAACACGAAACTAAAGTTATTAAAATAAAATATAAAAAAATAACTACATCGAAAATAAATTAAAATTATTAAATACGGAACAAAAACAAATTCATATAAAGACAACAATTAAAAATAGTGAATAAAAATACTTACCGAGAGTCTGAGAAAAATAAAATCTATTGAAAATATAAAAAACAAAAAAAAAGTTATAACAAATAAAAATATTTATCATAAAAAATATAGATGAAAGAAATAAAGTAGAATAACATACTTGATCATTCATAAGATCTGATAATTCATAATACCTAAAAAAAATATATAAATAAGAAGACAAAAATGAATATAAAAATATTTGAACATTAAGCAAAAATAAGTGCATAGAAAGACAGAAATTAAAATTTAGGTTATGCAATGAATTTGTTGTCGTAGTGATATGCTAAATATATAAAGAATCATTTATATATATATATAATATTATAATTCTTTTAAAAAGGTAAACAAATATTTTGAATTAAATCAAAGATACAATTTATATATACAAAGAAATAAATATAATCAATTTATTAAATATATGTTTTTTCATTAAATGCTTTAGAGTCACGTGTACATCTAAAAAATCATCATTTGTCGATTATTAATCGGATAAATGAAAAATGAGCGGAAAAACAGCGGAGGGAGGGAGGGAGAGATTTATAATTAAAAATCTTATATATTTATTTTTAAAACAAAATAATAAAAAATTGAATAATTATTACCTACGATAAATACTTAAAAAAAAGCCTAAACTCTATATTTGTTATTTTAATTTTAAAATATCGATTAAATATATATTTTTAAAATATAGAATCTAATAATAATTTATATGTGATATATGATCATAAACCATTTAAATTTCAATATAATAAAATTTTTAGATAAATAAGATTTTTTTATTAAGTTAATTTTATTGAAATTTAATGTATATGATTAGTTATTTTGGTACGTATTTATAAAATAGATACAAATGTTCATTAATATTTATGGGTATAGTAATAAAAAAAATAATTTAAAAAAAGCATTTTTTTTGAAGCATTTAGCATATATGAATAAAAATATATATAATTTTTTTCATAAATTATTTCTAAACTTCCATAAAAATTTGAAAAATATTAATTTTCCAGCAAAATTGACGTAAGGATATGAATTGATTTTTTAAAATGTTATTTCTAATTTTAATAAAAATAATAAATATTTAGAATTTTAGAAATAAATATATAAAATTATATTTATATATAATTTTTAAAAATAATTTAATTATTTAGACTAGATAAACGTTTTCTTTTCTTTTGGTATATCTTAAATCTATATCTATTATATTTTAATTATATTTACCATTTTATCCTTATCAATTAGTTTAATATATATTTATATTTATATTTATATTGAAATCATTCAACATATATGAATAAAAGGATACATAAATATTTCATGAATTATTTCTAAAACTTCTATAAATATTTGAAAAATATTAATTTCTCAGCAAAATTAATTTACATAGGAAGGGAAATGAATTGATGTTTTAACATGTTATTTCCAATTCTAATAAAAATAATAAATATATAAAAATTATATAATTTAATTATTTAAACTAGATACACGTTTTCTTTTCTTTTGATATATCTTAAAATTATATCTATTATATTTTGATTGTATTTACCATTTTATCCTTATAAATTAGATATATATATATATATCAATTAGTTTAAAATAAATTGATTTATTTTAAAATTAAATTATTTAAAGTAAATTATTTTTTAAAAATTTTATTTTTTTAATTGAATCACTTATTAAAATATGTGCATAATTGATTTTATTTATTATAATAATTAAAATTTTAAAATAAAATATAATGACTCTATTAGAATGGTGATTAATTTTATAATGAAAAATGAATTAGGTAAAAAAATGATTTTGATCATTTCATTAATAATTTTGATGGTTTAAAGAACAAATAAATGATGTTGGTAGTTTATGAGTAAATAAATTTTATAATTTCAAGAATCATTTTGATAATTTCAAAAAAAAATAAAATTAAATGATTCTAAATAAGTTTGATCATTTCAATAAAATTTTGATAATTTTAAAAACTAATAAATGATTTTGATAGTTTATGACTAAATAAATAATTTTAATTGTTTCAATAATAAAAATTTTATTTAATAATTTTGTAGAATGATAGAATTGTACCGAATCTTTTTTTATGACTTTTATATAAATAAAATATGACAAATCACTTATCTCATTAGAAAAGACAGTAAAAATTTTACTTTTTTGAAAAGTCTTTTTAAAATAGTATTTAGATAAAAGTGGTGAAAAACAAACGGACACAAATGTCTACGGAATTAACAATAGATCAATAAGTCTTTTTCAATGAAAAATAAATGGCACATTAGTCTCTAATGGAGTTAAAATTTTAACATATTGAAGTCTAATATATCATTTTTATCCATATTGGAAATTTAACTTATTTAATATCTTTTATATATATATATATATATATATATATATATATATATAAAAGGAGATATTCGTAAAATTGGTATTCACATCGAAATTAATGCTCTTTATACATTTGTGGTGGGAAAACAACTTACGGTCTCAAAAAATTGCGGACCTTCAACAAATAGAAAAATAAATGTCACAGCCAAAGCCTTCGGCCGAAGAAGACCAATGCCCCTTCGGCCGAAATAGGCTTATTGAAGAAGACCAATGACCCTTCGGCCGAAATAGGCTTATTGAACCCGCGGCTGGACACACCTCTGCGGCCGAAGAACTCGATGCACCCGGATGGCACTACTAAGTCCAAGAAGGAATCCAAGCCCTAGAAGGAGATCAAGCCCAATGAAAATCCAAGCCCTAAAAGGAGATCAAACCCTAGAAGAAGACCAAGCCCAAAAAGGGAGTCAAGCCCAATGAAAGACCAAGTCCGAAAAGGAGACTGAATTCAAGAAAGATAGGGAGTCCCAATCCAAATAGAAATAGGACTCAAATACCTCCTATAAATAAGGGGTAGGGATGATTGTAAAGAGATCCGATTTTTCATTTATTAGAGTTAAACTCTGTGAGATTATCTCTGTAAGCTTTTTAGCTATTTTCTCAAGCAATCTTAGCCTAATATTTGGTTGTGGTTTATTTGACACCACAGTTTGGCGCCCACCGTGGGGCTACGAAACCTCACACACAAGGCTGAGATCCGAGAGAAATAACAATCCAACTCCCGATTATCCCAATTTTGTTCCATCCCCATCAGACATGGCACGAGCAAATCCCAACACCGTCGTCGTAGAAGACCAGACTCCAAAGATGCCAGAGGAGCAACTCGCCATAATGACGGAGATGCTCAAGAAAGTAGAGGAAAAAAAAGAACTATGGAAAAAAGAAGCAGAATCCAGGAAAGCCTCCTCTAAGGGAAGAACAAAGCGATCAAGCTGGAGATATTCACCCCTCCGTAAGAAGAGACTCAACTTTGAAGAAGACTCCGACAAAGGGTCCGAAGAGAGCGACGGGTCAACGGAGAGTCGCAAAACTCTAGATCTGAACAGCTCAAGCAGCTCCGATGATGAACAGACGAAGCCAACGTCGTCTAAAAGAAGTCGTGAAAAGCGCCGTGACCGTGAAATCAGAGAACTCAAGGACCTGGTACAGCGAACCTCAGGAAGAAGAATAACGATGCGTTCTTCAACTACGCGCTATTCTGACACACCATTCGCGTCCTGGATCCTGGACACCAGAATGCCCAAGTGGTTCTCCACTCCCAGCATGAAGCCCTACGAAGGAACCACGGATCCAGAGGACCACATCGCTGAATACAAGACTCGCATGGGGACGTGCAACATCCCAGAAGAAGATATGGAAGCCATAATGTGTAAAGCCTTTGGTTCCACTTTAACCGGAACCGCCCAGAGATGGTAATCCTCCCTCCCTGGGAAAAGCATCAGATCCTTCTCTTCACTATCAACGAAGTTCGTCAACCACTTCTCCGATAGCCGGAAAAAAGAGAAGGATGTGGACGATCTTTACGACCTAAGACAAGGGGTCAATGAAAGTCTTAGGCAATATGTGAAAAAGTTCAAAGAAACCAAGATGGCCATCCCGGGTTGCAGGGATAAAAGTGCCATCAAGGCCTTCATAAAGGGGCTCATAAAAACGTCAAAATTTTACGAAAGCCTCAAACTGATAAAACCAAGGACCTTCGAAGACGTCTTAGAAAGAGCAGAGGATGCGATGGAATACGAACAAGAATTCCAACCTCGGAATACTAGGGGGCCGCAAAACACCTCGAGTCAACGAGGACGAAACGACCGCAGTAGCATTGGACGGAGCGAGGATCATAGAAGAAGCCAGAAAGACTTCGATTGCAGCGGTCCCTCCAGGCCAAGTTACACCGGCCCCAATCCTATACGCAGGGAGAAAGAGCTGCTTCCATACCCCCTCACCATACCCACGAGGGAGGCCCTGACAGTACTCAAAACCTTAGGGGACAGAGTCAGGTGGCCCGAGAAATCTAAAAACCCCTCTGCGAGGAAAGACATGTCCCGGTACTGTCAATTCCACGGAGACCATGGCCACAACACCGATGAATGCTGGACCCTGAAAAGAGAGGTGGCAGAACTTATCAAAATAGGACACCTACGAGAATATTTAACCGAGAAAGGGAGGGAAATTGCGGCCGAAGCCGACAAAAACCGACAGCGGATAAATCCAACTCCGGTAGCAAACGCAGAAGAAAGGGTGATTAACATGATAGCTGGGGGATCCGACATATGCGGACTAACAAGCTCGGCCGCGAAAAGAAAGCTCAGAGAAACTCAGAGCATATACACATCAGGAGTGAAAACACGAACAACATTACTCCATCACTTTCACCGAAGGAGAAGCCGGAGAAATAAACGCACCTCACCACGACGCTTTGGTGATCAAAATCTCCATAGCAAACCTGACGGTAAAGAGGGTACTAGTCGACAACGGCAGCTCAGCCAATATCTTATTCCTGGAGACGTTCAGAAATATGCAGCTGGACGAAAGAGCGATGCGCAGGAAGGCTATCTCCCTCGTAGGCTTCGACGGAAAAGCCACCTCTACTATCGGAGAAATCGAGTTACCGGTGTACGCAGAAGGAATAAACCTCCACACCACCTTCCTGGTAATAAGTTCCAATTCTGCTTATAACGTGATTTTGAGAAGACCCTGGATTCACGGGATGAAAGCCATACCCTCAACATACCATCAGCTAATCAAATTCCCGACTCCACACGGGATCAAGCAGATAAGAGGAGAGCAAAACGCATCCAAAGAATGCTATGCCAATTGCTTGAAGCAAAAAGCGGCAGAAGTATAGTAACCACAGACGCGGCCGGGATCACCCCTTGAGCCGGTCGATCACGAAGCGGACGAAATATTGCTGGACGAGGGGAAAATAGTGAAAATCGGGGCCATGCTGGAAAGAAGAGAGAAGGAAGAATTGATAGACTTCCTTAGAGATAACCAAGATTGCTTCACTTGGTCGCACACAGATATGACTGGAATCGACGCAGCAGTCATTACCCACAAACTGAATGTGAAAGAAGGGGCGAAACCGGTGAGACAAAAGCGCAGAAGGTTTGCCCAAGAGCGGAATGAGATCATCAACGAAGAAATGGAGAAACTCCTCGCAAATGGGTCAATCAGGGAGGTCCAATACCCCGAATGGCTCGCGAACGTGGTGGTCGTGAAAAAGAAGAATGGGAATGGAGGGTATGCATCGACTTCACCGATCTAAATAAAGCATGCCCGAAAGATTCGTTCCCACTGCCGCACATAGACCTCACCATTGATGCGACCGCAGGATACGAGATGCTGAGCTTCATGGATGCATACTTCGGGTACAATCAAATACTAATGCATCCCGGCGACCAAGAAAAAACCACTTTCATCACGGAACGGGGCATCTATTGCTACAAAGTAATGCCCTTCGGACTAAAGAATGCGGGCTCCACCTATCAAAGACTCATGAACAAAATGTTCGCTGATAAACTGGGGAAGACTATGGAGGTGTACATAGACGATATGTTAGTGAAGTCGGAACAAACGAGCCAGCATGTTCACCATCTAAGTCAAGCATTCGAAACCCTCCGAAAGTACAACATGAAGCTGAACCCCACCAAATGCCAATTCGGGGTCAAAGCGGGAAAATTCTTGGGGTACCTAGTTACGAAGAAAGGAATTGAGGCCAACCCGGACCAAATCAAGCCGATCCTAAACATAGCAGAGCCTCAAAACAAGAAAGACGTGCAAAAGCTCACCGGAAGATTGGCGGCCCTGACCAGGTTCATCCCGAAGGCATCGGAAAAGTTTCAGCCATTTTTTGAGGCACTTAAAAAGTCCAAGGAATTTGAATGGACCGAAAACTGCAAAAAAGCACTAGCAGACATCAAAGAGTTCTTGACCAGCCCTCCACTCTTAGCTAAACCAGAAGCTAACGAAAAGTTGTATCTGTATCTTTTGCATTCACAGATTGCGGTAAGTACAGTCCTGGTCAAAGAAGTCGGGGAGAAACAGCAACCGGTATACTTCGCTAGCAAGACTCTAACCTCGGCAGAGACAAGATATCCAGTCTTAGAAAAAGCCTAGTGTTTATTGCAAGAAAACTCCGAGCATACTTCCAAGGACACCCAATCGTGGTAATAACTTCGTTGCCTTTGCGAAGCGTGCTACACTCACCAGAGAAATCCGGAAGACTGATGAAGTGGGCCCTAGAACTCAGCGAACACGACATCTCGTACGAAGGAAAAAAGGCCATCAAATCCCAAGCCCTCGCAGATTTTTCAGCAGACTTCGAAGAAAACCCGTCCGTGGAAATAACAGAGATCGAAGTAAATCAACTAGTAACTTCTGCAACCGAAGAATGGGTACTAGAAGTAGACGGAGCCAGCAGACAAAGTGGTAGCGGCCTGGGCATATGTCTCCGGCCCCTAAATCTGCCCCCGATACTCCAAGCAATTCGATGCAAATTCCCAGCCACCAATAATGAGGCCAAATACGAAGCCCTGATTGCAGGGTTAAGGGTGGCAAAAGAGAATGGAGCGCACAATTTAACGATCAAATGCGACTCCCAATTGGTGGTGAATCAAATAAACGGCGCATACCAGGCCCGAAACGAAAAGATGGCCAAATATTTGAAGATAGCCAAAGATCTCATGAAGCGCTTCCAAAGGGCCGCAATAAAGCAGATCCCAAGGGAAGAAAACGAAAGGGCTGATGCTATGGCAAACCTCGGGGCCTCAATGCAAAAAGACGAGCCAACAGGGTCAATTGTATACGCCTTCCTTCCCAAAGCAGCCATCGAGTATGAAGAAACCCTGGCCATAAAACAGGGCGACTGGAGAGCCCCCATCATCAAATACATCAATCATGGCCAAGTGCCGGAAGACAAGGCAGAGGCGAGGAAACTACGAGCCCAGGCTGCCAGATTCTGCATCATCGGAGGAATACTTTTTAAAAGATCCATAGGCGGTCCCTTCCTAAACTGCATCTCCCTCTCCGAGGCCGAGCTGGTGTTGAAAGAACTCCATGAAGGGCCAGCCGGAAACCATTCCGGAGGCAGAAGCCTAGCATTCAGAGCGCATAGAGCCGGATACTACTGGCCAACCATGAAGACAGATGCAGCCGAACTTGTAAAGAAATGCGATAAATGCCAAAGGCACGCCAACTACTCCAACCTCCCCGCCGGAAACCTACAGGGTCGAAAAAGATAAATAATGATGGTAACCGACTACTTCACGAAATGGATTGAAGCTGAAGCGTTAGAAAGAGTCAGGAAGCATGAAGTGCAGAAATTTATCTGGAAACACATCATCTGTAGATTCCGCATACCTCGAGAAATAATCACCGACAACGACCCTCATTTCATAGCGCAAACTCTGAAAGACTTTTGCAACCAGCTAAACATAAAACTCACATACTCAACCCCGAGATACCCCCAAGCCAATGGTCAAGCCGAAGCATCCAACAAGGCAGTGGTAGATTCCCTTAAGAAAAAAATGGAGGGGGCCAAAGGATTGTGGCCCGAAGCCCTTCCCGAAGTCCTCTGGGCGTTCAGAACAACCCCCAGAACTTCAACACTGCAAACCCCCTTCTCGATGGTCTACGGAACGGAAGCAGTACTCCCAACAGAGATCCTTTCACCTCAAGAAAGGCTAAACGGAAGAGCGAATGAACATGTCCTGGCCTTCGAGAGAGATACTTCGGATGAAAAAAGGGAGAACGCACAACGAAGAATAGCCGAATACCAAATGGGGATAGCAAGGCAATACAACAAAAAAGTCAAGGCCCGAGCCTTCCAACCCGGAGATTGGGTACTCAGAAGAGTGTTCCAAAACACGAGAAACCAAGCCCATGGAAAACTGGCCGAAAGCTGGGAAGGACCATACCAAGTGGAACGAGCATCCGGAAAAGGGTCCTACAAGCTGCTCACGAAAGAAGGAAATGAGATAGAGCATAGCTGGAACATACATCACCTCAAAAGGTACCAATTTTAAATATAGCACTATAACTGTAATAACGGGCACTCTTTTCCCCAAAAATGGTTTTTAACGAGGCCCCACCTTAAAGCAATAAAACAAGCTATTCATCTCATCCCTTACTCTCCTTTATATCTTACACATTGCCAAAGGGCAACCCGAAAAAAATTGCCAAAGGGCAAGCCTCTGGTAAATCCAGAAGGTCTCGGGCGAAGACACATTGCCAAAGGGCAACCCGAAAAAATTGCCAAAGGGCAAGCCTCTGGTAAATCCAGAAGGTCTCGGGGAAGACACATTGCCAAAGGGCAACCCGAAAAAATTGCCAAAAGGCAAGCCTCTGGTAAATCCAGAAGGTCTCGGGTAAAGACACATTGCCAAAGGGCAACCCGAAAAAATTGCCAAAGGGCAAGCCTCTGGTAAATCCAGAAGGTCTCGGGCAAAAACACATTGCCAAAGGGCAACCCGAAAAAAATTGCCAAAGGGAAAGCCTCTGGTAAATCCAGAAGGTCTCGGGGAAGACACATTGCCAAAGAGTAACCCAAAAAAATTGCCAAAGGGCAAGCCTCTGGTAAATCCAGAAGGTCTCGGGCAAAGACACATTGCCAAAGGGCAACCCGAAAAATTGCCAAAGGGTAAGCCTCTGGAAAATCCAGAAGGTCTCGGGCGAAGACACATTGCCAAAGGGCAACCCAAAAAATTTGCCAATGAGCAAGCCTCTGGTAAAACCAGAGGGTCTCGGGCCAAAACGCATTGGCAAAAGACAGCCTCTGGTAAATCCAGAAAGTCTCGTGCGAAGATACATTGCCAAAAGGCAAACCCCTGGTAAATCCAGAAGGTTTCGGGCCAAAACGCATTGGCAAAAGACAGCTCAAAAGACAGCAAGCCTCTGGTAAGTCCAAAGGGTCCCGGGCGATAACATTTCGCCCTAAAACTCCGAAAAGAGAAATTGGGGGATTGGACCCTCGAGCGAAAAGAAGATAAAGAAAACAAGGAAAATTGCAGCAAAATATATTTTTCATTGATCGATAAAGATTACATTCAGAAGAAGCATTACAAAAAATGAAAAGAAAAATCATAAACCGACGCTTTCTCGCAACGCGGCCGTAGCATCAAGCTCAGTCTTCGCTGATTCCGGAGTCAATGACCCCTTGATGATTTGCTCGAGGGCATAGGTCCTAGTGGTGACCTCAACCTGAGCAGCCTCCTCAGTCAAGACTTCCACTTGGCCCTCCAAGTCCTTTATCTTCCCTTCGGCCGCAGACTTGAAAGCTTTCAGCTCTTCTATTTCCTTGGCCTGCCTGTTGAGCTTAGCATCCTTCATCTTGCAAGAGGACTCGAGACCCAAGTTGTGAGCCTGCAACGCCTTAGAGCGTCTAACGGCCTCAATGCACTGTGCCGTTACCTTCCCCATGTCCTCTTGGGCAGCTTTAAGTTCGGCCGAAGCCTTACTAACACTCGCCTCCATCTCTCCCCGATCACACATAACGGCCGAAAAGTGGCGACGCATCCCCACTGCACCTTGAAGTGCCTGAAAGATCAAACGATCAGAAGCAAATTAACAAAAGAAATCAATACAAGGTAAAGTTTTAGGAACCTACCCTGTACAAGCCACCGACAGCCATCTCGTTGAACTGGGTGAAAGACAGAGAGTTCAACCATTCCTCATCCTGAGGAAAGAAAAAACCATCAGCAGCCTTCACCATCCCGGTCGTAACCCTTCGAGTGGAAGAATCGCCGGGAAACTCGAGAAAGAGGCCGCTCCCCCCAGAAGCAGGCTTCCTACCAGTGTGCTTAACCCGTCTCCGCGGTCGCGCAAGCTCTTCCTCTTCCTCTTCCTCCTCCTCTTCCTCCCTCGGCCTCTTTTCCTTGTCAATAGGAGCAATAGGACTCCTATCTTCTTCGACCGAAGGCTGCTGCTCAGCCATAGTAGCCCCCTCAGCTTCATGGGGACTCTCACCATCAGATGGCGTCCGACTTGAACGAGCATTGTCGGCCGACGACCCCTGCCTCTCTTCGGCCGACACACTTCCTTGACCAAAGGCAAAGGCCTTCTCTTGCTCCGCCTGGATTTGACGCATGATAGCGCGCATGGCGAGCGCCCGTTGACCCGACGGCTTCGACATCACGTAGTCAGCGATTTCTGCAATCCAAAACACGTTAATTCGACCGCATGAAAATACTTAGAAAACTAGAGGATCAGAATCCACCTACTTGTCCTAGTGAAAGCCCAAAAAGGCTCGTGCGTAGCTCGTGCAGCAACCTCTTGTGACCGCGTTTCTTATCAGGAAGCGCGAGAATAGCCTCGCTCCTTGCACGCGCCCAAGGAGTCGACTTACAATTCTTGGCACCGTGTTTAGCTGCAACCATAACAAAAGCCAGTCAATACCAACGACCGAACAAGAACCAAAAAAATGTAAGACAAGTTACAAGAAGACTACGTGAATCCATCCAACACAACGGATAGCTCGGGCCCTTGCCCAAGCGAGTGGTGCCCCTGACAAAGAAGTACTTGTCTTTCCACCGGCGCTCGTTAGACTTGAAACCCAGAATCAACAACTTTCCATGAGGTCGAGCGTTCAGGACATATCTACCAGTATCCGGTTTTTCGCGTTTAACAAAGTAAGAATAAAAGAAGTCTTCAGCCGAAAACGATAAATTATACTTCTCTTTCAAGCGGTCCACGCTCAGCAATATGCGGATAGCGAGTGGAGTCAACTGGCTAGGGTGGATCTGGCACCAAGTGCATAACTCCTCAACTAGGCCCATGATGGGAAACCTGAGACCAATCTCGAAATGCCTAAGATAATAAGGCTCCCATCCCTCGGCCAAAACATCGTCGACCTTCTCATTATCATTGGGAAGCCTAGTCTCGATCCAATCAGGAAACTTGCAGCTAAAACGCATAGCCTCCAACTCTCCCCTCGTCATAGTACTTCGAACGTTAAGCCAAGGAGGAAGAATACCTTGCGGTCTAGATTCGGCCGGAGGATTACGGGCAGACGAACATTCGGCATTATCCTCTTCGGCCGAAAAATCACAGGTGAGACCAGCAAAAGTAGACGTATCCAAGGAGTTAGAAGACGACATCTATACTCGACCGAAAAAAGCAGGTTAATGGTCTTCGACCGAAGTTAGGGCAACACACTGATAAAGGTAGCACTACGAAGTCGCGGACACGTGTACACGTGGAAAATAAAATAAAATAAAAGAAAAAGCGGTAAAAACACGAAAAGACAAAATCAAAACCCGGTCAGCAGAAGAAAAATCGATTGGAAACCCAACCGTTAACCAAACAAGATCGGTAGATTGCCGGAAAACCACAGCAAACCCAACAGCGAAACGAAAAGTCCACAAAACAGGCAACAAGGACAAAATCGGCAAGACCAAAGCAATAAAAGCAACTGGAAAACTAAAGAAAAGAAGTGACAGGAGCTAACCTTGAGAATGTGAGGAAGAAGAACCGAAAACTAGAACCAAAAGCTTCACCGGAAGGGACGATGGCGGTTGAGCTTCGTCTTAGAGAGAGAGACTGAGAAACGAATTTGAAAAGATACAAAAGAGAGAGAAGCAAACCAGCACTTAAATAGAGAGGAAATGATTTCACTTTTAGGGCACAGCAGTCGAGGAGCCGTCAAATTTAAAAGATTTGATACGCAAATGCTGACGTGGAAGGCAAAAGGAAAAAATTGGTTAACTAGTGTAATCCTAGCTGGCAACACACCCAGCATAAAAGATGACCTCTCGGTCGAAAGGACTCTAATGGAAGAGATTTCTTCGACCGAAATAGGCCACCAACTTATTGCCACACTTGAAAAAGTCAAGTAATGGCAATAGGGGGGTTACTGTGATGGGAAAACAACTTACGGTCTCAGAAAGTTGCGGACCTTCAACAAATAGAAAAATAAATGTCACAGCCAAAGCCTTCGGCCGAAGAAGACCAATGCCCCTTCGGCCGAAATGGGCTTATTGAAGAAGACCAATGACCCTTCGGCCGAAATGGGCTTATTGAACCCGCGGCCGGACACACCTCTGCGGCCGAAGAACTCGATGCACCCGGATGGCACTACCAAGTCCAAGAAGGAATCCAAGCCCTAGAAGGAGATCAAGCCCAATGAAAATCCAAGCCCTAAAAGGAGATCAAACCCTAGAAGGAGACCAAGCCCAAAAAGGGAGTCAAGCCCAATGAAAGACCAAGTCCGAAAAGGAGACCGAATTCAAGAAAGATAGGGAGTCCCAATCCAAATAGAAATAGGACCCAAATACCTCCTATAAATAAGGGGTAGGGATGATTGTAAAGAGATCCGATTTTTCATTCATTAGAGCTAAACTCTGTGAGATTATCTCTGTAAGCTTTTTAGCTATTTTCTCAAGCAATCTTAGCCTAATATTTGGCTGTGGTTTATTTGGCACCACAACATTTTAAATATACATATATTCTAACTAAAAATTTAAATATAAGTTCATAATATTTTATCAATTATAATTAGGGATGACAATGGGTGCAAATCCGACTCGAACCCCCCAACTCGGACCTGAATCCATTAGATGAACCCGAGTTCAACCCAAACCTAATATATTTTTAATAAATTCGGGTTGGATTTGAACCCGCAGATTCATCTGCACCCGCGGGTACCCGCAAAAAAATAAATTAATTAAAAAAATAAAGTGATAATTATTGGATTAAAATTCAATATATCAATTAGTTCATATTAACATATATCACTATTATTATTATTTTTTATAATTTTAAAATGGAGTTTACTCCAATAAGCAATTAGTTCACGTTTCAATTAGTGGCATATGACATTAAAGTTGCTTTATTTAGATTTTATTTTTTAAAAAAATTAAATGACACTAAACATTTGGGAAAAAAATTGATTAAAAAATTGTGTAAATTTAAATTAAAAATTTGCAAAAATTAAGATTTTTATTTTTGCTATTTTTTGCTAATTAAAAAAATATAAAAAAAAATTTACGGGTTCGTGGATTTAGGTTAGGGTCACCTGAACCCAAATCCAAACCCACAACGATTAAAGAATTGAAAATGAAACCCGAACCCGCGAACTCATGAATCCACGAACCCGAACCTATGATGGATTTTGTGGATGGACATCCATGGGTTCGTGGGTTCATGAATTATTTTATCATTCCTAATTATGACTTTTAAATCAATAGTTGACATTAAATTTAGAGTTAATTGCACTCACACCCCCTAAACGATGACAAATTACACATATATGAACATTTTGGTATTAATATACAATCACATCCCTTCTCTCCATATAAATTAGTAAAAATATAAGGTGAATTTAACTTTAAATGATGATTACATCATATAGATATATTCAAAATTGCAAATTTCATTATTATATTAAAAAATTTATTAATTAAACAATGTTTTATTATTGGGTAAGGGGGTGTGAGTGTGTATTAATACCAAAATGTTTATTTGTGTGTAATTTACCATCGTTCAGGGGTGTGAGTGAAATTAACTCTTAAATTGACTAGAAATTCACTTTCCACATCCTTCTGAAGTGATATATTGATAAGTTTTATCGCTATAAATTTCCATTAGGTTGTCGTGGTGGATACTGGTAGAGTCAAAACTAAACTAATCAACATGTTGGAAATAAAAAAAAAAAATTACATGAGGGAAATTGAAAATAAACAAACAAAATTAGTTAATGACACCCAAAAGAATGAAAGTAATACTCATTTTTATAAATATATTTTTTTATTATTACACCACCGATAGAGCATGTGATAATATTTTAAAGTGTTATATATACATTATATATAATCCTTATAAATATGATGTTTGCTGCTTGAGTGATTTTTATAGTATGGTCAAGTCCCGTCTGATACTTTTCTTGCAATTTTTTTTTTTTAAAAATTGTCTGAGCTGGATATGTCCATTTTCAAAAGTAATTTTTATGTTGATGTCTAAGTTTCTCAATAAAATATTTACGAACGGACCCGCATGCTCACGAACTTCATAAAATATTAGAAAGAAAGAAAATTAAATAAGCTTTTAAAATCTAATTAAATATTGAAAATAGAATTTAATTTTATTTTATTTTATTGAAGAAAATAATAATAACAAATTGTTGAAGTTGAAAAGTGATAAGTTTATGGGATTCTGGGTATGGACTGGTTATCCAGACATGAAGCGGTGATGAATTGTAGGGCGAAGAGAATTACTCTTTAATCAATGAATGGTTGGGTTACATTTATGAGTGATCATAGAAATCCACTTGATAGAGTTGTTTAGGTCACTATGGATGATAAGATGTTTACAAGGGGTTTTGAAATGTTTCTGGCGCATGTGGTTAAAATAGATAAACTGTAATTTGATAGAAAGTTTATTCCAACTGTGAGTGAGTTCTTGGATTATTTCCACAAGAAATTCTTGATCTGCTGCCATAGAGAGAAGTGGAGTTCTCTGTTGAGCTTATTCTGGGCGCACCTGTATTAATGTCTCCATGTCGGATGGCTTCGGTGGAATTGAAAGAACTAAAGATGAAATTGCAAGAACTCTTGATTAAGGTTATATTCGGTCAAGTACTTCACCTTCAGTGTTCTGATTCTTTTTGTGAAGAAGAAAGACGAATCTTTTCGGATGTGTATTGATTAGCAGCAATTGAACATGCTTATAATGAAGAACAAGTACCCTCTTCCACGGATCGACGACCTATTTAATCAGTTGAGAGGAGCGAGAGTGTTCTCAAAGATTGATTTAAGATCTGGTTACCATTAGTTAGGGATTCAAGAGTTTGATATACCCATGTCTGCAATTCGGACTAGGTATAGACACTATGAATTTGTGGTACTACCTTTTGGTTTAATTTATGCACCTATACTGTTTATGGACTTGATGAATAGGGTATTTAAACTTTATCTGGATCAGTTTATTATTATGTTTATAAATGATATTCCGATATATTCTACGGATAAAAAAGAGCATGATATGCATTTGAGGATAGTTTTGAGAAGCATCTTTATGCAAAATTGTTTAAATGTGAGTTCTTAATTGAGTAAATTGCCTTCTTGGGTCATATTATCTCTAAGTATGGTATTAAGGTTGATCTAAAGAAAATTGAGGTAGTGATGATATGGAAATCGCCTGAGAATGTCACTGAAGTAAGGATCTTTCTAGGTTTAGAGGGTTACTGCATTCTGTTTGATACCTTGAAAAATTTGCTAACTGAGTCTCCAGTCTTAGTTTAGCAAGTGGAAGGGTTGGATTATGTGGTTTATAGTGATGCCTCTTTGCATAGGCTTGGTTGTACACTTATGCAAGATAAGAAGGTGAATGCTTATGCATTAAAACAATTGCGGACACATGAGCGTAATGATCCTACACATGATCTCGAGTTAGTTGTGATTGTCTTTGCATTGAAAATCTGGAGATGTTATCTATATGGGGCGAAGTGTTATGTGTACATTGATAACAAGAGTTTGCAATATCTACTTGTACAGAAAGATTTGAATCTTAGGTAGCGTAGATGAGTTGAGTTAAGGATTATGATATAGAGACCAATTATCATCCTCTCAAAGCAAATATGGTGGCGGATGCTCTTAGCCGTAAATCTATGCATGCTTTGTACGCCATGATGGTAAAATTGAGTTTGAAAGATGATGTTCTACAGCTGAATCGGTGGTTAAACCGGATTTGACTACAAGACTTTTGTAAGCTCAAGAAACTAATGAACTGGCCTTGGAGTGGGCTAAAAAATCAAATCAGGGTAAGAAAACAGAAGCCTCTTTGAGGGATGATTGTAGTTGGTATTTCATTGATTGGGTTTATGTGTCATTGGTTGATAATCTAAGGGCTGAGATACTAATTGATGCACACTGGCAGGTGTATTTTATGCACCTGGTGCTACCAAGATGTATCAAAATCTGAAATTGTTATATTGGTGGCCTGGTATGAAGAGAGACATAGTTGATTTCATGAGGAAATGTCTATTATGTCAGTAAGTTAAGGCAAAACATCAACTTCCATCTGGTTCGCTAAAGCTGATATCAATTTCGGAATGAAAATGGAATCGAGTTACAATGGACTTCATTGTAGGTTACCTTTAACTCGAGAGAAGTACGATGTGATCAGGGTGATAGTGGATTGATTCATTAAGTCTGCTCATTTTCTACCGAGCAGAGTAGATTACTCACTGGAAAGACTAACTGAGTTATATCTGAATGAAATCATGAGGTTACATGGGGTTCCATCCTCTATCATTTCAGACCGGGATCCTAGGTCTACCTCTAGATTCTAGAAGAAGTTCCAAGAGGCTATGGGAACTAAACTGAACTTCATTACCACCTTCCATCCACAAACTGATTTGCAGTCTAAAAAAGACAATTTAGACCCTAAAAGACATGATCAGATGTTGTGTGATTGATTTTGGTGGTTCATGGATTAAGTATTTATCATTGGTTGAGTTTGTATATAATAATAGCTTCAAGTTGAGTATGAAAATTGCCCATATGAGGCTTTGTATAGTAGGAAATTTCATACTCCATTATGTTATATCAGCTCAATGAAGCTTGTGTAGTAGGATCAGAGTTGTTTCTAGAAGCTGAAGAGAAAGTGAAGCTGATTCGAGAAAAAAATTAAGGAAGCATTTGGTAGGCAAAAGTCTTACGTTGACCTTAAGAGAAAGGAAATTGAACTTCAGATTGGAGATAAAGTGTTTTTGAAAGTGTCTCACTGGAAAAAAGGTTCTTCGGTTTAACAAGAAAGGTAAGTTGGCACCTCGTTTTATTGGGCCAATGAGATCTTGGAGAGGATAGGTCATGTTACATAACAACTTGCCTTACCACCTGAGTTGGAAAAGATCAATAATACTTTCATGTATCGATGTTAAGAAGGTATCACTCTAATTCTTCTCATACCCTTACTCGTGAGAATATTGAGATTCGACTAGATTTGAGTGATGATGAAAAATCAGTTCAGATATTAGATAGGGAAGTGAAGGTCTTGAGGAACAAGACTGTACCCTTAGTTAAGGTTCTCTCACAAAACCATGTCGTGGAGGAATCATCGTGGGAACCAGAAGATACCATGCGATGTTAGTATCTGTATCTTTTTAGTTTAGGTAATTTCGGGGATGAAATTTTCTAAGCGGGGTATTGCTGTCACATCCGACTAACTGGGTTACTTTTTATTTATTTATTTATTTATTTCGGGTGTTTGATTGATTTCTGTAATAGAGTCAGTAAGACTAAAGTAGTAATTTACAGACATCGACTAAGTTTTCTAAATTCACTTTTGTCAAATTCATCAATTTTTAGTTAAATGATGTTTTTCAATTAAAAAGTGCGAATATAGTCATGATTTTTTTTATATAAATTAATAAACTTATGGGTTCTTTTGAAATTTTTGTTTTTAAAGATCAATATGTGACTTTTGTTTTCAATAACGAGAAACAATTTAAAAATCAAACATCTCATTTATTTTCACGCAAAATGAAACCTAATTAAAAAATGTTGGTATGTTCTAACTTTTCATTTCTCTTAAGGGAGATGTTATGGGTATAGACAATTTCTGTACAGATTGTGCAAGCGTATTTTTTTAATTTTATTATGTCAATTTAACCATTTTTTTTTCTTTCTTTTTCTTAATACATTAATTCTCTCACATTAATGATTTCTGGGATGTTTTAACATTAATGTATTAATGTGATGCACTTTATTGTTTTCTTCATCAATTATTATTTATATTAATAATTATGTGTAAAAAAATAAATAAAGTATTCATTTATTTCTTTGCATTTCAAATTTTCACTAATATCTTATTAAATAGTATTCTTTCTTATTTTTAACTTTTTAATTCATGTTCAGAATATTAAAAAATATATTAATTATTATATATAATAAATTTTAAATATAACTTTTAATTAAATAAATTAATTATTTCACAACCATTTAATATCTTTAAAATAAATGAATAATAAAATTTAAAATTAAAAAATGACTTATATTGTAATCAATTATTTATTTTAAATGATTTTATATTATATTTATCATATTTAGTACAATATTACTATAGTATAATTACATTATTTAATTTATTAAAATTAATATGCTATATATATATATATAATTTTACTAATAGATGAATTTGAATGTAGAAAGAAAAAAAAAATGAAAAGACACGAATAGGGAGTGTGAATAGATGGATTGAATATTGAATGTACAAAGACACGAGGGAGACAAATGGTTTTGATTCCACCACATCCAACACAAGACAAAATTCTTTTTCAACTTCTGATTACAACACACCCAAAACAAAAGACTTTTTAAATTTCTGATTACACCACACCCAAAAAAAAATAAAATTTTCTCAACTATCCGATCTAAATAGTCTATTATACAACATAAAATAAAAAGAAATATTTATATAAGAAAAAGTCTTGTCAGATTACAAAAGACTTATTAAATTCTAATTCATCCATAGAGAATTTAAAAAGATTGGTTGATATCATTAATACTACCAACAAACCACAACCACTTTTGTTTGTAAATTGCTCTAAAATACATCTCCTCTCCCAACAGACACACCATAACACAAAACACCGTTTCATCTACAAATTAAAAATAGCTCAAATGCCAAATAACAAAAACAACCAAACATATGAACCAACACTCCCAGCTTCTCCAGTCGCTATTGAAATCTCATACAATAGTAGCAAGTCAAAACTGAATAGTTTTGGGCTGAAATTGTTGAATGCATGAGAAGAATCACACAAGAGAAGGGTCCAAAATACCTGATATACATTTTGCTCCAAGACAGTCCACTTGCAACTCTATATGAGATGTTCAAAATAGAGAGTCAGCTTTTGCAAATCAAGAAATCTGCAAGGATTCATGGAGTAGGGAGGAAGCTTCAATCTTCTAAAGTGATAGGCTCTCATCAGACTCTTCTTCATACTCGTCTAAACAAGACACTAGGTCATTTACATCAAAGTCGTGATCTAAATATGTGGCAAGGTCTTTGAACTAGTCTCTTGATATTAATAACTAAAGTTTTGAATTTGCTCTTAAGTTATGCAATCGCTTTTTATTATCTACTTTATTAAACTCGACTTTTGTTATTATTACTTATGTTCTTATAGAATATTTTGTTAAGTGATCTCAATAAAAAAGTTTTTGTTTTAGATTTCTATTTCATAAATATTAGTAATGAATCATATTTGTTTTCTTATTTAGTTTTATTTTATTATTTTATTATTTATTAATTTTATCAAACTTTCAAACTGGAACCATCATGAAGTGCACATAATCAAAATCTCCCCAACCAAAACTTTATTGACACAAAAATAGAACCAAATAACGAGTCATTGTGTAATTCATCGGCAGTTTCAATTTTCTCCTGTCCTATTATGAAAACCAAAATATCTCCAGGAGGCTGAAAAATATCATTGTTGATTGAACTCACTTTTAACATGGGACTTGGTCATTTTCCCAGCAAAATAATAAAAAGTCTAGAGGTATTACTTATACAAGTATGATTAAACTCCCACAGTTAAAATCTCATAAATTAAACAATAAAAAACTTGAAAAACAATAAAAAAAAAATCATGAATTGTGAAGGTGTATGTGGTAGATGGAAATCCTAAGTAGGAAGCAGAGGCTTTTTTAGCAAAAATATCTCATTTGGTTTTCACCAAGTAGGGATGGCAATTTTACCCGCCTACCCGTATACCCGTGGATATCCGTCACGGACGGATATGGGTAAAATTTTTCATACCCCCCATAAATATAGGTAAAATTTTTCATACCCGCCATGGATATGGGTAGGGTATGGATAAAGAAAAATATCCTACCCACCACCCGCTACCCGTTTAATATAATAATATATATTATTTTGAATTAAAATATTATAAATTACATAAAATATTTTAGATATAATTTATGAAAATTAATCCTACTCTACTTAATATTCATATCTTAATAAATTATTGAAATTAAATAAAAACAATAGAGTAGAAAATACTACAATTAAATAATAAAAATATTTCAATACTATAAATAAAATATTTTATTTATATAGAATTATATTTAACTGTATTAGATAACAAAATTTTAATTTTTTAAAGTTTTATATTTAACAATTAAATACAAATTATAATTTTTTTTATTAGGTGAATTTTATATGGGTATACCCGTGGGTATATCCATACCCGCGGGTATTTATCCACCCGTTTATATTAGGGTAATAGGGTATATGGGTAGGGTATGGATGTCAGCTTACCCGCCCGAACCCTACCCGTTGCCAACCCTATCACCAAGGTGTATGTAGACTTTTTCAGGACCACTTTTTAGAAGAACCTCAAAGGTGTTATTCAATACATAGTAAAGAAATAAAGAAAAAAAAATTAAAATTCACCATTAATGTAGGTAAACAAAACTTTGTTACCTTTTCATTTGAACTAGGATGAAAATCTAATAATTATTGCTCATGTACACTTATTCTTAGGATTTGTTTCTTCTTTTTCATCACTATAGAGAGTCTTAGAAATACCACTGTACTAGAAGAACTTAAGAATGAGAAGAATATAGAAAAATAAATGAAATAAGCTCGCAATAGATTGATAGTTATGCAATGAAATAACTCCGAATATCATACAAGACTCAACTTACAAACAACTCATGAATCATGTAAAAGTAGCCTAAAAATCAATACTCAATACAGCTCTTGAAATAATTCTAAAATTTCAAAAGTTTGGCTATTGAAAATTATCCAAAATCCGCTCAAAATAACCATCCAAATCAGTTTATGAAGTAATAACATTCTAAGCTTAAAAAATAATTAAAATTAGCTCTAAATGCAGGTTATAATCAAATAAGATGATATTTCTAAACAACTAAAAATTTCTACTTAACATGGTATCAAATTGGTTTAGTAATCAGCTTCAAATATCACAATTTAGCAGCGTAAACATAAAACAATCAGCAACTCATAACCATTTAAGAAATCTAAAATGATTAGCATCAAAATTCTGGCATAATAGCTTTAACCTGCAGCTCATATTACCATCTCAATATCAGCTTTCATGATCAGCTTAAAACAATTGCACTTTATCAATTAAAATGCTGCTCTAAATCAATTAACAATGGCTATCCGTCTGCAACATAAAATGATCTAAAGCAGCTTACTAATATACTTAAAAGTTAATCCAAATAATCAATAGGGATAAATAATGCTGGCCCCTTATACTTGTTAGGATTTTGACGAAAATTCGGGTATATTCCGGTATCCATAATTGGTTGGTAATTTGGAAAAGGCTTGAAGACTGTTTTGGAAGTATCATATTTGATTAGGAATGGTATTTCCTAATATGGGATTCTAATTAGGAAAGAGATCCTTGAGAATCCTAAATAGGAAAAGGTTTTCTAAATGGTTTAGGATTACTAAGTAATCTAATGCTATAAATATGGTGCTTGTATCTATTATTAGATATCCTGAGAGAACAATGTAGATCTAGTTGGTTAGGTTTGGGAGGTACCCCATGAGGGCCTGAGAACCATGGAGACCATGGAGATCTTGAGTTCTAGGATCGAGTCTTGTTATCCTGTGAGAGCCATATGAGGAGAGCTTGTATGTGAGACTGTAACCAATGTAATTGGATTGGGGAGTGAGAGAGTGATATTCTGGTTGTAACTGTTGCTTTATTGTTACCTAGTAAATTAGTCTCTCGTCGTCCTGACGGCCGTGGTTTTTTTCCCGTTTTGGGTTTCCACGTAAAAACCTTGTGTCTTATTTTCTATCTCTATTTCTTGCCTTGTGTATGTTATTTTACTTTGTGGTTAACAATACTCGTCTCCGCTGCAATGGATCACCGATTTGTTCAACAAGTGGTATCGGAGCTAGCCGTGTTTTCCCAACAATACTTGTATAAAGTTTTCCGTTAAAACTTTGTACAAATTTTCGTCTCAGTTAACCCCTTTGTTCTGATGTTGCGCATGACATGATCATTTGATGTGTGATATGGAGTGCCACGTGTCGTCAATATCACACATCAAACGACCACGTAAGGTGCCAAGTCAGCATTAAGGGGCTAATTGATACAAAATGAAAAGTATAAGGGGTTAACTGAGAAAATTTGTACATGGGCCTAATTGAGAAATTTTAAAAATACATAAATAAAGTTAATTAAAAATAAAAATGTATATATAATTATATCTTATAACTTATAATCTATGTGATTCACCTAACTATCTATTTTACATGCTTTAAATAATCATCATTAAAAAAAAGGATTAACTAACTTCACTAGATATGGAAACATTCAAATTAGAACTAAATCAAAGTTGACACAAGGACAAAATATTATTCGTCTCTAACGAGTGACATTATCATTATAAAAATAAAATTTTTTAATGGAATATTTAAAATAACTTAAATAGATTGAACAACAATTTAAATGAAATTTTTAAATGGTATTCTTTAAAATGGTTATTTTGAAATAGATTTATAATGACGATTTATTTAAATTATCTAAACTAGATGATTAGACAAATTAAACCGAAAAAAGATATAATGTTCAATTATATTTATGTATTTTTAAAATTATTTTTATTTACATATTTCTAAATTATAAAATTTCTTAGTTAGCCCCTATTACAAATTGATTTCTCAATTAGCCCCTATACTTGTCATTTTGTATCAGTTAGTCCCTTCGTGCTGACGTGGCGCCTGACGTAGTCGTTTGATGTGTGACATTGATGACACTTGGTAGTCTACATCACACATCAAATGATCACGTCATGCGCCACATCAACACACAAGGGCTAACTAAGATGAAATCACAACTACAGCGGACAAACTAAGACGACAATTTGTACAGGGGCTAACTGAAAAACTTATACAAGTACAGGAGGCCATATATTATTTATCCCTAATCAATGTAATTCATATTAGGGTATTCAACATACATTAACTAAACACTGACAATGAAAGCAAATAAAAACAATCAAATTGATCAGTTCTTCAACTAAAAACAAAGCAACCATACTCAAAACAACACAAAATATCAACATTTAGCAAGGCAATTCAACATTATTTGACACAAACTCGCAACATTCAGAAAATAACAAAGAATTTCAACTACATAAGAACATTCAAACAACAGAAATAAAAAATCCTTAATCTAGTCGTTAAGAGCCTAACTCGGCTAGACCTAAATAAAGCTAAAATCCATATTAAGCCTAACCATTCCATTTTCAATTAACTCTTTAGATTCCAAGTTGAAATCATCCCATAGAAATCGAAATCCATAACAACCTCAATTCTAAACTGAAATTCACAATAATCCATAAACATTTAATATATCTCTCTAGCTCCATGACTAAAATAAAATCAAAAGGAAATTAAATAAAAAATCAATAACCCGATGATGAGTAGCAAAGTGCGGGTTGATTCGAAGTGCAAGAGAGGCATTAGAAGTGAGAGTGAGTATGATGATGAGGGAGACTTGTACTCGGCAATATCAGGAGGATGTAATCGGCGATGTAGATACTGGATCGAACAACTGAGACATGAATGCTTCCTATTGAATTGTTGAACGTAGTTCTGTTGTTCAGATATTAAGATACTAGGAATAGAAGATGAATTAGGGTTATTTTCTTCGTCTTAGCGACCTCCTACTACGTCAGCTGCCCATGGTGAAGATGATGGAGACTTTTTTGATTTAGTGGTAAAAGGGTTCGTGTTTACTTTGAACTATACTACAACCAAAATCATATTTTCAACATCAAAAGCACATTAAAAATAAAATGTTCAAAATCACTTGATTAATTATAACATATACTTGCTCATAAAGTGTTCTTGGTCTTCCAAGAGACTATCTTCCATCATTGCGTGTAACAACAACAATCCTAATATTTGAAAACATTAAGCATAAATATAAAAATGACTTAAAATTCCTATTCAATAGCTTTAGCAAAAAAAAAAAATACAACACTACATTTGAACAAAAATAGCAAAATCTACAAGTTATATTAAAAAATTCTAATATTTTGTATACACCATTTAATCTAGTTTTTCATTCACATCAAATCTTCCAACAAACAAAACCAAAACTCTAAATTAGCAATCACAATTAAGAAAATAGAAAACAACTAGAAAAAATGCTAAACCTTCATAACAATAATACAGAAGCACGCATTGATTCCAAATCAATATTCATAAAGTGTGTTCCAGTAAATACTGAACACTAACTATAGTTAACTATGTCAATTTTGCATTAATAAGATGGATTTTTAACCAAGTCAACTAACAGTTTTCCACATTTCATAATAAAATCATTCAATATAACTAAAGCAATTATAGAAACAAATTAAACCAAGAACAATAATATTCAGCTTTTTGATAGCAAGAACAATAAAATTCAGCATCCTTACTTCACATCTAACTCCTAAGCAAGGTCTTTTTCAGCTGGAACAAAGCTAGTAAGAAAAATAAAATTTGTATCAAAACACTGAAGCCAATTGGTAAACAAATTCAATAGGTTGCTTGATCTCCCACTTCCTTTCAGCCTTCCCCCACTTCCTCTGCTTCCTATTAATCTTCGTCTAGATGTACTTTCTAATGCAGATTTATAACGATGCAGGCGAGGTTCCTCTAGATCTCGCAATAGAAGGATCTTGAAGCTTATTACTAGAAGCTTGAAGCATGACTTGGGGACCAGCATCTCTATCAGCACCAGTAGATTCTCCATTGGTATGCTCAACAACATGATTGTCTGCATCAAAATTTAGTAACTCATCATTCAATTCTAGTAACCTTGCTTTGATGTATTCAATATTTGAGTTAGAATTCATATCAATATCAGCTACTGCATCAAAATAACCTAGAATTTCTTTGTATTTTTTAATACTTATTAGACATTTTTGGATATCATTAGATAAGTACGGACAATATACATCCTTCCTCCACCTTCTCTTTACATATCTCTCATTTAAGTGACCTATTCTTTTATGTGCCAACACCTTCATAATGTGGCAACATATAATACCTTTACTCTCAAATAGTTTACAATTGCAGTCCAAGTACTCCCCAACAGCTCTATAATTCACGGTCCATACAAATTTATTTCCATAGAAATCATTCCTAATCGACCTATCCTCTATTTTATATGTTTTTATTCCCGATATAGTAGGAAGTAAATTTCCATATTAATCCATGGGAAAAAATAATTCACAATGCATCATTTTGCATTGTTCTTTCTGCACTATCTTGAATATATTTAGAGTCAATGCTCCTTCAAATTGTTTTTCCTATGAGAATCCAGACAAACGTTTCAAGTTATTATACCGAGACCTATACTCCTCATTAATAATTGTTTATCTTGTCTTTCTCTTAAAGCCAAATCATATTGCTTTACAAAATTCTTGAGTATACTACTAAATATAACCATAAAAAAATACATGCATCCCCTTGTTTCTTTGAGTTGATCTCATTCCAACCCAAAATATTCCTTTTAGATAAATAGGAACCCAATGTTCTCTTTCACTATACAAAGAATTCAAACATTCATTATCACTTAATCCATTATTAATGATAAATTGAACCCATCTTGCCTCATATTCTTCAGCTGTAATGCTTTCTCCGACAATAGCAAAAAATTCTTTCTTGACAAAATCATAATCCACCACACCCTTCAGCTTTTTAGATAGCTTTACTATATATGTACCATAAATATAATCAATAAACTGTGTTAGGCATAATGGTAGTGAGTGAATCCTTTATACTTTCATATTGGTCGCTCAAAATGTATTGAGGTTGAATGTCTCCCAAAGCTGACAACCAAGTTGAAAACAACCACCTAAATGTCTATACATCTTCATGTGATACCAAAGCACATCCAAGCAAAATTGATTGGCCATGGTGATTAACACCAATGAAGGAAACAAATGGCATTTTGTATTTATTCACGAGATAACTTATCAAAGCTAATTACATCATGGAAATACTCATAAGCAACTTTAACTTGTGAATAGATCCATATAACATTCTTCAATCGAGCTTCATCATCAAGGTCTATCATTTGGAAGAAATATCTATCTTTCTATTGCATTTCTAATAAAAATCTTCGTAGTGACTCCGAGTCTACACTTCCAAAATGAATCTCTAATTGCTATGAACAAAAT
This sequence comes from Cardiospermum halicacabum, assembly GCA_031304145.1. Lineage (NCBI taxonomy): Eukaryota > Viridiplantae > Streptophyta > Magnoliopsida > Sapindales > Sapindaceae > Cardiospermum > Cardiospermum halicacabum. Next base: position 5,766,518 of record CM062389.1, read on the forward strand.
TTCTATAGTCTTACGGAAACACCCAATTTGATCAGGTCCACCCCTCTGAACTTGAGCTAGTTTTATACTATTACAAATTCGTAAACTAGCTCTATCATTTGCCTCCAATATTCTTTTCAAAAGGTTTGAGACATATCTATGTGCAGGCATAAGATATATTAGGAAATAATTCATGCGAATGGTCATTTACTACAGTTGTGACATAGAAAAATTTTTCATCATCAATTAACATTGAATTTACCCTAGTTGGGTAATTTTTTCTTGATAATTTTATTATCACCATGTTTTCCACCTTTGTCGCAAGTCAATAAAACATACTTACAAAAATCACGACCTCTTTTGTTAAGAGATCATTTCACAACCTTAAATCCTCTTAACTTAGCATGCTCTTGATAAAAATTAAACAACTCATCAATTGATTGGAAGTATATACCAGATATTGGTCCTTGTTCTATACATTGATTTTGATCGAATTTCTCGGTATGTTCTTCACTTACATCCATGTTTATTATAGTGATGACAACTTCTATTCCATTAGAATCATTGGAATTGTCAAATATAGCATGATCGTTCTGATATTCCTCCATCAAGCTGTCGTTTTCTGATAATCCAAAAACATCTTCGGTTCCTTGTCTTACTATGATATCATATAGGAAGTCGTCTCTATTAGATTAGTCTAAAACATCTGCTGCATCGATAGTTACTTTCAAATCTATCGTGTTTTCCATACCTCTAACTTGTATTTTCTAAATAGCTGAGTTGTATTATGTTGTGAGTGTTTTAGAAACTTAGCAGAACAGAACAAGAAAGGTTAATGGCTTTTTTTGTGACTATTCTTTTACATCATAAAGTAAATAGAGAGAAGGTGAAAAGGTTGCATTCATCAACGATTTTGTCTCCTCTGCTAATAATTACATAAGAGAATTTACTAAAAACATAAAAACATCCTCTGCTAATAATTATAAAATAGAATTTACAGAATATATAAAAAATAAAATATATCAATAATTAGTGGAGATATAAAAATAATAATTTCAATAATTACATAATAGAATTTACTAGAGATAAAATATATATATATATATATATATAATCAATAGCTAGTAAAGATAAAAAAATATTTTCAATTTAAAAGGTAAGGAGATTCAACCCCCCATTCCCCAAGAAGGTTGTTGAATTATTATTCCAATATACATCACCATTATGTACTAATTTATTTTTATTATCCATTTGTATAATCAAAAACCGCGGATGATAATGGGATTTGTTAGGGGCGGACATAAAAACCGGAATCGACTTAAACCGGACCGAACGGGACTGAACCGACAAGTTTGGGTCGGTTATTCTCCACTAGTCGGGTTGGTTCGGTTCCATAAAATGAAAAACCAATTTAAATCGGGCTGGTTCAGTTATTGATATGAGAAAATCGAAAAAACCGGACTGGATAGATTTATAAAAAAAAAAAAAAGAATTTTAAATGATTAAAATATAATACATACATATTTCTCTATATAATCATAACTCATTATCAAGTACAATTTTAACTATGACAATTAGTTATTAATTTATTACTATTATTCTTTAGTAATATGATTAAAACTAATTCTTATTCCAATATACATCACCATTATGCGCTAATTCATTTCTTGTTAATACTTGTGAGCTAAAATAGATTTGTTATCCATTTGTATAATCAAAAACCGCGGATGATAATGGGATTTGTTAGGGGCGGGCATAAAAACCAAAATCGACTTAAACCAGACTGAATGGGACTGAACCGACAAGTTTGGGTCGATTTTTCTCCACTAGTCGGGTTGGTTCGGTTCCATAAAATGAAAAACCAATTTAAATCGGTTGGTTCAGTTATTGATATGAAAAAATCGAAAAAACCAGACCGAATAGATTTATTAAAAAAAATAATTTTAAATGATTAAAATATAATACATACATATTTCTCTATATAATCATAACTCATTATCATGTACAATTTTAACTATGACAATTAGTTATTGATTTATTACTATTATTCTTTAGTAATGTGATTAAAATTAATTGATTTAATAGTAAATTTAAGGTAAATATATACGAGGTATTTTAAAAAGACATAATAAAAATATTTTTTTGAACCAATTCAGTGGATGGATTTTCATTTTCAAGAATCATAAAATTAATGTTTAATTTTGAAAATAACAAAATTCATATTTAATAACAATATTAAAAATATTTTTAAAATTAATTAATTATTCAAAATTGAAAAAACCGAACCGGGCCCAACCGAAAATACTCGGATCGGTTTCACATTTGTAGTTGGGTCGGGTCGGTCCTATAAATTAAAAAATCGATTTTTATCGGGTCGGTTTCGCCCTAAATCAGACCGAACCGACCCGTGCCTACCCCTAGGATTTGTACTAAGATAGGAAGGGAATATATAATATGATAGAATATATGAAACATAAGTTTTTTTTTTTAAATATTAATAAAAAATCTAAAGGTCCATTTGGTTTGAAAAGTTCGTTTCAAATTCAGTAAAAAATCTTTGCATTGAGTTATTATGTAATAAATATATGACACAAAAGTAAATTTAGTTATTAAGTTATAGGGGGTGGACAATTGGATGTTGGATTAGTTTTCAGTTGAACTGAATACAAAATTGATTATTTTTTCGTGTTTTTAAATGAATGAAACTAAACATTCAATAATGTATACTGAACCTAATATATAACATTTAAATATGAACCAAAGAAATAAAATATCAAAATTAATATACTCCAATGTCAAAAACAAATGGATCTAAGTACAAACAAAAAAATAGATTACAAATATAACCTCACAAGTAAAACAAAAGTCCATAAGTCCAACAAGCCTCGTATACATGAAAAAAAACGTATTAGAATTGACCGACATGATGATAAGAAAATATTTGACATATTTAATTACCATACTATGAAATAAAAATAAATACAACTATAAGATAGTTGCATCGAAATGAAAGAATAAGATTTAAACAAACGTAGTTGGTAAGGTCCCGACAAGCCTACTTCAAAATGGATTTTAATATTCTTACCTTGATCTATTTATCATGGGTGCATGGATCATTTTGGAAAGCCCACGACTTTAGTCTGGTCTGTCTCGACAAGCCTACTTCAAAATGGATTTTAGTATTCTTACCTTGATCTATTTGTCATGGGTGCATGGATCATTTTGGAAAGTCCACGACTTTAGTCTGGTCTGGATCAACCTCAAAACCTAAATTATAATTGATCCAGATTGAGCTGGAAAAAAATTAATTAATTAACTAGTTAAAAAAATCGGTGAAACGACTGGTTGAACTAGAAAAAATTGGAGAATTGACTTTAACCCAACAAAAAAAAAATTAGACTACTGAAAAACCTTGAAAAACTTTGAAAAAAAATTAAAACACCTGGTTCAACCCAGTCCAAACTTGATAAACATGAATCATTTAAGAGATCGGTTCAATGTCCAATCCGATTTTCACAAATCTTTTATATATATATATATATATATTATTGAGACACTGAGTCTGATAATGGAGTTTAGGGTATATACCACGCCTATATAGCTGAAATGCTTTATTTAGTATTTTTTATTAGGCAATTTTTTTTAGTATTCTTTTATCCTAAACTATAAATATTTATTTCACTAAATATATCTGTTACAATATAATATATCACAGTGAAATAAAACTCCAGTCGCGGGTGAATTAGCCAAATTGACAAACCACGTAGGCTATGTTTGGCATGAGAGTTTTTCATAGACTTTAGTGTTTTGAATCAGTCAAAACTCTAAAAACGTTAAAAATCTGTGTTTGGTCTTCAGCTTATAATCTTCCCATCAGAGTTTTTCACAGAGTTTCCAAAACGTTGCTCAGAGCAACGTTTAGAGTTTCAATCAGAGAGTTTATACTTACTCTTCCAAAATTATCCTTATCCATACTAATTTCAAATTAATTTATTTTTTTATCAAATTATTTTATGATAATTACTTTTTGATTAATTATTTTATTTTTGGTTTTAATAAATTAAATATGTTTCTTATAAAGACAGAGAAAAAAAAGTTGATTATTACAAATGTATTATTTATATTTTTGTTATTTATTGAAAAAAAAAGTTAATTTCATTCTAAAATCATATTTGAAATTTAAAAATAATTATTTTTATATCATGTCCTTTTACGTTATTTAAATATTATTAGATAATTAAAATGCTAGTTTATCGAACAGTATTTATTAAAAACGCTAGTTTAAATGCTAAACACTATCCATTACTTAAAAAACGCTAAACGCTTAAAAATAAGCTAAACGTTGTCCAAAACACTAAATGCTAATAAAAACGCTGGTCGCGCCAAACACAGCCGTAAATATGTGTCTCTTTATTTTACTCCTTCTTTTCATGTTATCTTTAATTGCTTATGGTGTTTCAACCCTAAAACACACACACATATATATATATATATATATATAAAATTATCGTGGACCAAATGAGCCCATCAATGAAAAGTTTGCGATCATACCGATCAAGTTTCAAAAGTCCATTTTGAAAATTGACTAAAAAATTCTTACCAACATCTAATAATTTTACGAATGGTTCTGAGCTTCACCATTTTGATAAAAATATTAGAGTAATAATATTGTATATTTCTAATTCAATCTAATTATATATATATATATATATATTCATTCGTATCAAATAATAACTAAAAAGTTTAATGGATTAAAATTTATAATATTCTCAATTTAATATTTAATATTTAATATTTAATATTTAAACTTTATTTATTGTAAATAATTTGTTAAGTATGAGAAATTAAAAATACGAGATGCATATTAAATTTAGAGTTGTATAAAAATAAATTATATATATAATATATATGAAAAGAAGAAAAAAAATATTAAAAATGAAAAAAAAATTAAATATACAACCATTTTATTTGAACTTGGAAACGTAATGATATTGCCTGTGCATCAATTTAATATTTCAACTAACTACTACTGATCTTTCTCTTTCTTTAATTATTTTTACATATATTAATTAATTTATAACCTATCTCTTTTAAGGATAGAAATGTCACTATTTATATTGGTATAATATCTATATATATATATTTATAAAGTGCAGCTCTCAGCGGACCCCACAGAAATAACGTGGCACCTCTGAGAGTTCAGCGTTAGGTTGAAAAACACCTAAAGTCACGATTTTTAAAATTGGATCGAATTTTACAAATCAAAATGCGATAGGGAAATTCAAAAAATAAAATAAGAATATACTAAAAGTCAAAGCTACTAAATGTCTATTAATATGTGACTTTTCAATTTTTTAACATCTTTTTAATTTTTTTATTCGTTTCATGTACATTTCCCCTGATTTATCTTTGTATTTATATAATCTATGAGAGACGTGTATATATATATTTATTTCTATGCAAATGTTTATATTTTTGTTTTGTTTCTTCTTCGTGATAAGAAATTGCAATAAGATATGCAAATCTTAAAATGATCCTAATTTTATATTAGTTTTGATTATATATTATTAATATATTGATTATTGTTATTAGCTCTATATTTATAATTCTTAATTTTTATTATCTCATGTATTTGTGTTGTCTTAATGTAATTTTTTACTTTATAGTTTTATATGCGAATTTGTTGGCTATGTCACCATATTAGTTGATTACATGAATTAAAAAAATTGGTGAGTTATGATTTACTTCTCCTTGCAATTTTCCACCTTTGTTCTATTTTTTTAAAATAATTATTTTTAGAGTTTTAATATAATTTTGTAAGTTACAGATCATACTGTCTTGAAAATAAAAATAAATTTCTTCAAATTTTTTTTAGTTTTTTTAATAAAATTTGTGTAGTTTAAAAATTCAATTAATTCCAAATAAAATTTTTAAATTATAATTTTTTTTCCTTTTTTTTTCCCTAGGCAGATAAAAGAATGTCAAAGAAATATTGAAAGATGTGAAATTCTTGAAGAAAGTAAATGAAAATGTAGTTTTTTTTTATGGACATAAATGTCAAATAAATATTATTGAAAGAGCGTGATAGTCTCGAAGAAAGTAGATGAATATATATTTTTTTATTGTTAATTAAAATAATAATAAAGTATTCGAAGAATCTTTAAAATTTTTCTGTTTTCTAATTTAATAATAAATTTTTTATTTAATGCTACTTGTACCAAATTCTTTTTTCCAAATGATTTCCGTTTCTATATCAAAATATGATGTTGAGCACTAAATATTTTTATATGTTTTATTTTCTTTCAATTATATATATTTTTTAATGAGGGTGTTTAAATTAAAAATAAAAAACTTAAATATATGAAAAAATTGGTGATACAATAACTTTTAATGGCAAGAACAAACTATTGCGCAATTGACGGTTCATTGTTTTTAATTAATATAATATTTGGTTAATGTAAAAACTTTTATTAAATTTGAAATATCAGTTTGAAATATTTTGATCTATTTATAATTTTATATTAGCTATTTTAGCGGTATAGATTACATTTAAAATCATCTCTCCATAGTTGGATTTAAAGATATTTTATTTGAAACAAAATAGTTAAATATTGTATTATTCTTAAATTAAAAATATATTATAATCATTGTAAATTAATTTTTTTATTTGAGAATAATATTTTATTTTTCAAAATTTATTACATATTTAAAGATTTATTATTTTACTGTTATTATTGTACTTATTTGATTTCTCAGTCATTTTAAATCGGAAAACTTTTCATTTTTTCTTGAAATTATCATTGTTATAATTAAATGCTATACTAATTTATCCATTGATGTACATCATGCTCTATCTATGAGTATTACTTTGTAATATCTATTGTTGTAGCTATCACTATGGAGTAAAAATATTTCCATATTTGTTCTTATAATTAATATGTTACTTACACTACACAAAGACCTTTTTAAACAAGAATTTATTCAATTCATTTATCAATTTGTGTGAAACATAAAAAGGTGATAAGTATTTTAAAACCTAAGGAATAAAAATTATTGTTTTCCACGTAAATTTAATAATGTTTTCAATTTTAAATTTATATTAATTTCATCACTTTTAATATGCAAACTAATATAGACAATATTATATATATACTGTATGTATATAAATATAAATATAAATATAAATATAAATATATATATATATATATAATTGCATATTATTTTCCGGTCAAAAAAATAATTGCATATTATTTAAAAATTTAAATAAATAAAACAAACAAAAGAAAAATCAATAACCAATATTCTTAAAAAACTAAGTATAACTCTTGATTGTCTCTTCAACCGATGAAAGTATTTGTTACTATATTAGTTGTCTTCTTAATCACTAATATTAATTGCGTTTGTAACTTAATTTGAAAAGGTTCAAATAAATGTTATTTTTTTAAAAATATTTATAAAATAAAACTATTTTCCAAAATTCTTGATATTAATTAAATAATTTTGATATTAATAATATTGAATTTACACATAAAGTTCATATTCTAAAAATAAATAGAGAGTATGAATACATGTAAGTTAGTGGGCTGGAAATTCAGGCCCGGTTCAGAACCAAGGCCCAGGCCCGGTTCGAAACCAAGGCCCAGGCCCGGGCCTATTGATGCTGAGGTCCAGGTCCAGTAATTTTGAGACGGTCCAATTCTTCCTAGGCCCGTCTACCGGGTAAGCGAGCTGTTGAGGAAATGCCGGATCCTGCGGAGATCGTTCCGCGGAGATCTCGTTGGGATCAGGCGACAGCCCTCCAAGCCTCTATAAATAGAAGGCCTGAACCTCACAAAAGGGACACACTATTGCTTACTGAAACTCTGCCGAATTTCTCACTCAAGCTACTATTAGCTCCGATCACGTTCCGGCGAACGTCAGGTGATCTGAGTCACTTTGTCGATCATTATCAATCGAGCCCAGAGCTCACTCAAGGGTCTGTCGACGTCCTTCCGAGGCAATCCTTCCGACAGTAATCATTTAACACAGAAAGTTAACTCTTTCTTTTATTTAATTCTTTATCTATTCTCAGTTCAAAGCTGACTTGAGCGTCGGAGTGTCTACGGCAGACACTACACCGGTGTCCCAAAGTCCGCTCGGACGTTTGTTATTCTTTTGCAGGATACCTTGACTTTTGGAATCGGTCCCAAACAAGCCCTGAACCATCCGGTCCGTCAGTCCGGATCAATTGTAGTTCCGAACCACTACAGTAAGAACAATTAAATCAATAATATTAAATTATACAACTCATGCATTTTCAGAAATAAATATTTAAATCAAATCATACCAAACACTTATTGAGTTGGACCAAACCACTAAAGATCTATTAAAATATTCTTTTCATTTTCAAACCAGTAATTTATTATTATTTTTTAAAATTAAGTCCGTTTCTAAAAATTAAAATAAATTTTATAAACTTTAATTTTCATTGGAAGATAAAAATACTAAGAACTAATAGTTACACTAATTGACATTCATATTCCATTTAATATTTTAATTCATATCTATATTATTTTTCACTAATAACACAACATCATTCAAACTATTTTTAAACATTTTTTCAATAAGTTAAAATTATTTTTTTTTCAAATATTTTACTTAAAAATAAATATATATTTCTATATAATATTATATAATATATTTGATTATTTAATAACATAGTTTATTAAATTATAATATATTATAATTTAATGAACTATTTAAGTGTTATATACATTGTATACGAATATATAATTATTTAATTTTTTTATGGTCTAAAATTATATTTTAAAAATGAAATATTATATTGGAGCATTGTATAATATATATATAAAAATAAATAAATAAATAAAGAGAGATGCTGCATTAGTATGATTATATTAGTGCGACAAAACATGATTATACTAATATATTATATCATTCATGTAAATTTATATAAAATTAATAAAATAATATAAATAAAAAATAAAGCGATTATAAAATTTATTCATAGGTTATGAATTTCTGCCATTACATAAATCGTTATATAAAATATCACTTCAAATTTCTTTTAAAGTATGTCAATAATAATAATAATAATAATAATAATAATAATAATAATAATAATATTATTATTATTATTATTATTATTATTATTATAATTATAGAATTAATTAAAAGGGGTAAAATAGTTGGGATTCACATGCACAGCCTTATCCTATTAGTCTGCCTATACTACGGGCCAGCCTTTGAGATTGTTATTGTTGTGGTTGGTGTGTGTGACCATTTAGTTTGCGTTGGATTTTATTTTATTTTTTCATTTTATATTTATCTAACATAAAAATAAAATGAAATTTGATTTTAATTCTATAATATTTTATTTCTCTTTTTTATTATTATTTTTATTTTAAATTTAAAATAAATAATTAGGAATTTCATTAAAATTAAATATCAAAATTTTAAATAAAATAAAAAAAATAAAAAATAATGAAAATAATTATAATTTTATTAAAATATATAAAATATAAATATTATTTTAAATAAAAATTTATAAATCCAGCGCAAATGCGCGGGCTCTTCACTAGTTGGTACAAGTTTGTCTTTACACCAACCATTTCCCTATTATTAATTGATATTAATTAGTTAATAAGTAATCATTTGGTATTATTAAAACTAATTAATTTGTTATGAATAATAGTGTCTAATAATTAGTTATTTTAAAATATTAATATTAAATTGAATCTTAGTGCATTTATATATTCATTTCTTAATTCTTTACTTAACTTCAAGATATTTCTCATATATTCCAATCAAATAAACTAATACCTAAGCATAACATGTAAAAAATTTAAAAAAAAAAAATCTAAAGACAAGATAAATCAAAATAAGAGAAAATACAAATAAGTTAAAATACAAATAAGTTAAATCTAAAGAGGAGAACAATTCAAATTTAAGACACCCTAAAATATATATTTTTTAAAAAAAAACACTACACATGTAAAAGAATAATCCAAAAACAACACCTCATATGAATTCTCATTATCATTGAGAAAATGCAAATGATAACATTATCTTCACCAAAAGTTATTTAGATAGAAATGTAAGAGTTTAATTATCTAATATGTGAATATAGTGGAAGGGATGCAAGTTTACATAGACATGTTAATCAAAACGGTTACAGAAGTGGAAAAACTAAAAGTTATTTAGATAAGAAGTTGACATTTCATATTTAACTACTATTTATTAATATTTATATTATCTTTAATGCGTAATGTATGCTTAATATTTTTAATTTATATTTTATGATGACAATTATGTAAATAGTATATGTGACGCCTAACCCTCGGCCCGGAAGAAAGCGAACCGAAGGCGAGAATTCACGACTCCATAAAACAAATGCACGTGCTATCAGGGACGGAGCCAGCAATTTCCTTACGGATCACATTTTTCACTCGAGCAGCAATAACTTGTAAAATCTCCTTTTGAATATCAGGCGAGGTATAAATGGCATTTTTCGGCGCTTTATCCAATACGACTTCTTTAACATTATGATTGTATGAAGCTAACATTTGTAATAGTTCAAGAAAGTTTCCTCGATTAGTTGAAGTCACACTCTCATCATTACCTCTAAAAGCGCATCCTTGAAGTGCAAGTCATCGAACAACATCAACTGAAGTTCTCACCCTAAGTCTATTTTCTATAATTTCTTGAGATGTGTATTTTCCAAGAACTCTTTCTATATGTTGAGGTTGATTTATCAAATTTCTACAAGCATTTTCAGCAATCTTGTGAGCGGTGAAGCGATTATGATCTTTTCCTACATGAGTTAAGAAAGCACAATTTTTTCCATCCCTAATTTTTTTTCCAAATTTTGAATCCATTAATAGTGAAAGCATGTCCACTGGAAAAAAGAAAACATGGCAAACAATAAGCAGCATCACTTTTTTGAGAATATTCCAACCATGTGGGATATAATTGAAACAAGAATATTGGAAGCTACGTTGATGAGAACTTGGTCCTGTTTTTGGATAATTTTGAAGCTTCGGTTGATATGGGCCTAGCTTTATATAAGCTCGACGAACTTCATCACGTAAATTAACAGGATAATCTTTTATTTGTGGACGCATTCCTGGGTCACGCTCTAAAGAATTGAAATCTATATCACCAACATCAATTGTTTGAGATTTTGTAGATCGATTAATGAACTCTTGATCTTCACTATGATGTGTTGGTATACTTGATTTATTTTCAGGAGTTAGAATATCAATAATTTTATTTGATGGAGGATTTGAAGATGACTTAGATGGTGCTCCAGATGAACTACTTTCTGATGTTCTAATTCTTTTGAAAATCCCATCAATTTTTGATTGTTTTTTCATCTTAAAAAACAAAAACTATTAATATCTTATTTATAGAAATTTTTCCTCCCAAAAGAGGAATCGAACTCGGGACTTCAGCCAAACAAAGATATGTCCTAACCAAAAAAGCCAGTGCACTTTTTGGAGATACACATTCATATGAATATACTAGATTTTTTTTAAAAATCTTTTGGGGGGGGAGCTTAGCACCCACAGGCCCCCCTACCTCCATCTCTGCCTGCTATACTAACCAAGAAAAATTGAAATACCATACCACTAACATAAAAAGGAACAATTAGATATACATATAACAATTTAAACCAAAAGGGTTTATAAAATGTCACCAAGTTGCTTACAATTAAAGAAAACCGAACAAGTTTCAAAATGATTGGTTATACACATTAAACATTTTTACAAAACCAACATATACGTATTCATTACATTAAAAGACCATGTAGATCCATAATACAAAATGATATGCACAAGGATGCACTAGACGACTACGCTAGCCCACATGTCCTTCTGCTCGATTACCTGCTCACATATCGTTCAAGAGAAAAACAAAAAGAAGAAAGAAAGAAGGAAAAAAAATATAATTGGGTAAGCTACGGAGCTTAGTTGGTAGACCAAATCCCAAAACATTCACATACAAAATGACCCTATGACTCTATAGTGCTCACACACACTAATGCAACTAAATAGTTTAGCTAAAACCATCCTATCAACAAAGAAATCAACCAAATTACTAATCCTAAACAGCCAAAATGGACCTAATAATGCACTCTATATGCTTAGTCCCTTTTTATTTAAGTTATTAAGATCAAATAGTGAAAGTGAATGCATAAATGACTAAGTTACTTCATCCGCAAGTAACCATACTACTAATATACCGGAAGTCGGAAATCAGAAGACTATGCTCGGCTAAGACTCATTAACACTAGACATGGGAAAAACAGTCATACATCGTTTGGCTGTATAAATTTTCCATAGAACAAAATAAATACCAATTCCAAATGAAGAAATCATAACATGTTTATAAAGCCACAGACGTACACCAGATGCATATTTAGGATAGATTAATTAAGTTAATAATTCTTATTATTAATGTTCCCTTAAACATTTTAATGATACGTGTTGCTTTAATTAGACAGTATCATCAAGAATGACAGAAAACAATACACCACATCACATGGCTATCACGTGGATTATAAAGATGATAATGAATGATTATTTCCTAGTACTATTACTTAAAAAAAAAAACTAAAGGTGTTTCCTTTGTCTTATACTTGATCCATGAAAACCAGGTGAAACACTAACGAAAGGTTTGAGGGGTGAGTAAAAGGCTTGAGGCTGAAGCCAGCAGTGCACACACACGCACAGGCTTTTATGCTTTGCTGGCTCCAGAATCAATTCATTTTAAATTTAATCCACTTGTGAACTACGTAGAGAATATCAAGCTTGTGGTTAAAATAATAATAATAAATCTAATTAGGAACTTAAAATTATAGTACTACTGGTTTTTGTTTAGTGTAAAGAGGAAAATCTAGAAATAAAATAATGGTGTAGGTGTATTTGTCAAAGGTCCATTAGAGCATACAGATTAACAAAATTTATAAAATTTCCATTCGTATTAAAACTAAAATTTCCATTGAAACAATCAGAAAGCTGGAAGTCATCTAACAGTTCAGCAACTCAAAACTGTGTGCATTATATGTTGACTAATGTTAAGAAAAATGATCTTACAATATTATTTTTAATGTAGGAATAAAAGAACATATGATTTGATTGAAAACAAATATGAGATGCTGAAGAATCCATATTATAAAGACCACACAAAAATGAAACTTTAATCAAAACACTAACACTACATCAAGGACCAACTTATACACATTCACGACCGCACGACAACGCACAACATAACTACAATACTTAACCACACTAGCAATTCAACGACTTAATTCTAAACACCAAATACAGAAGCAGTTACCCTGACCACACAAAACCAATAGAGAACCAATAACTTAAGAAATAGCTAACTACTTCCGACATACCATCCAACAATAACTAGCCCTACTACGCCAAACCAAAACCAACAATGGCCAGAAAGGACCACCAAATAAGCCACTTCCACCTAATTGGTGATGACCAAAACTCAATTGCAACCAATACATACAACCGAGCATAGTCATAAACGAAGTCATATGATCAAAGCCACAACATCAGCAGAGCATTCTTTGCTCAAACAACCAAAAATCAGCAACTTAACATAATGCAACAATATACCAATCAAGCCATCCAATGCAAACTAAACAACTAATAAATTAGCCCTCTAATGCTTAAACGTAAAAGTGAAACGGGATAAAACTAGTGGACTGGAAGTCCCGACTACAACTACAGACCGAAGTCCCGGATAACGACTATGGACCGAAGTCCCGACTAGAGGCATTCATCTTTTACTTCTCAATATTCAATTTCATGCCCGGAGGCTATATATATATATATATATATTGAAGTACTTCACTCCCTATGGCGCCAATATATCACTCTCAAAAATCTAAACATTAAGAGGGCAATGACATAATTAATTTCACTTTCCATTTAGTCCAATTAGCAAGCAACACACTTATCACTAACAATCTAATGCAACACAACTACAAAACTCTGCACGGCACAACAAGCAATAATGCACATCCAAAAAAATATACAAACTGTAAAGGGGTAAACCACGATCTACCAACCTGGAATTGTAGCTTTCAAAATGATACAACTAAGCGTCTTTTTGCTGCTCCCCCACTGCTAAAGATCCTAGATTGATTTTTTTGGCAAATGTTGACTCAATTAGTTCCAATTCTATAGCATATACTTTAAAAAAAATTAATAAAATATGGCAGTAGTTGAAATAGGAACAATCTACCAAAAGATCAACATAAATTCTAACCCCCAAACGCAGAATTAGCAAACTTAAACCAAAATTTTCAAAAGCGAAATAAACTTACCCGAATGGAGTTTCCAGAATTTCCTATTCCAAAGCTAACCAACCCCTGATTTCCCTATACGTAGAATTGAACCTAAAGAGAGATATAACCAATGAATTAACAATCTATTCACTCTATTAAAATCCAACTAACTACAACCAGAGTACATCAAACCAGGTTGAAATTCGAGCAGAGATGATGCCTTTCACCAGACTTCCGCCAGAGGCACAAATTGGTGGGGATAGTCAAGCTAATAGACACAAATACGGGCCTAATTAGAACAAGACACTCGAAATTTCAACGAATTGAGAAAAAGAACAAGTTTAAAACCTTACCAGATGATGACCCTATTATACGCAAGCTGAATTTGAGTCCTAGATGTCACTAGGAGATGGTTGGGTGGAATAAAACAAGAAGGGTTTTTCTTAATTTCCTCAAATGATCGGAAGAAATCGAGCTTGCATGAGTGTTTTCAGTCTTGATAGAGAAAGAAGAAAAACAAAGTGAGATGTGGTGTTTGGTTTGGTCATGCAAGTAAGTGAGAAAAATTTGGAGTGTTGGGCTAAGCTTCCTATTTGGGCTTGCTGTTGGATTTAGGCCTTAAGGTCAAAATCCAATAGTAAGCCCATTCCACCGTAACCCGAAAATATTCTGAAAATAAAATTTTATGAAACTTCTGGAAATAACATTTAACAAATAAATCGACTTAATAATTAAAATTAAGATTTTGAAATAAAAATCTAAATTTAAAAACACTTCCATGGCTAATAAAATTTTAATAACGAGAATTTTCGAACATGACACGGAATTCACAAATATCTACGGATAAGTCCCTAATTAGTTCCAATTCCTATTTACTTCCTGGTTATTTACTGAATATAATTTAAGGTAAAAATTAAATGTACTCATAATGATCACTTAAATTCACTTTAAAGATAGTGAAAAATTTTAGGCCGGATTTTCGGACGTTACAGTATAAAAATTGATGTAAAATCTATTAGTAGAATGAAATAATTTTAGTCATGCCATCATCGAATTTGGAACTCTTTTATATAAATATATAGATGCCTATAAATATTCATATTGATTTTGTAGGGTTGTATAGATATATATCATTCTTCTTCAATTTTTCAGTTTTACAAAACCATTGACTGAAAGATGATTGGCTATTCACGTTAGAATTTGTAGGTTGTATAATTTCTTTAATACTAGAATTGGAGAGCTCATTAGCATCCATATAATTCTAATTGGTGAAAAGATAATGACGTCAATCTATTATATGATTTATTTTTTTCCAATTTAATTTTTTTTAAATAATGTAATGATGTACATGTTTTTCTTACTAAAATTCTAGCAAAATATGATGCATGCTATACTGTCTATAAGGAATCCAAATAAGTAGTGCATAAAGGTCCAAGCAAGTTATGGTCAATATAAATCAATTAAAAGTGATTTCCAAATTATTTTCTATCCGTCAATTTCAATCGAGGATTGAATGAAGGGAGTATTGACATTCCAATGAATAGATTCTAGTTCATGACACTAAACTTGATTCAGTGAATAATAATTTATATTAAACAATATTTTTAAAGTTTTAATAATAACCGCACTTAACACGGTCATTCTTATCCGGTAAAACTATAAATGTATACTATTCTCGTTATAATATATACTATATTGTGAAGCTGATGATCATATATTTATAAAAAGAGAGTTGTTTATATATTTCAGGTATCGTTATATATTAAATGCATTTAAGTTACTTAAATAAAATAAAAGTTTATTTCAATTTTAAAAATAAAAAATCAAGAAAACTTTTATAAAGAACCATGTATAAATTAGAATCCATTTTTTACACCATGTGTAAATTAGAATCCATTTTTTTACGCTAGCTAAAGTTTGATCGGCATAATATAAATTTTGTAAAAGTTTAATTTTCCTCTGTTTTTTTTATAATTGTTTATGCTCTATTTTATTTACAAATTTAATTCAAAAAATTAGAAATTAAGTGAAAGTTTAGCATGGTTCCCTTTTCTAATACAAAGTTACCATTTAGCTCCCTTTTAAATATATGTATAGATGAAAACCCTAAAAATTAAAAAAATTAAAAAAAAAAAAAAAAAAAAAAAAAAAAAAAAAAAACAGCTTCAATAGAGAGGGGATGTTGCACGGCCATCTAATCTTGCAGGAAAAAAATTCATAGCTCTCATCCTAGTAGTTTGGTGAACACCTACAAGTCTGGATTAGTACCTGATGCCCAACTAGCAACAGTATTCATTTTTCTATAAATATGGTAAAAATTGACTTCCAATTCCAATCACACAAAGCCTGTGTATAGTGAATGAGTGTAATTACTTCCTTTCTATATTTATTAATCATATGAATGACAGGGCTCCTTTGATACACGGATGTGATTACATGAAATCAAATAAAATTACATGGAATTGGATTAGTTGAGATACGATAAAGTAAGATGGGATGAGATAAAATTATAGTTATATCATGTTTGGTGTCACTTGCATGAGATTATATCATGTTTGGTGACATGGCCCCTTTACTTCTTGAAATTTGATTATATCTATATTGATGTCCTACTATAAGAGTGGTTGAGTGGTTAAGACTTCTCTTCCACTATGTGGAGGTTTTGGGTTCAACTCCTACCTACCTATGCTAGCTCCGTTCAACTCTTTTTATCTATAAATATAGGTTAATAACTTTCTTCCAATTATATTAATTAATTTTAATATTTTCAATTATTATAAATCATTTAAAAATATAAATTATATTATATAAATAATTGTTTTCATATATTTTATTTTTATTTTTTATTTTCATTTCCATCTCCGTCTCCGTCTTCGAACGGAGACATGCAGGGATGGAGTTAGGATTAGTTGCATAGAGGGGCCGAAAAGGAGGCAGGGTGCAGCGTCCCGTGCTATGGTACGGTACGGTATATTTTAATAAAATTTAAAATATCTATAATATGAATTATATATTATTATAATTTATTTTTTAAAAATAATTTTTCTAAAATAGTATAAATTAATTAATATAATTTACAAAATTTTCCGTATTATGATACTGACATAATCAAATGACATCTTTTTTAAAAAAAATAAAATATAAAAATTAAATGACATCTTTTTAAAAGAAATTAAATATAAAAATCTCTTATGAACAAAATATTATATTAAAAATCTATCATGAATCAAAATTTTGAGGGTGTTTTATTATTATTATTATTATTTAAATAGCTTTCTAATTTTTAATACATTTCTAAAAATATATAGCATAAATTATAAGTATTTATAATTTATTAGAATATATATATTTTGATATGACATATTTTAATAAATTCTTACATATGTATAGTCTGAATCAAATACTGCTATAATCTAATAAATTTTAATATGTTGGTAGTTTTTTTAATATTTATATATTTTATAAATTATATATTATTATAATTTATTGAAATAATTTATTTTTATAATTATAAAATTTTAAAGATATGTATAGTCTAGAGACAGGTACTGTTTCTATGCAACATAGCACCAAACCATCGTTATTCAATTTCCAAGGTCCAATGAATAGACTATAGCAATCCATCTCATATGCTTAAGGACCCTGTAATACATTTTTTTTTTTACTCGTATTGCAATACTAACCGAGCCAGGCACGACAGTGAGTAACCAATCCCTCAAAGTTATGATTTATTGGTTATGTATATCATACTCGAGGTTTTAGGAATTAGAAATTGTTAGGAAAATTTTCGGTTATATCCTACTTTCTTTTTAGTTTTTAGTTCGATTCAACTAAAACAATCAATTCAAACACAAATATACTATTTAACGTGATCCGATAAATTATCTAGTTCACGGAAAGATAATAATTTTACTGTGAAAAATAAGAATTATAAGTCATTCAGACAACACTATCTCTCCATGCAAAAGTACTTTCTGAAGTCTTATATGTTACTTATAAATAGTTCACAAGAACTTCAAACATATATATACTGCACTAAATACACTTATTGTACAATAATAGAAGAGTTGAAGAATCAATACTGTTCAACCTCTCAATGATCTGGAAGAAGTCACTTCACGGGCGATCTTCTCTATTTACCAAACAAGATGCAGCCAACATTCCTCTTGCAAGAATGTTCTCCGTCTCTCTCTCGAATATCAAATGTTTTCTTTTCGTATCTTCTAACCTGTAGAACATCAGAAGATTATCTTTTATTTCTTCTGGCGGCAGTTACTCAATTATGAGTAACCGCTTCACACGTGATTCAACCACGTGTTGTTGCCTTTTGAGTACATATTATAAAGCATGTGTCATGAAATTCCAACACTTTCTTTCTCAAAATTTCTTTTAGGCGAACAACTCCATCATGGTGAGACAGCCCCAGACAAAAATCTCCTTGCAGCGAGACAACCCCCAAACAAAATCTCCTTAATGGCGAGACAACCCCAATACAAAATCTTTTTAATGGCGAGATCCCAACCCCAATGATCATTACCCCCACTAGGCATGACCCAAATCCAATGATCACCACCTCATAGGGATGAGATTCAAATAAGATGATCACCAACCCCCAAATGGATAGGATGCTTTCTTCTTCATAAGACAACTCTATTTATAGTGATCACCAAACATAATTCCTAATTTGTTTTCTTTCCAACTAGGAATACAATCAACCAAATTAGGAAAACCAAATCTTTCAAAACAAGGAATCAAACCATTAGGAAATAGATCCAAACTCAAAATAAAAAAACTTTCTTAAAAAAAAAATCCTTGTGATTCAAGACAATCCTAACAAAAATGATGTTAAAATTATGTGCTTCAATTTATAATATATTGAAAAATCAGAATCGTCTAGAGATAACCAGAAAGTTGGAGCCCAATTCTTTTCTATTTTAGCACACACAAAGTTCACTTCATCTGATTTGGAAACAGGTCGTCAAGCTCAGGTTTGATTAATAGCAATGCACCACCACATATACCTACTGAGGATAAGACTCCATAGAAGAAAAGAAAAAAAAAGGTACATCTTTATTTTGTGTTTTCCATTTTAAGAGTTAGAATCTGGAGTTCGATCAGGAGGACTTTTAGATTAAAGCTAATAAGGCGGCAGTGTGGAATAGCTTTGGATCTTCATTTCTTACTTTCAATTTCTGAAACGTGATGTCTTTTACATATATAATTTATCCTGAGAGATCATAGGTTGCATGAATTGGTAAGGTTGAAAGCTCCTGCATCAGAAAATCAACAAATGAACATTATTTTCTTTTATAAACTAACGAATATTAATCGGTAAAATATTATTCAATCAATCATAACTACAACTTCAGGGTAGGCTTGGCAAAAATCAGGGTTTGGGTAGACCCTTATCCAAACCCTTGTTGGACCCTCACTTATTTTGAGGGTTCATATCCTACTCTTACTCTATTTTAAAAATTAAGGGTAAGGATATTATCCTAACCTATGAAATTAGGGTCTAATAGGATTTTTATTAGGGAACCGGAAATATGTTGGAATATGACTTTGACCTGACTTTGACTGCGTTGATCGGCATTAATCTCACTTTGATCGGCGTTGACCAATCTTTGACCGGCGTTGACCGGCGTATTTTTTAATTTTTCCCATCATTTATCTTCTTTTCTGGGTGTTTTTATGGTGTTTGGCTGTTTTATATCTTACTTTAATAATTTTAAAAATAAATAGACCATATAAAGCTATGAATATTCCCACCCACAATATATAATATCATAAAATCAAATGGATTTAATAGTATATCTGGAAAATTTGTTACTAATCATGCCATTACATTATCAATGTGTTCAATATATTTTTAAAAAATATTACAAAAAATAAAAACAAATAGTAAGGATAATAATAGTACGAAAAGGAAAAAAGAAGAATTTAAAAAATCCAAACAAAATATTACAAAACCAAACTAAACTATAAGTCATTATCAAAACTCCAAAGTCATCAACGTCAAAATATAAACACCATTTAATCAAACTACAAATAAGAATAAAGTAACAAATATATATAAAAAAAGCTCCCAATCACATTAGAGTTAAGAAATTCCCTCTTAGCATTCAGGTACAACTAATGAATCTTCTTCATCCAAATTAGGATATACTTCATCTTCTGGAATACCACCTGACAAAATAAAACCTAAAGTGGTTACTCAAATAAACAAAATGGTATACTAGATTGAATTTTAAAAATTTTTCATACCACGAATTGGAGCCCAAATCCAACTTTGTGCACACATCAATGCCTCTAATGTATTTGGATTTAATCTCCTGCGATGAGGACTCAAAAACCTACCACCAGCATGAAAAGCAGACTCCGAAGCGACTGTAGAGACTGGTATATCTATAATATCTCTAGCAACTTTTGACATAATTGGATAATTACTCTCATTCAATTTCCACCATTGCAAAATATCAAAATTTGGAGAGTTAGCTTGAGCTTCTTCCTCTAAATATTTATCTAACTCGGACTTTTTTCTACTTCTAATTGCATCAAGCTTATACCTCTCAAACTCTTCATCATCATTCATCAGATTACAAGCAGGTGTGACAGAAGAATCGCCAATTTGTTCAGGCAAAATTGTATTAATTGGATTTTCTAACTCATACTCATTGACCGAATCCGCAATCAATTCAAGCACTTGTCTTCGTCGATTAGGAGCATCCAAACCATACAACTTAGCAAAATAGAAATCAATGAGCAACATTTTATTTCTAGGGTCAGAAAATGCTGCAACCGCCATCACATTAGGTATATCATCCCAATATTTTCCGAATTTAATGAGCATACCTGTTGTCATTGCTTGTATCATTTCATTAGAAGACATAACCCACTTGTTAATTGCATCCTTCATTTTACAAATCAACTGAAATACGATATTAGCTGTAGGATATTGGGTACCTGATAGTAGAAGTAAACTCAATCAATGGTAGCACTACATATCTAGAAAAATTTAACCAAAAATCAATAAACACCTATGAACTAAAAACCATTAAAAACAGCTTTAAAAACTGACTTCTTGAAATACATCAAGTCCAAAGAATAACTAGATATATAAAACAACAAAATAGAAACATTAGAATGCTAACTAGAAAATTCACAAACATTACAATGCTAGATAGACCAAAATATCTCATTCTTATCTCCAAATTTAGAAACAAATAACCCGAGTAATCTAAAAACTATGATAGGAAAAATTTATTACCTGAAAAAGTTTCTGTTAATTTGTAGAATGGTTGCAAATGTTTCACCATTATCATTGTCGATTCCTATTCCTGATCATCTGGCAAATATTTATAATGTGGCTCACTAAGTTACAATCGAACAAACACATCTTAATACATCAGAGCTACCGATAACATAAAATAGGTTGAATTCCATCTCGTTACACCATCTAAAACAAGTTTCTTTGAATACTTCTCTTACAACTGATTAGCTGCCACTTCAAATGCCTCTATTCTTTTTGGTGAAGCTATCCAAAAACTGATACTATCTCTTATCTTTTCAATGCAACCATCTATAACTTTCAGCCCATCTCTCACTATTAGATTAAGGATATGTGCACAACAACGCATATGGAACAATTTTCCACCTTACAACAGTGAATCAGAAAACTTATCTCTAATTTTATTAACCATAGAGTCATTGGTTGAATAATTATCCACAGTAATTGCAGATAGTTTTCTATCTATGTTCCAATCAATCAAACATTTCATCAATTCTTCAGAAAGAGATTCTGCAGTATGTGGACTTGGTACCCACATAAACCTCATAATTCTACTATGTAAAATCCAAAATTTATCAATAAAATGCATCGTGATAACCATATAACTCATTTTTGAGTCAGAAGTCCACATATCAGTAGTGATTGCAACCCTACTATTTAAATTATCTAACAACTTCATTGTCTTATCCCATTCACTACTGTATATTTTGAAGATCTCATTTTTCAAAGTATTTCTACTCATCGAATTAAACATAGGTTGACAATAACTCATAATTTCCCGAAATCTGGTATACTTAACAAATCGTAGAGGGAGTTCATGCATAATAATCATTTTAGCAACCTTAACTCTACCTACATTTTGATCAAATGATGAAGAATTAGTTTCATCAACAACAAGTTGTTGTAACTTAAGACAACTCTTCACATGCTTATTCAAACTAGTTGTCCCTGACCCTACAACAACATTTAGTAATTTTCCACAAAGATTGCACTTGGCCATCCTAATACCATGAACTAACTCTTTAGTCATATAATCCCAACAAACTGACCATTTTTTCGTTTTTGTTTTGGTAGCCCTGAAGCACTAGGCTGAATCTTCATATCATCATCTGCATTTGATTGCATCTCGCTGGTATCAAAACTACTCATATTTTTTTAACTACCTGGAAAAAATAAACGACAAATGCATAAGATGGTTATATTGAAATGATGAAATGAAATGAAACACACAACATAAATTGTATTGAAATGATAGATTGCTTTGAATTCAGAATTCAATATATATGACCTCAAACACAGAAGCTAAAACTGTATCAAAAATCAATTTCAGCAAAGTAATTACAAGCCGAGAAGTGCATCAATTTGAATACTAAAAGAGATAAGCCAAAAGAAAAAGGTTAGATTGAAGTGCAGCAAGAAGGGTATACATCAAAATCCAACACCACAATTCCGGATTTGCAAGCACTAAAGTAAGATAAGCTCTCAAAACTATCATTTTCTAAGTCCTGAACAATAGATAAGAGCAACTACTATTCCTTAGTACAACATCCACAAATTTCTAACCTATATTATCCATGTCCATGTCCTTCGACTTCTGCTGACCAAAAATTCCTAGAGTTTCTCCAATCCTATGCAATAACGAAGACACAACTTGTCATGCAAATGACAACTTACCTATACAGTTTTAAATACAAGATCATCTAAATCCACATTACACATGTACAATAACTTTACCAGAGAAGATAATAACTTACTAGTAGTTCTGTGCAATCTTATGTTAAGATACCATAACTTTAACATTCACTACTGAATTAGTGCAAAAAGAGAAAGAAAAAAGGAAAATCAGAGGCAGATTATATTTGACAAAATCTTCAGCATTGTATAGGAAAAATAAAGACAGATGTGAAGAATTCATTTGCTTCTCTGTGGAAAGCTAAGCAGGTCTTGAAACCAAATTTGTTCCGGAAGCAATCAACATCAGTAGATGATCAAAGGGCTAATTGCAATCTGCCAATTCTCTGTATTGAAGATCTATTCATTAATTTTATTTCTAGTTTAAGTTACTAAAATGTACTAAAACAAACCGTCTTACATACTTTTTTTTGGCACAGAAATCTTTTTCAGAAATGTCTTGATAGTATCTAACTTCCTATTAAAAAAAAAGAGATTCAATACTCCAAAATGGATATATCTTCATTTCCAATACATATACATACATCTGATATCATCTTCAATTTCCATGTAAATTCACATCATTGGATATGAATGTAAATAACCATAGATAATCTATATATATATTTATAGGTGTCAAACTTTAATGAAAAGCTTTTAAATTTGCACACAAAAGCACATAAAGCTAAAGCTTCACATGGTTATGTCTTTAAGGCATTCATATTTGGATTATATATAAATAATCTAGAAGATGTATCAGTAATTGAACATATCTAATATGTCTGTCCATATGATACCTCGGCAACATGCAAATTTATGACATACAGAGAGCAGATTAGATAGTTGAATTCCTGTACTATTAATAAACTAAATGTGGTATTGATATACAATCCATTACTCTTCTCGAAACAGGTCATATGTAGTATAAAATCATAAACTTCTATAGTATAAAAGGATCATAGAAGAAAAAATGAGGCTCATTTCACTACATGGTTTATTGCAATTTCTTTCCCACATTACTAAACCTTCTAGCCAATCCAAATATGAATGCCCCAACAACACTTCTGAATCTTCACTAAACATGGGGGCAATATTACACAATTGAAATAAAAAATAAGCAAATAAAATAAATGTGTACCTTGATCATACACGTCTTGTAGTGGAATAAGGAACACTAAGGAATCTCAGCACTACAAAGGAATCCGTAACTTGCAAAGAGTTTCTAAAGCTAAATTAACCTGCAAACAAGAAAGTTATATCAACAGGTGTTCATCTATTTCAATAATATTATTTTATCATCTTACAGAAGACTTGATGTAGAATTGGACTTCACACACCAAACATTTCAGAGAAATAATCTATCATAATCTCACACTTAATTACAATAATCAACCCCAATAATACAATTAGGACTGAAACAAAGCCTCACCACTTTCTACAGAAACACTAGCACAGTAACTTGCTATTCTGAGAAAAATCCAAAAACCCAAAACATGATATTTCAACATCATTACGAATCGTGAAAACCCCATCTGAGAAATTAAATAAAACTCAAAACCCAAAAAGAAAAGCCTAACAAAAGTACGAATCCATAATAAGAAACTGAAAAGCTTACACCATGCTTGCATAAGAAAACCACCATCAAAGAAGATATGCAGGAATTGATTTCAGAAAAGAAAGATCAGAGAGACCTGCAAAAACATACAAGTTGGATGATTTGATCAATAAAATAAGATAATAAAAAATAATGAGAATCAAACCATTAAGAAAATCAAAACAAAATGGAGAGTTACCCAGTATTCAAATGACAGGGAAACTAGGACAGAGGAGCGGTGACGACGGAGAAGCGACGGCGACGGCTGAACGGCGTGACGGACAAGTAGCAGCAGTGACGGAGATGCAGTAGCGGTGATGACCGGCGGTGATAGCTGTGTCGATAAATCACGAGTAAAAAAAATATTGTAAACATGCGATTGACTCGAATTGGGAGCGGGTTTAATTATGGTTTAGTTGGACCCGTGGGTAAATTCTTACCTACCCCAATTTAAATGGGTATACATAATATCCTATCCATTTAGAATTGTTAGTTAATGGAACGGGTAAAGAACCTACCCATTTTTAATTGGACAAGGGTAGGGTCAAATAGACCCTTTTTTTTTTGGCCATCCCTACTTCAGGGGATGTAACCTGTTGTAGCTGGTTTTACCGGTTGCAACAGGTTATTTATTTATTTATTTTTAAATTAAATATATTATGTCAAAAAAATATATAAAAAATAAAATAAATGAAAAAATACATTTCTTTTTACTTAGACAAAAACAAAGTAAAACTTTATAATTATAAATTTTTATATTAAAAAAATATATAACAATATTATTTCAATATTATTATATTCGTCGATAAATTTAATCAAGTTTAATAGTTGAGTTGGAAAAAATGATTATTTTGACTAGTAAATACTGACTTTAGCGTGTGGCTCGATAACATATTTTGATTAATAATATCGACTTTACCGATAGAAATCAAGTATGTCGTAGGACTTGTTTTGCAAAATCAATAAATTTCATTGACTCTATCGGTAAATATCAACTTTTATGTACGAGTTGATGAATTCATCGAAATTGCTCAATAAGTCAGTCTTTACACTTGATATTTGACAATAGAATTGACGAAATTCTTCAAAACCATTCAACAAGTCGGCCGGTCAAGTCGGGAAAGACCGATAGAATTGATATTCAAATTTATCGATTCTATCGGTTAATATCAGGTCTATCATACAATTCGATAAATGTGATCGATATCATCGGTAAATATTAACTCTGCCCTGGGACCTGATAATATATTTCGAAAAAAATTATCGATTCAATCGGCAAAATATAAGTTTGACGTAGGACTTGTTAACTTTTAGTTTTAGAATTAACGAGTATAACGTTTCAGTTGATACATCTTGATGAAGTCGATAAAATTGATCGAAATCAAATATCAAGTTGGCCTTCATACTTGATATTTAACATCGTAGTTGATGAAACTTCTA
This sequence comes from Cardiospermum halicacabum, assembly GCA_031304145.1. Taxonomy (NCBI): domain Eukaryota; kingdom Viridiplantae; phylum Streptophyta; class Magnoliopsida; order Sapindales; family Sapindaceae; genus Cardiospermum; species Cardiospermum halicacabum. Next base: position 5,792,801 of record CM062389.1, read on the forward strand.
GAAACCATTCAATAAGTTGGCCGACTAAGTCGGAAAAGACCGATAGACTCGAATATAAATTATATAAGCAAATATCAAGTTTACCAGAGAATGCAATAATAAATATCGATACATTTCATCGGCATTGTCGGTATATATCAAGTCTAGCCTAAATCGCGATAACTTATTTTGATAAATTTTATCGATATTATCAGCAAATATTAAATCTCACCTAGATCTCGATAACTTATTTGGATCCACAATGTCAAGAATTGTATGTCGCAATGCTTCGACGAAGCCTCGAAGTTGTTATGTCGCGAATTATATGTCGTGAAGGTTTTTTGTCGTGAATTATATATCGCGGAATGTATGTTGCGAAGGGTTTATGTCGCGAGTCTTCGTGACGAATCTACTATAGTCGTGAGTCTTTAACTCTAATCTGATATTCGGTACAGTCGCGAGTCTTCGTGACTGTATAGTCGCGAGGGTTTTGTCGCGAATCTGGTTTGTGGTATATTCACAAATCGAAATTCGGATACTGTCGTGAGCCTCCTTGACGAAGTTGGTATATTTGCGAGGCTTCTTCCCCTTGCGAGTCTTCGTCCCAAATTTGGTATCTGGTATAGCAGTTTCAACTCTAGTGAGAGCTCATATTAGTAGTAGACTCGACAGCGGCTGCTATGTATGACTAAAAATAACTCAGTGCCGGTGGATTTAATAGAGGACAGCGGGAACGAATCAATAGGTTTGAAATGGGAATCGATAAAAATAATAATAAAGATAAAATTAGTTAGAGGAATGAAAAAAAATTATTAATCGATTTTACCGGTATCGCCTTTTCATATTAAAATATTATAAATTATTTTAGACCGCAGACATGGGCGGATCTAGAAAAAAATAAACAATGTCAACTATTTGAATAAAATAAAATTATATTAAAAAAGTTTTAAAAAAGAAAAAAGAAATAATACGAGTAATTTGATTTAGGTATTAGTGATTTGATTTTTAGTTTTAATGTTTGAAAAATAGAAAAACAAATTGAGATATTATCATTCACTTGGCCTTTTTGAATTTAAAGCTTAGAAAGCAACTCCATCTAATTAAAGAAAGTCGGAGACTACTTTTTCATTGATATATGAGGAAAGCTATTTATAATATCTCTTTGGGCTCTTTTCAGTATTGGACCTGGAAGTTTGAATTATTTTTATAGGCCCATTTTCAAAATAGCTCACAAATGAGCTTTCCAAAGTTCACATTTCACTCTATAGGTTGTCCTTCCAAATTTACCCTTTTGTTTTAGAAAAAATTATTTTATAATTATTTAATATTAAGAAAATTAAAAGAAAAGAATTTAAATGTTGATTTCCTAAATTTCCCTTGCGAGCACAAACCCGGTTTACGAATGATAAAACCGATTTTAGCAAAACTATATGTTGCTGCAATTACTCCTCATGTTCTTCGTCATCGTGTTCGATGTCTTCTTCATCCTATTAGATTTCTCCTGAGTGGGTTTGTTGTTCAAAGTCCACGAACAAATCTCATTTGTTCCGTCCTCTCGCTGATTCAGTTCTTCACTTACGTCATCTTGCCATTTTTATTTGAGAAAACCTAGGCATCGAATTCTTTCATAGACGATAGAAGAACTTCCTTAATTTGGCTAGGTAAACTTGTCGAATTGATGTCTTGCGTCGATTGAAAGAACCTATTTATATAGAAAACCTAATTCCCAAATCGAATTTCAACCTAAGTTGTGGATAAATCAATTTGCAGAGGTAAGCATTCGATTCAAACCTTATTTGATGTTAATTAATGACGTTAAACTTCATTTTCACCCTTGTTTATATGGACATTGTTGTGGTTTGAGTCAATCTGAATGGACAGTACTTGATGTTGTTAGTTATATTAAAATTTTTGTTGTTTTATATAGTTCTGTCCATGTATCAAGCATCAGCTTTAGATGCATAAAAATTATTTATAAAGTACTGCTTGACATTGCAGTCATCATATTTCTGTTATTTGTTCTGTTGTTAATCTTATCTTCTTTATTTATTCAATTTTGTTATGATGTTAATTTGTATTGCATTGTTTAGATAATGTTCTTGACTATATATAGGCTGTTTTGATGAACATTTGGTTGTAATACGTAGTGTTGTAATAGGTAGTGTTACGAGATTTTCTTGACTATAGTTTCAGGTTGTTTCTGATCAAAGATCAGATCAATCTGATATGAATGCAAACCTTTTTTTGGTAGAACATTTTGCTTAGGTTAGATGTTAGTTTAGTATAGGTATGTACGTTTATACCTTAGTGTAACATTTATGTCATTTAATCTGCTATATCACTTTATGACCTAAATGTATTAGTTTTTGAACCGGTATCAAACATTTTTTATGAGGAATCTAGATTATTTAATTTCATATATATTACATCTTTGTTTACCTAGTAAATGTTTTCCATTGTTCTTTCAGTTTGGATGGGGTCCTTCAAAACTATTATCAACTACGATTCCGTGTGGGATGGTAGTTCTTATGTGTATGGTAACACGGACATGGAGGTTTTTGATAGGAGTGCGACTTACGAGGAGGTGATGGAGAGAATATATTTGAAAAAAGGGATACCAAAAGATAATCTGGATTTGTTTATTTATTTTTGTTATACCAAAGCTGGATGTTCGACACATAAATTGCCAATTCAGGATAATGGAGACCTTAGATTTGCATGTGAATATAAGGATCCATTAGAATTATATGTAGAGAAGATGGAGAAGAATGTTTGTTCTACAGGGGTTGGTTTTATTCAGCAGTGCACTGGTAGAAGTTTGGATATATCATGCAGAGGAACAGAAGACTTGGTTGCTGGGTCTAGTAATGTTTTGCGCCAGGATGGTGATTTTGCTGACCCTGAATTGCTTGATGACTTAAATGGCAATGTTGATCCAAGGTTGCTATTAGTTGCAGAATATTTTGATGTTGAACCTGAGTTTGACATACCAAATGAAGAAGACGATGAAGTAAATGTCAATGATGACCAGGATGATTGTAATGTGAATGATCATCTAGACGAAGTTTATATGAGTGATTGGGAGGGCGAAGCTGCTTTTGCATCAGATTTTTAGATTGGGCAGGATAAAGAAAAAGGTGTATATCAGCTCCTTGGAATGGATAAGCATAATTTTAGTGACCAACAAATATATTGTCTAGATGGTGGCAACCTTTGTGGTGGTTTGATCAAAGGTTCTATATTCAACACTAAGAAGGATATTTAGATTGTTATTTTCAAGTACGCTTTCGAAAATAAGCTATCTTTATGTACTCCCTATTCAAATAGTAGGAAGTATGAGGTTTAGTGCAAAAATAAAGGCTGTAAGTTTGCATTCCGGGCAAGAAGATGCAAGAAGGAATTTCCTATATGGTACGTCAGAGTTTGTGTCATCATGCACTTGTCTATGAGATGATAAGAGTTGCTGACACAGATAAACCTTACCTTCATTTGATCTATGAAATGTGGGATGATATGATAGCTAAAGTCAAGGCTGCCATTTACAAGTATGAAAAAAAGAGTTATTAGAAGACTATTTAATTTGGGAAGTGATTAAAAAGATTCTTCATGATAGATGGAACAAGAGTAATACTCCTCTTCATTGTCTTGCGCGTTCCCTAAATCCAAGGTATTTTTTTTATACTTACTTCTTTACATTTTCAAGTATACTTTAGTAACAAATTTTAACTATTATTTTTTTTATAATTGTTGGCATTCAAGTAAATAATGGTTAGCTACATATCCACATCGAGTAGCACCTCAAAATGATCCAGAGATTTCTCAAACGAGAAAAAAATGCTTGAGAAGAATTTTTCCTAATGAGGAAGAGAGGAGACAAGTTAACATAGAGCTTGGTAAGTTTCTTTCTTGTATGGATTCATTTGATGATTATGACTCCATGGTAGATATGTTGCATATGGAACCGGTAATATGGTGGCAAGTTCATGGAGGAAGTACTCCTTTACTTCAAAAACTTGTTGCAAAGGTTCTATGTCAACCATCTTCTTCTTCTTCTTGTGAAAGGAATTGGAGTACCTATTCATTTATTCAATCAATGAAGAGAAATAAGATTACTCCTCAACGTGCCGAAGATTTGGTGTTCGTTCATTCTAATCTTCGCCTTTTGTCACAAAAAAGTCCTTAATATGCTGAAAGGGAGACAAAGTGCCTGTTTGATATGGCTTCTTTAAATAGATCTTTTAGCGGTAGATGTTTTAATAATAGATCTTTTAGAAGTAGAGCTTAGAAGAATAAAAGTTTAGGTGTTTGGTTATCAATTAAAAAAGTACTTATCAATTTCAAAGTGTTTGGAAATATCACTTTTAAAAGTACTTTAAGACTTTATAATTACTTAAAGGGTATTAGATATAAATATTCACTTATTTGTTAATATCGGAATATATTGATTCATTAATTGTTATCATATAGGAATTCACAAAATTTGGTTTGAATTAAAAATTTGATTTAAAATTGAAATACAAATTTAGAGTTGGTATTGAAATATGAAATAATATCTACATGTAAAAAATACATGTAGTTACTATTCGTTCGATTGTATTTTTTACATGGAACTAATTCAATTATGAATATTATATATATATATATATATATATATTTTTAAACTCAATTAAAAAGAAAAAATTTCAAGTTACAAATATAATATTAATCATAATTATAACAATAATAGAAGATAAAGTTTTATAAAATCGTACAAATTTGTTTTATACAAAGATTTCACAAACTTATAACAAAATTTTGATTGTCGATTTAAAATTTTAAATTATCGTAATTTTATATATCTCAAAATAATAGTATTTATATGCAAAGTAAGAAAAATAAAGTATGGATTCATGTGTTATATATCATATGCTATAAGGGTATAAAAGATATTTTGTATCTTTTTAAAAAAGCTCAAAAAGATCTATTCGAAGAAGCATTAAATTTGTGCTTCTCTCGGTAGATGATTTTCTGCTTTTTCAAACCCTCAAAAGATCTACTGCAATTTCTGCCAAACAACCAAAAATAAAAAAATGAAGTGCTTTTAGGTTTAAAAAAGCACTTTCAGTTAGTAGACAAGCCCAACCAAACAGGCACAAAGTTATGAGATGTAGCAGGAGACAATTTTGATTCTGTGGATGATGTTGGTATTTTAGGAATAGCTGATCTTTCTTTGGATGGGTCAGATCTTGAGGCTGTTGTCTTCAATGATGATGATGTGTATGGAGTTCCCAATGAAGAATATGACATTCTCGAGTAATGAATTTGTTTAGTTATTTATGTTTGGAATTTAAAAATTTAATGAACTTTGTATTGAACTATTATTTTATATGTTTTTTTGAGTAGCTATATACTCTGCAGAACTTGAACTTATGAATTTATGCAATAATATCTGTTTTATAATATAAAAATATCAATATGATTTATTTTAGATATTATTTTAGGAAACGTGTCCATTCCCGTGTCGTGTCCTTATTTTTTAGAGATTGGCGTGTCCCGTGTCGCCGTGTCCGTGTCTGTGCATCATAGCTATTATGTGAACTGATGCAATATCTGTTGAATGCTGAAAGCTATACTCTGTTATAATATGAAAACTAAGCCTTGTCTAAAGTATGATAGTGATAAGACCGACATGCCGTAGGGATATTAGATGTATACATCGATACATGAAAACGTATAGGCCTTGAATGCCTTCTGGATGTGATGACATCACTTTCTGGGATCTTTGATCCATTTGTCTGGAGCTTTGCTCAATCTGTCTGAGGTCTCTAACCTATTTGTCTGGAGCTTTGCTCATAAGTAAGAGGTCTATGACCTATTTCTGTTCCTGATTTTGTTATTAAACTAAAGACAGACAAATAATCTGTAATCTGATGTTTTCTGTGTTTAATAAGAACTTGCTAAGAAATTTCAGAAATCTGATGCATATTGAACGCATAATCTGGCATAATTTGTTAAGTTCTGTAACCTGCATGACAAGCTGATATACTCTAGTATATATTTCTATCATTCTTTGTAAAATCTGATGTCTGATATATAATCTGGTATATGATCTGCAAATCTGAAATCTCAAGTATACTCTAAACTTATTTTATTTGATGTGTTTTATTGGTGATTTCTGAATTTCTTACCATTATTGGGTTAACATGCTGCCTTTAGACTGACTATTGCCTAATTGGTTAATTTGAAGAAGATTTAAAAGTTGAAATTAAAACGAGTTAGACTCAGGCAAAATTTCATTTCTCAGCCTAGACCACCGCCAAGTTAGGCGAAACTCATTTTCTGGACTTAACAGTACCGCCTAAGTTCACTGCCAAGACTAAGTATAGAGTTGGCGTTGTCTTATTTATGTCGCCAGTGTCTTCGCCTTGTAGTTGGCAAAATCTTGATCCTACGCCAAAGTATATCGCTAAGCTAAGTAATAAGTTGGAAACATCCTTTGTCCATAGCCTATCAATCTCGCCAAAACTTAGACGATACCCATTTTTGAAGTTAAAAATCTCGCCAAATCACTTCGCTAGTAGTCAGGCGAAATCTCCTTACATTTTAACTCTTTGCTAAGTGCCTTTGCCAAGATATAGGTGAAACAGTGTTTTAATCGTTCAATTTTGCTAAATATCTCGCCGAAATTTCTTGTCGAGACTTTTCTTTTTTAAAAATCATTGCCAAAATCTTGCATAAAAGTGAGGCAAAATGTTTTTATGTTGCCAAGAACAAGTCGCCCAAAATCAATTTCAATTTGAAAAATCATCGCCTAACAACACCTTGCCTACAAGTGAGGCTAAATGTTTCCATTCTGCCAAGTAAAATTCGCCAGAAAATTCTCACTAAAATAATTGTCGCCAAACACATCGCCATATTAGGCGAAATGTTTCAACCTCGCCTAAAATGTTGCTAAGAATTAAGGCGAAATACATATATGTCGTCTGAACATTTCTCCATGACCATTTTCTTCGCCAGCTTTCTTCCAATCTTCTTCTTCTTGATTTTCCCTTTCCGAAAAAGTTATTATAAGCCTGATTCGAACTTAAAACGAATAAGTTATGACTGTTTTAAGTTTAGAGCATTTTCAGGGTATAATTAATCTATTTAATCACTGTCAATGGTAATAGATTTATTTGTTACTCATTAAGGAACCTAGTAAGCTTTAGAACCTTTCAGAGTTTTTCGAATTCTTCTGTATTCTTCTGTTTGCTTCTTATTTAGGCCTCCGGATGGCCAGGTAAGCTGCATATGTTGTGTGTTTATGCTTAATTGTTAATTTAAGAAGCATTGTATGTGTGTGGATGTTGGGCATTGGCTTACTAACCAGACATTCGATAGTCTGACCTTGTTGTTTCTTTATTTTTGTTTTGTATGTTAATTTTCCTGATCGGGATGGAAAATGCTGAGTTCAGACAGTCAGGTGGAATAGCAAGACACACATATATCACTCCATGCATCAATAGTTTTGACATTGGTTTTAGATTTGCTTCCGCTTATATTATGTATTGAACTTCTAAGCTTTAATAAACTATTTCAGTTGTACCCAGATTTTGAAACATTATATTTTCGAATTCTTATGATTTTCTATTCAGATAATTTTTAAGTTCAGGTCTTGGATTGAGTATTCAGTTTATTAGCTCATTCTTAGATTTCAGTAATATAAGGACAATTTGATATTGTATCTTTTGAATACTTGATAGTTGTTCAGTATATGTATATGTATAATATGTTTGTTTTCTGTCATGATGTCCATCTCCCTGCATTTGTCTGTAAGGCGAGGGTTTGGGTGTTACACGTAGTTTAATTGTTTTAATATTATTTATTAATTAAAGTACATTAATCCCTTACCAGATTACTTAGTGGATTTTAAATAATAGGATTTGATATGACATCACATCACACATTTTGGAAATGAAAAGTCCAGCAGAAGATGTACAGATTTGGTCAAAAGATGTGATTTATTTCGAGACCTTGATCTGACTACTTAAAAAAGTGATTTAAAATCAAATACATCTGAGAACAAATCAAAACAGAAAAACAAATTACATGGTTATCGGAAATAGTAATTGAAATAGTGAGTGTGTGGTAGCAAATTTGGTCCAATATCTAGTTCAGACTTTCAAGTTCCCCATTAAGTGTGAACTGTATCATTATACTGTTTCTGATATCACACCAGAATATTAAGAAATGTAGATCCATAAAGGGTAGTAGGGGTGTAAGTGTTGGTACTTTTCGTGACAAGCAACTATCATTTAAAAATTTGGATTCAAACTCACAAATTTTTGAAACCAAATCGAATATATAATAACCTAAGATAAATTACCATTAGTTCAAAATACATACCAAATTCTACAGTTCAGAATCCATAAATATAAACGTTAGTTCATCAAACATTAAATCACATTCCAATTCAGTAAAATGTTAAGAACGATAGTGGGATGCTTGGAATATGACATTCGCAACATGTTGTCGCATTAACTTAGGCCAACCCCTTTCCCAGTTAACAGACCACTTCTTTTTCCAAGCAGAATGTCTTTGATACCAACACATATATAGGCCTCACAGGTGTGACTGAAATAAGACAATTACGGTTAACTTCTTTAATAAACATATAACCAAACCATTAGCAAATAAAAGAGGTCCAATGCATACCTATTAGGTTGGCAGGGAACACAGTTATACGATGGCAACTGTACCCTCCACTCCCTGTCTAAAACTGGTGGTTTATGATTGCAGTACTGAGACATAGACAAGATCTGTGGGATGATATATGCTACACACTTGAATTGATTTGCCAAGAGTTCCCAACTTTGTTGGTCATTGCCAAACTTGTTGAACCTGGAGTCTATTACCCATATATGCTGTTTCGTCAAATCCAAAATGACGATTACCCAATGCGTGTCACAAATCGACAGGGAAGCATATCTATATCAAATGGTTTAATCAGCATAAGTAATCAAACTGTAAATAAGATGCAACGAAAATCTTACCCTATCCTATTCCCACCAAGGAGAGCAATAAAAATCTTCCAAAGCCTGACCGTTAATGATTTTAATCCACAATTCTGGCACGAATAAACTCTTCAGTCCTTCCTTCTTTTTTAACGCTTCCTTATACCGATAAGACAAAGCTGAGTAATAGAAAGAGCTAAGGACACCTACTTTCTGGTTTTTAACACCAGAATGAAGCCTTTTAATGCACTGCATAAAGATGTTGATCATTTCTCTAGAAAACAACGTTGTACAACAGAGTATTTCACGAACGATAGTGTTCTTGCAGGGATGGTGATCAACAAATCGCCTACAATAACATAAAGATTAAATAAAAACGTTTAATCTGCGATTGTGAAGTGACTACACTATATCTGAAGACAGATAGAGCAATTGTGAAGTCTTATCAGAATTACCAATACTAATGCAAAACTAACGAAATATGGCAAAAGTAAGAATATATGATGTATAATTACTCTCCTTCTGCATTCAGCCATTGGTTTAGACCATCTGCCTTGATGGATAATTATTTTGGTTTTAAGCTCTTATCAAGCAATGGTAAGCAAGATGTTGATGAATCATTTAGACTTGGTCTCTTATTTTCAGGCCACTCATAAGGCTCATGTATTGCAGAATCAGGTTTTTTTGGAGGAAACCATTTTCAATGACATCTCTTGGGCGAGTAATGTGTCAGTATCAATTTCTTCAGTTGCCTGAACATCACTTGCCAATCTAGAAAAAACCATCGCGATAGCTAGGTCATTCTTAAACTGGTTATCCAGTTCTTTCTCATCAGTTTCCATAATTGGGATTGCAACATTCTTAACCTGGTCATCTTGTTCTTTTCCATTGGTTTCCTAAACTGAATCTGCAACTTTTTCTTTCCTAGCCATCGTCCTAGTCTGTACACCATATCTAGGCTTACTAGGAGAAACTTTTACTTCCTGTCGCAACGGTAATGTGCTAATAGTTTCAGAAACTTTCTCATCCATATTTAAATCCCTATTTGAATCTTCGCCAACAACTACAGGTGTTGGTTTTCCAATATCCGCAGCCTTTAATTCATCCCGAACCATTTTCCTAGTCTTAACTAATGTTGCAAGTACAGTCTCCCCATCTGGAGCTTTCTGTTTCTTGCGACCCCTTTTTGGCATATTCTTCTTCATACTAGCTTATTTAATAGATATTGGTCTAATAGAAACCCTGTTCAAATTCACATTAGCAGTTGATTGCACTTCATTACATCTACTTTTCAAGAGATCTTCGATCTCTCGTTGCCATTCATCCATTTCCCTACGCCACTTTACCAAGTCTTCAATATTCCTTTTCAGCTCACCCTTTATGTCATGATTTTCTACCCTCTTCTTCTCCTTGGTCTTAATTATATAATCTTGTATATTCATTTCTGAATCTGCTTCCGAATCTTCCCTATTTGAATCACTAATGTCTACTTCAAAATCACAACATTTGAAATACCGAGAATTTCTTTCTGCTTCAGAAGGAACTAAAGTCATTTCACCTGGTACCTGTGGTAAAATATCACACGTCAACAAATATAAATAGAATATATAACATATTAAAATCAGAACTGTCTGACGTGACATCGAAAATAACTGAAACCACTTCAGAATCAATTAAAAGAGAAATTACTTGAAAATACCTACAAAATTAAGTCAAACCTCTTGGTGGAGTTATCTTCAAAATTCCATTTAACATATCTTGGGTACAGACTTTCATCATCTTCGTCCAGCTCAAGCTTCGTTACTCTTGATGCTGCCCGCACATCAGGGAAGCAGTCAACCATCCACCACTGCACTTACTCATTTCAATATTACCAAAATCAGCCTCAAAATAAAAGTAAACAGGGTATTCGTAGTCCCGTTTAAAGGAAGTTAAGTACTTACCACAAAAGCTAAAGGGAAACCATACAAATGGACGCCTCGAATGGGGTTATTGAAGAAGGTACCGCCAAGCTTGGATTTAAAATCTTTAACAGTCTCCATGTATACATACAAACCCCAGGGAAATGCTTTAAATCTTTCAAGATCATCTACCAAATGCCAAATGAAATTACTGATGACCTTGGTCATTGACTAACCCAAAAGAAAGTGATACACCACCAGGACAAGGAATAACTTCTCCACGTCTTCTGTATCTAACCTCCTAATCTGTTTGTCAAGTACTTTTTGTACATCATATTCACATACATGGAGTCTCTTAAAATCAGGGAACAACCTAGCTACTATGTTCTCCCCATTTAGAGGCTCATTCTCTAAATATATTATATTGATATCAATTGCTCCAAACTTAAGCCATGTGACTAGAGCAAATTCTTATTTACCGAAACGGTGTAAAGCTCCGGCAGAAACGAACCAAATCTCGTCATCCTTAACACCAGGTAAGGTGACCTCCACACCAAGGACCCTGAGAACCCTATTTCTAGGGAAACAAATGTACTTGAAATCCATCCTACTTGCGCATTCGTAGAACTGTCTGAATGGTCTTCTCTCAATGGAATCCCTAAGCAGTTTACTGTTCTTGCCAGTTTCGTGAAGCCAGAGCCAAAATGACAAATCCGGAGGTTTATTAACATGCTGCTGTATTACTTGTTTGCTCCACTTTTTTTGTACTTTACAACTTGACAATTAAGAATTGCACATCACATTTGCAAGATTACAACAATATTTCACATCAAAATAATAACAAACTCTATCAAATGAGAAAAATGCCCATTCTAATTACCATTTAACAAGATTGAAATACACAAACAAAAATAACAGACAACTTATACATAGAGGATTCATCAAAGAACAACCTACTTCAATTAACAACCTAAACATATACCATAAAAAACAACAATGTCCTACTCTACCAACTGACTAATGTAACACAGATTGAATGAAACACATGATTAGATGTTGCCAAAATGAGGATTTAAGCAGGGCAAATAAACTATACATACCAAAATTACAATACATGCAAGATGAGAGCAATGAAAATAATAAAAAGAACAGTACATTCGAAAATGATACACAAACTTCCCTCAATTGAGTTTGATGAATCAGCCATCCTAATTAACCTGCGCTCAGAATAATTACTTCAAAAAAAAAGCCTGCCAGGACACCAATAATCAGCTACAGTTTGAAATTTAAAATTCAAAGAAAATGAAAGCAAAACTAAATAAAATAACAAACAGCAACAAAGACGACAATCTACAACCCTAATTGGAGAATAGACTGCTACTCTCAAGAAACTTGCTTCAGGAATGCCGATTTTAACTGACTTGAAGAGATAATGCTTACTCACACAGAGATTACTAGAATAGGAAAAAGTTGGGATTTACACCATCCTCAAACAAACCGCAACAACTACTACAACTCAACATGACCTGTTGTCAGAGTTCAATTTCGTGCGATAGAAGTGATTGCGAAGTTTAAAAGGTTTTTGAAACCGTTTCAGAGTTGAAGATTCGATTAGGTGTTCAGGTTAGGTTGAAATTCAATTGCTTAGTTTAAAATCAACGGTTTTGTTGGTAGGAGGGTATTAAAGTCTTCTCACATCAAAATAAAACATCAGGTATATTGTAATGGCATTTTTGAAATTTGTATCCTAGCAAATGGTATAATTGGAAGCACAGCCAATTAGGTGAAATGTAAAGTTTAAAAAGATTATTTATGAGTTTTTTTTTTTTTAAAATGGACCTAAAAAATAATTCAAACTTTCCAAGGCCCATTTTGAATAATAAGAGTTTATTATTATTTCTTTTAATGTTGAAATTTATTATAAAAGTTTATTTTTTTATTTCTATTTATATATATATTATATTATATAATTTATTATAAGAGTTTTTTTTTTATTTCTATTTATATATATTATACTAAATTTTTTTAAGACAAATGCTGACAGTGTTGATATCACACTAAATTACTGACCACAGATCTAATGGTCCATAAAAAGTGGTGTATCACAGTTTCGCTTTTTCAGTACACAGTTTTCAATATGATTTCTCAGTAAAATGGTGCAGTAAAATAAACCTATCACAATTTATAATCATAAAAGACATCTTTCACAGATTTACTCCGTCTCATGCCATGAATAATCAAGAAAGAACCTTATGAAAATGACTTGAAATTAAGTAAAGCAAGAGTTGTTATTGGGGCAAGCATGGGTGATAATTCTCCAAACTCAAAGATTTCTGAATTAAAATCTTTAGTTGAGTTCTTCAACCATTACGTTACAGATAATATTAAACCTAAACAAGTAGATAATAGCAAGAACTCAAGTCAGAAAATAAGTTTAAGCCCTCTACTTTCTCTATAGAATACGCTGTATCTTCCTCTAAATAATTGGTCCGGGATGAAATGATTGCATTGCTCATGAAAATATATTATTCTGAAATAGTTACAAAATCATAGAAAATGATTTTATTATTTTAAGAATTTATCTTTTTTATTACTTTAAATAATGCATGTAAAAGACACATTTCAAATTGGTCCATATTTTTTCTTGAAGCAAATTCTACTTAAAATAATAATTGAAAATAGAACTACAAATATAAATAACAAGAAAATACACCAGAGCAAGGGACAAGTTGTTGCCCACATACACCACACCAAATGAACCAAACAATAACAGTAAATAAAAGCCCATTTCAAATGTGTAGCTTCTCTAAGAAAATGGTTACAACCATCTAAGTGGGATATTAAAAAAAAAGAAAGAAAGAAAGAAACACGGGATTTGATTTATTAAAAAAAATGTCAAAATGTTCGTTTTAACCAAAAATCTACTTTATGATATTTTCCATCCATTTTACTGTTCATATCCATAATGAAGAATATTTTCACAATTTTTATTTAAAATTTAAAAGTTAAAATAAAAAACTATTTTTTTTTCTCTTCTTTTTTTCCTTTCTTTTTTTCTCTCTTCTTCTATTTTCTTTTCTTCTTATCTTATCATACAAATTTTAATTTATTTTTTGTCACAGCTCTTCATTTCATGCATCACGAGAACAGTCTAGAAGTTAGGTAGTTCCAATTGTTTACAAAATTATATGTACAATTGTCTACAATAGTAATGATTCCGTCATGGGCTATTTCAAATGTTAAATTTGTCTCACGGCCAAAATTTATGAACAACTGAATTAGATAATTACATCCCTCACAACAAATGAAAGTAGAAATAATAATAATCTTCACAAGTAGAAGTCGAAAATTATCCAGGATAGATAGATGTTTGATAGGAATAACAACTCTACATCTAGGGCTTAAATTATAAACATCATGTTTGCCTTTACTTTCATCACATGTTATTTATTCTTCTTCACAGATACCGGAAGAAAACATCACAGAAGGTTTTATTTGCATAAAATGTTATTTGCTCTTCTTCGTGAATAACACCATGAAACATCACATAAGAGTTTATTTACATCATATGTTATTTTTTCTTCTTTAGGGATATTGCCATCAAACATCACATAAGGGTATATTTGCATCATATGTTATTGTCTCTCCTTCATGGATACTTCCATAAAGCATCATAGTAAGTTTTATTTATATGGTAGACCTTTTTACTGTGCATGTGCCAACATTAAGATGTTCATTCTCTTATTATATTCACTGGAAATTATATACCACATGATTAGTTTTGGTTATTTTATTTCGGAAATAACATTAAAGGAATGAACATTAAGGGTTGGTTTCACTAGTGATTAGACTCGTACCTGTTATAAAAGGAATAACTTACTGAGAAGAGAATCATCCCCTAACTCTAGATTGCTGATAGTAGGTTTGGACATGAGTCAAGTCGGCTTGTGAGCCGCTCGTGACGCGGTTCGCTAATTACTTGATAAGTTTTGTTCATGAGTCATTGAGTCAAACTTGAGCTTTAATTTTTAGTTCGATTATTAAATGAGTTGAACTTAAACTTGGATGTGTTCGACTCGTTGGCTCGTGAGCTAGCTCGATAAATTTTATTAATTAAAATTATAAAATACTTCCTCCGTTACCATTTAGTTGCAACATTTGAATAGTGTAAACTACTCATTGATGAATCTTATTTCATGTGTCATTTCTTATGTATAAGGAGAAATATGGTCAAGTGTGGCATTGTTTTATTCGTCTTGATATCAATTTTTCAAATATTAAATTTATATAATTTTTAGTTATGTCTTATTAAAGATATTTGCGGTTAAAGTTAAGCATCGGACAACGTGCCCACATGAAATTTTGCAAGTATTTAGAAACGGAGGAAGTATAATACATATATAGATATATAAATAAAAAAAAATATATAATATAATATAATTCTCCTTACCAACCAAACTAATTTGGATGCGTATTTATATAATTTCTATTAGAAATAAAAATAAAAATAAAATTCAAAATAAAATTCATAGATAAAAGTAATATAAAAATATAATTCATATTATCAATTGACTCTTCCTTCAAAATTAAATATTATTTTAAATAAATTATACAAAATTAGTATAGTTATCAAGCTCGAATAGCTCATTAGCTTTAAGTGAGTTCATGAGCTTGAGCTTAAAAAAGAAGCTTGTGAGCTTGAGTTCGATAAAATTAAACGAGCCGAGTTAGGACCCAACTCGACTCATCTTGCTCATGCCCAGCCCTAGCTAATAGTGATCACAAAGCTTCTCACCCTCCATATGATGAGGTTATGAAGATGCAATTACGTGGTACTTATTTTTAACAGACTTGCTTTGCAAACCAACGAAACAATTCTTTGTGAGTAATATATTTTAAAGTTTTCTAGATAATATCTACATTTTCTTTCTGGATAACAAATCCTTCACATTTTATTAAACCTCTATTACAAGTCAGTTAGTCTCTTTAAAATTTTATAACATGAGCAACTCTAGATGTACTTTATTCTTCAAATTTATTAAGTCTCTATCACGTGTTATTTAGTCTCACATTTTATTAAGTTTTATCATAGATCATTTAGTCTCTTAAATTTTATAGCTTGAGCTATTCTAGATGCACTTTGTCCTTCATATTTTATTAAGTCTCAATCACATGCCATTTAATCTCCTTCACGTTGTATTAAATCTCTATCATAGATCATTTAGTCTTTTAGAATTTTATAGCATGGGCTATTGTAGATGCACTTTATTCTTCACATATTATTAGGTCTAAATCACAGGTTATTTAATCTCCTTCACATTTTATACACTAGATGCATACAAATTACTTCGAAATTGAAAAAAAAATAACTTGCAAGCCTTGAAGGGTGACATTCAATAGACTTGAACAAAGTAAATTTCTTCCATAATCAACAAATTATAACAAAAAAAAAAAACAAAAATTCCATTGTTCTACATTCACAAAAATTAACATTAATAAAGTACCAAAACATAAAACAACATAAATATCATCACAATTGATATAACCACCTTAATGTTTAGCTATGGTACACTCTGTATATCTGCAATAGCTTGGATATCATTATTAACTTCGAGTTCAATCACGACTCATTATTCAATCCACCCTCATCAACAGGTCTGATATTCACACTCGCACCATCCAAAAGTAGCACTAGCACTATTACAATTATCAACCTTTAGGTCATCCATCAAAGGATCATCACTGTTATTTGTAGAATCATATATATCATCTAGCATTTCGACTTCTTTCATCTGACAGAATTCAGTATCGGTAAAGTCAAAATCATCTGTTAACATCAAATCCACATCACATAAATGGTGCGCTCGAGTAGGGGAAAAATCCTAATATAAATGTTACTTTTCGATTCTTTACTAACATCACCCAAATTTTTATTACTCAATGGTAACATAACCCTCT
The DNA here is from genome assembly GCA_031304145.1 of Cardiospermum halicacabum. Classification (NCBI taxonomy): domain Eukaryota; kingdom Viridiplantae; phylum Streptophyta; class Magnoliopsida; order Sapindales; family Sapindaceae; genus Cardiospermum; species Cardiospermum halicacabum. The sequence goes on from CM062389.1 coordinate 5,809,611, forward strand.
CAAATTTTTTAACATAAATAAATACTTAACTATGCATCATCTCATAATTGAGATTTCTATCATGTACAATAGGCAACCTAATAACATTACAACTCACATCATCTTTCAACAAGTAGTAAAAACTAATTTTAAACTTCTCTCTATCAATCTTATGCATTTCACAAGTCATTTTAACTAGTTGATCTAGAGTAATGTTAGAATCAAATAAAATTGCATCACCTGGAGCAACTCAGTTATACGAACTACCATCCCAAGTTTCATCAATAAAAAAAATCACCCCACTAATTCCCATTTAAACCAAATTGCAATTACTCCTAAAAGAGCAAACAAAAACAGAACCACTTTGATTCTATCTAGTGCATCCCCCTAGTAAGATACCCTACAACAATTAATACTAAATGCAAATCACCTAAAATACTACATTGCCTGCACAAATTAAACTATCCTGGAGTGTCTCAATCAATCAGAATCATACAATAACATCAACCTCAATGTACCAATGCAACCAACACTGTCAATTAGAAAGAACGGACCATCTTTTTGGAGAACTCACACTATTAAGTCTACACAATTACACACTTGATTAAGGTTTACTGGAATCGCCAAAACCCATTAATAGATCTCCAAATGCTCTAAAGATAGTTGTAACGTACCGATTTTGGGGCTAAATGATTTCTATGTTTTTGAACAAATTTTGGCTTTCAATGCTATGAACACTTTTCTGTGATTCTTGAAATATTTGAGAGTAATTGAATAATATAATGCTTATGGAATGGTTATAAGATTGTCTATCAATGTTTATTGGTGTTCCATCGAAACTGTTAGCGAAAACGAAGTCGAACGAATGAAGAAATTGGAGGTTCGTAGCATCAGTGGTGATGGCGACATAGCCCTATGTAGCCAGCCATGTCGCTAGCGCTGGCGACATAGGCTTTATATAGCCAGCTATGTCGCGGGCGTGCAAATTCTGCAAATCTAAGGTTTGGTCTCGGTTGCCTCTGGCGACAAAGACTCTATGTCGCCTGAGACCGAATTCGAGCTTTTTTAACCTAAACCCATTGAAATACTTTCATTCTTTTCAATTCTCTCGAACCGTCTCTTTGCAAAAGTGATTTCTCTCTGATTTTATAGTTATCTCTCCGCTTGGGTGTTTTGGGTAAGTCTCCAATAGACCCTAATCTTCTTCACTTTGAGTTTAACCATGATTGATGATATTGGAAGTGATTGATAGTGGTTTAGGGTTGATTAGGTATTAGATTAGTTAGGGTTTTGGTTGGAAACTCTAAGATTTGGAGATAATTGATTTGGATGATTGTTGATAATTGGATTGGGTTTTGATATATTCGTGTTATCGTCATCGTTTATTGTTCACCTATTTATTGTCTCTTTATGGTTATAATAGGTTTTGTTTGTTGCGCGCTACGTGTTCGATCGATTGTCTAATCGAGTTATCGTTCCTTGTTCTTTGTTAGGCGAAGCGGACGGTATCGAGGATCGTGTCGGCGACGCTTAGCTTAGCTTATCATCAGAAGAAAGGTTAGCAACATTGTTTTAAACTCTACATCGGTTGTTGTACGTTTATGTATGTTCATTAAAATGGATAAATAAGATAACCACATGAATTGTAAATTGGTAAGATAGATAGTGAATGTTAGGAATGGATATTGATTGCTGCTCCTTTGTATATGTTGATATATATATATATATATATATATATATATATATAGTGGTAAGTGTATTGCATGTTAGACTTAGGCTTTGGTTAGTTGGAGCTGGAAATAATTGGATAAGGTACTAGTAAAGTACCTGACACATATTGATTGAAAGCCAATGGATTGATATAACGAAATGGTTGATTGCTAAATGAAAAATTATGTGTTTGATCACCTAACTAATTGAATAATGATTGTCCTAGTCATGGTTGAAAGTAGTGATGGAATGACATGTCATTAGGGGTACCCGAGATATCTCAACTTATTGGAGACATAGGATTTTCGGTTTAGCTAACCACATTGGAAACTGAGTGACGATTTCTATTGGGTATGGCAGCACCACCTCCTACAAGCATATTGTTATTGGTGGTCTTCGGACCTAATTGATGGGATTCTAAGATAGTAGTCCATTCCGAGGGGGAATAAACGGCTTTACGGATCCTGGTCTTCGGACCATATTTGTGGCTTCAGCCTAATTGGCTCCATTTCATTATTGATCCTTGATAAGTAGTAGTCAAATAAAAAAATTGGAACCTTAATGCGATTGCTATGGTGTGATAGATGCCAGTGGATAGTTGATTGCTTTGGGGGTTCGTAAATGAATTTAGGAAACCCAATTGGATATCTAATAATATTAAATGTGCTTAATGACATAATTGGAACTAGATGTGTAGCTCACTTTAGTGAAACCTGTAAATAACACTGAAATTGGGCGGGATTGTATTCTCTCATTATTGGTTGTTAGCTAGGTGCATTAGTGTGCCGAAACCATTATTAAATGTTAAATAGACGCATTGCTTGTGTTTGTTGGAGTATGACTTGTTAACCAGACATCGATATTCTGACGTTGTTTTTCTTCCATTTTTCCTTGTCTATCTATTGAAATGTGAAACATGTGATCGAGCAAATTGAAGGTTCAGCATTGCATAAAAAGCATGTCGAGTCTTCATGGATTTTTGAGACTTTATTTAGGATTTTCTTTAGCTAGTTTTCTTGAATATTTTAAAGAATATGTAAACTTTTAAATACTCTTGGGTCCGTATGTTTTGAACATATTATTATTTGAAGATTCTGAATTGTTATTGGATGATTGTTACGCTTGCAAATTGGCTTTATTTCGAGTAAACTATTTTGTTTGAATTATTGTTCTTGGATGACGGGTTTATAATGTTTATATTGTAACAGAATTTTCAAAACTCTTAATGTCTTTTTCCGCACTATTGTATTGTAACGATTGAATGTAGTGTGGTGCTCCGGCTTCCATTCGCGCTGTGGCCGGGGGTTGGGTGTTATATTTGTTGGTATCAGAGCACCGGTTCTCGGTTGCTTTTTGTCTGTGTGCTTGTGTGCATTAGTGTATAGGAATTATTTTGTAAAATATTTTCGAAAACTCATGACATTGCATTCATACCATCAAATCTAATGATCGATCACTTGTGACTGTTTCAGATAATAGAACAATTTCGGATTATGGCCAGAACTCGCTGTAACCCTAACGAAAACCCTTCTAGTTCTAGAGCTCTTGGAAGCGATAGAACTATCGGTAACGAGGAGCCATTGGATGCTAATGCGGCTCAAGCAAGGGCATTTGAGCATATTTTCCAGTTCATGGAAGCGTTTTGAGGTGGTCAGTTAGGAGGACTAGCTAGGCAGGAAAGGCCGGCAGTGGAAAGGTTGCCCAAGAAGAAGATTGAACTCTTCAAGGGTACTAGTGCAAAAAGCTCTGAGATGGTAGAAAATTGGTTAGAAGATTAGGTCAGGGTTTGTGATGAGATCCACTGCACTGATGAGGAGAAATTGGAATGCTTGGTATCTCTGCTCAGGAGTGATGCTACCAGGTGGTGGGAGTCTGTTGTTCTCACTAAACCTGAGGAGGAAAGAACTTATGAATTCTTTCACACTGAATTCCAAAAGAATTATATGAGTCGGGTGTACATGGATAAGAGAAGGATGGACTTCATTCACTTAAAGCAGAGGGATAAGTCAGTGAGGGATTATAAGCTGGAATTTGTGAAGCTGAGCCACTATTGCCCAGAGTTGGTGCCAAATCCCAAAGAATGGTGCCGCAAGTTTGAGGATGGGTTGAATCTTTAACTCCTGCAGAATTTGCTCACTCTTCAGACTGAGAACTTCAATGATCTGGTTGATGCAGCATTAAGGGCAGAACAGCTTCATAATCAAGTTAAGGGCATCAGTCGGAGAGCTGGTGAGATGAAGAGCGCAGGGCCTTCGATTGGTAACAATCTAAATAAAAAGGCGAAAACTCATACTCGAGGAGGCTATGGAGGTGGCGGTGCTAGTTGGCCGTAGAATAGCAACAAGGGACCTGGAAAGTAACCTACTCCATCCGTTGCTAGTGTTCCTTCTCGTGGTAGTTCTAATATGGATGCTTCTATGTGCAACTACTGTGGCAAGGTGCATAGGGGTGAGTGCAGAAAAGCTTCTGGTGCTTGCCTTCTATATGGTGAACAGGGTCACTTTGTGAGGGATTGTCCCCAGAATACCAGAGCACCACCGAAAGCGACTCCATCTGAAGCAGTGTCTGTGCAGAAGAATGTTAGATCCGCTCCTACTGGTGCTCAGAGTGGTCATCGTGGTGGAGCACCTTCTGGGAATGCGAACAGAACTGAAGGGCGTGCTCCTACGCGTACTTATGCATTGAGGGGATGTAATGATATTGATACTCTTGATGTGATCACTAGTACATTTTCTATCCTTGATACTCCTATTTTCACTTTAATTGATCCTAGTTCAACATTGTCCTACTTGTGTAGTAATATTTTGGCTGATAAGGGTTGAGAGACTTCTAACATAGCTTTCAACATAGTTGTTACCAATCCTTTAGGGAACAATATGCTTGTTAACATGGAGTATAGGGATGTGCCTTTAGTGATTCAGGGTAAGACTTTCAAGGGTCATTTATTGGAAATGAGAAGTCCAGAGTTTGATATGATATTGGGAATGAATTGGTTATCTTATCATAGGGTAATATTGGATTGTAGAGCTAAGCGGTTTACATTACAGCCTCCGGAAGGAACTATAACGATATTGGGGGATCGTAGTGGAACGGTTAAAGGGATTATCTCTGCAGCTTTGGTAGACAGAATAATGAGGCAGGGATGTCAGGCTTATTTAGCTCACATAATTGATGATAGTAAGAAGCGATCGGATGAGAAGTTTATACCGGGTTTCAGATTTCATAGATGTGTTTCCAGAAGAATTACCGGGTTTGCCACCAGAGCGTGAAGTAGAGTTTTCAGCAGAGCTCATTCCGGGAGCAGCTCCAGTATCTATGGCTCCTTACTAGATGACTCCGGCAGAACTGAAAGAGTTGAAGGTTCAATTGTAGAAATTACTCGATAAGGGTTACATCAGATTGAGTGTCTCTCCTTTGGGTGCTCCAGTTCTGTTTGTAAAGAAGAATGATGGGTCATTCCGATTGTGTATCGATTATCGGCAGTTGAACAAGCTGACTGTGAAGAACAAGTCCCGCTTTCCCAGAATTGATGATCTGTTTGACTAGTTAAGAGGAGTAGGTGTGTTCTCGAAAATTGATTTGAGGTCGGGATACCACCAGTTGAGGATCAAGGATAATGACATTCCGAAATCGGCATTCAGAACATGGTATGGGCATTATGAATTCGTAGTTATGCCTTTCATATTAACTAATGCACCAGCAGTGTTTATGGATTTGATGAATCGGGTGTTCAAGGAGTATTTAGATAAGTTTGTTGTTGTCTTTATCGAAGATTGAGGAAGAGCATAATAGGCATCTGCGGATTGTGTTGCAGATATTGAAGGAGAAGTAGTTATATGAGAAGCTCTCAAAATGTGAATTCTAGATGATCGAAGTCGTATTTCTGGGACATGTTATTTCCAAGGATGGGATCAACGTGGACCCTAAGAAGATTGAGGCAGTATTGGTATGGCAGCCGCCTAAAAATGCAACCGAAGTGAGGAGTTTTCTGGGACTAGTTGGTTACTACCGTCGGTTCGTCAAGGGATTCTCTTCTATTGCATGTTAGACTTAGGCTTTGGTTAGTTAGAGCTGGAAATAATTGGATAAGGCACTAGTAAAGTACCTGACATATATATATTGAAAGCCAATGGATTAATATAACGAAATGGTTTATTGTTAAATGAAAAATTGTGTGTTTGATCACCTAACTAATTGAACAATGATTTCCATGTCTATCTATTGAAATGTGAAACAGATGATCGAGCAGATTGAAGGTCCTGCATTGCATAAAAAGCATGTTGAGTCTTCATGGATTTTTGAGACTTTATTTAGGATTGTCTTTAGTTGTTTCTCTTGACTATTTTAAAGAATATGTAAATTTTTAAATACTCTTGGGTCGGTATGTTTTGGACATATTATTATTTAAAGATTGTGAACTGTTATTGGATGATGGTTACAATTGCAAATTAGCTTTATTTCGAGTAAACTATCTTGTTTGAATTATTCTTCTTGGATGATAGATTTCTAATGTTTATGTCGTAATGGACTTTTCGAAACTTTAAATGTATTTTTCCGTACTATTATATTGTAACAATTGAATGTAATGTGGCGCTCCGGCTTCCGTTCGCGGTTCCGCCGTGGCCGGGGGTTAGGCGTTACAATAGTAAATTGGACGCAAATATAAAAACAACAATTCAGATAAATGAGCAATTTCAACATTTGTCGATGAAGAGGTCAACAATGGGTTAGGGATTAGGTTCACGATTTGGCTTATATACATGAAGGTTCTCTTTGAATATGTGTTAATTAATACGTTTCACATGACACAATTGTAACTTCAAGATTTTATTATATTTTTATAATTTTTATAAATTATTTTTAGCTTTAAGAATGATTTAAAAAATAGAGAAGCAAAATGGACAATCTGACCTATTAAATGAAAATAACAACTTTAAAAATTAAGTTTTAGTATGAAACTTTCAGGAGGTCCATCAACTTAATTCAACATTTTCTTTGACTACTTTTGAAAACCACTCTATTTAGATTAGAAACTTTTAATAGGGAGAGATTCTAATCTCTCCAGAAAACTTGCTCAAAATTGGGATACACATGTATTAAAAGGTTATCATATATGTTGATATATATTCATATAAGCCATATCAGTAGGAATGGCGGTTTTGTTAATGCTTAGGGGTGGAAGTGAGTTGAGCTACTCACGAGCTATTCGAGATCGACTCGAGAAATATTCGAAATTCACGAGCACAAGTCAATTTTTTTCTAAAATGAGTCAAGCTTGAGCTCTATATTACTCAACTCGTAAGACTCGTGAGCCTTATCAAGCTTTACTATAGTAAGGCCTAAGGGCGTAAACGAGTCAAGTACAACCAAATCGATTCAATAATAATTATATAAAATTAAAAAATTATTAATACAAGTCGAGTTTGAGTAACTCGGTTATCATTCGAGCTCGAACTCTATATTACTCCACTCATAAGGCTCGAGATCCTTATCGTGCTTTACTATAGTAAGACTTAGGGACATAAACGAGTCGAATCGAGTTCGAGTACATCCAAATCGAGTGAAGAATAATTATATAAAATAAAAAAATTATTAATAAAAAATTACTAAACTTTGACGAGTCGAGTTTAAATATTTTGATTATCATTAGAGCTCGAATTTGATTTTTAGTAGCACGACAAGTTCGAGTTTGAATTCGAATTTGAATTCGAGCTCAATATAATTTTTTTATAAAATCGAGTTGAACTTAGGTATATTTAAGCTTGATTTGTTTACACCCTATTAATGCTACAAGCAAAATGATGTCATTGTACACGTCCCAGCACTTACAGCAAAAGAAATCTCCACCTCAAATTATCAAACCCACCTCCTATTTAAGATTATTTAACCACCAATCTTCTAAAATGACTTCACACTTGGACAAATATAAAGGCTGTTGTAAAAATAAAATAGAATCGGGGTAGAAGAGAAGAAAGCAGTTCAATATTAACTGGAAAATAAATTGAGATAAAAAAGTTAACCTGGTAATCTTGGAAATCTTGGATCTTGAATATTATGAAATTGTAATATATTGAAAAGGAAGAGCAAAGAAAGAAAATGAAAGAAGCAAAGCAAATGCCAAAACACAACCACACCTATGTATCACTTCTTTATTTAATATGTTTACACACACATACATATATATATATATATATATATATGTGTGTGATAGTTAGATACACGTGTTAATATGCATGATGTCCTGTTTTGCATGCTTTACACGTAGCATATGGTGGAATCTTCTACCAAGCAAGCAGTTTCACAACACTTCTCCTTGGATTTCACCATTTCCGATATTTGACTGCCTCGTTAAAACTTTGGCAGAAAAACCCAGTGGGATAAAAATTGGACGAAGAAAAAGAGTAAAACAGATGGAATCCAATTTTACAAAATTCTCCCCCTGTTTGCAACACCCATAAAACCTAATTTTCTAATCTGGAGAGCTTTCACATTCCGATCTCGTAAACGAGTTTTTTGAACGTTGATGTCGGTAATGATTTCGTTAATAGATCGGCGAGATTATTGGAAGACCGAATTTGCTTCACATCGATTTGACCAGTATTCTGAAGCTCGTGGGTGTAGAAGAATTTAGGAGAAATATGTTTGGTTCGATCTCCTTTGATGTAACCTCCTCGAACTTGGGCGATGCATGCAGCATTATTTTCAAAAATGACAGTTGGCCCATTTGTAGTTTCAGAGATACCACATGAATTCTGGATATGTTGGATCATCGATCTCAACCAAATACACTCTCGACTGGTTTCTTGTAATGCCAAAATTTCAGCATGATTCGAGGACGTGGCTACTAAAGTTTGTTTTGTAGATCTCCAGGAGATCGCAGTACCATTAAACGTGAAAATATAGCCAATTTGAGAACGTCCTTTATGCGGATACAAAAGGTATCCAGCATCGGCATAACTAGTCAAACCCAAAAATTTATCAGAATTCGTATAAAATAAGAGTAAATTGCACTCACACCCCCCGAACGATGGCTTATTACAGGCGGATACACATTTTGGTTTAATTGACACTTAACCCCCTTGACTGTTAGTTGACCGTTTAGATAAATTAGTTGACCAGGTTGACTTTTTAAAATGTTTATTTTACCCATATTGTACATATTTATTTTTTAATTGTTATCTCAACATTTAAAAAAATATATATTTTTATTCACATTATTATTTTAATTATTTACACATTTTTTAAAAAATAATTTGATTTAATATTTATTATAATATTATTTAAAAGTTTATTTTGTCCTATTTCACATATTGATTTTATAATTTATTATCTCAACATTTTAAAAAAAAATTTAATTTACATTATTATTTTAATTATTTACAGAATTTTTAAAAAATATTTTGAAATAATAATAAAAATTATAATATTATTTTTTCAAATAAAATAATGTTAAAATAATATCAATTTTTTAAAAAAATTATTGAAATAATGTTGAAAACCAATATGTAAAATAGGGATAAAATAGACTTTTTAAAAAGTCAACCTGGTCAACTAACATATCTAAACAGTCAACTGACGGTCAAAGGGGTTGATTGTCAATTAAACCAAAATATGTATCCGCCTGTAATTAGCAATCGTTCAGGGGGTCTGAGTGTAATTTACTCATAAAATAATCGCAAATCTTTTGTACCCTTCAGGTAACGCAAAATATGTTTGATTCCATTCCAATGACGACGGGTTGGTGCAGAACTATATCTCGCTAATAAATTTACAGCAAATGAGATATATGGTCTCATACATTGAGTCAAATATAACAGTGCACCTATTGCATTCAGATATGGTACTTCAGGACTAAGTAATTGTTCGTCATCATCCTTCGATCGGAATGGATTCTTTTTGGGATCAAGTGTTCTTATAACCATAGGTGTACTTAATGGATGGACATTATCCATATTGAATCTTTTTAGGACCCTTTCAATGTATGTTGATTGATAAACCAATATCCCATTTGGTTTATGTTCAATTTCTAGACCAAGACAATACTTCGTTTTTCCCAAATCTTTCATTTCAAACTCCTTTTTCAGATATTCAGCAGTTTGTTGGATCTCTTCTAGAGTCCCGATGATATTCATATCATCGACATAAATTGCTATAATTGCAAACCCAGAACCTGATTTCTTTATGAAGATACACGGACATATCGTATTATTCTGGTATCCTTCCTTAACCAAATACTCGCTCAGGCGGTTATACCATATTCTCCCAGATTGTTTCAATCCATACAGGGATATATGTAACTTTATGGAATACAAGTTTCGAGATTTTGATCGATGAGATTCAGGTAATTTCAGCCCTTCTAGGAGCTTCATGTAAATATCAGAATCAAGTTATCCATATAGATACGTAGTAACTACATCAATTAAACACATTTTCAGTTTTTCAACAACTGTAAGACTTAACAAAAATCGAAATGTGATTCTATCCATGACTGGGGAATACGTTTCATCGTAATCGATTCCAGGTCTTTGTGAGAACCCTTGTGCAATCAAACGTGCTTTATATCTCACAATTTCATTTCTTTCATTTCGTTTTCGAACAAAAACTCATTTGTAACCAACTGGTTGAACATCTTCAAGTGTTCGAACTATGGGTCTAAAAACTTTTCGTTTATTCAACGAATTTAATTCTGCTTGGATTGCTTCTTCCCATTTTTTCCAGTCATGCCTACTTTTACATTCTTGGATATCACGTGGCTCATAATCATCATATGAAATACTAATTGCCACAGAATATGAAAATAAATCATCAACTATTGTTTCATTTCGATCCCAAGTCTCTTGGATGAAGTCTATGGAAATTTCTTCATTTTTTGATTCTGGTATTTCCGTATTATTTTCTCCTTCTGGAGAATTATTTCCTTTTCCAAGCGATGGAAAATTACTTTCATCGAAATGATAATCAGCGAATCTAGCTGTAAATAAATCTCTTGCCATTGGTTCCAAATATCTGATAATTGATGGGGAATCAAAACCCGCATAAATTCCTATACGTCTCTACGGCCCCATTTTCGTTCTTTTAGTTGGGGTAATGGGTACATATACAACACACCCAAATATTCTCAAATAAGAGACGTTAGGAGGATTCCCATATACCAATTGTAATGGGGAATATTAGTTATAAGCAGTTGGACGGATTCGAATCAAAACTGCAGTATGCAATATAGCATGTCCCCAAACAGAAACGGATAATCTTGAGCGCATTAACAATGTTCGCGCAATTAATTGAAGGCGCTTAATTAATAATTCTGCTAATCCTTTGGGTATGAACATGTGGAACTGGATGTTCAATATCAATACCAGATACTTGACAGTATTCATCAAATGCTTTCGACGTAAATTCACCAGCATTATCAAGTCTTATACTCTTAATAGGGTAATCTGGAAAATGAGCTCTTACGAGTGGATAACAAGCATACATGGGACCATCTTGCGGATGCGTCTATCAAAACCATGAAGTAAAATTCTTTGTAAAAATGATGGAGATTCAAAACCTATTTTCGTAAATGATGGTTTCGTTATCAATTTCCCTTGGGAACATGAGATACACAGGTCCCTATCATCCAGTAAGATTTTATGATTTTTCAGTGGATGCCCTTCTGAATTCACTATTATTCTTCGCATAATTGTAGATCCCGGATGCCCAAATCTATCATGTCAAAGCTGGAATAGTCTGGGATCAGAGAACTTCCGGTTCTCAATAGCATGTGTTTCAACATGCCTGATGGTTGTATAATATAATCCAGATGATGAAATGGGTAATTTTTCAACTACAAGCTTCTGACTTGATTTTCTTGAAATAATACATAGGTATTCAATACCATTTTCAATAACTATTTCGATGTGATAATCATTCATTCATATATCTTTTAAACTGAGCAAATTTCTTCTGGATTGTGAGAGTATAATGCATTTTCGATTTTCAATTTAGTGTTATTTGGTAACACGATCGAAGCTCTTCCGGAACCTTCAATCAGATCTACAGGACCTGATACAGTATTCACTTTCACTTGAATTGGAATCAATTCCAGAAAATATTTTCTATCTCTCAAAATCGTATGGGTTGTAGCACTATCAGCTAAACAGATATCCCCATGTGAAGCCATTTCTTGGTTTGAATTTATAACTTCAATAAAATAACACACAAAATTAGTTGAATGGAAATGTAATATCTTTCATTAATATTTACAAATATTTACAACCACAATTAAAATTACATTCCATTCTATTCACATTCTAAAATAAGAAAATACATTTCATTTATAGTTAACAGTTCCATCACCAATTAGGTGATCTATCCTCCCATCAGGTTCTTCAAAGAAATCCGCAGTTTCCAGATTTGATATGTCGATTGGACCGGTATCACCATCGCCAAAAATATCAGCCATATTTGCTTCATTATTCTTTTCCTTTTCTTGTTCGCGTCTCAGCTTTTGATAAGCTTCAACTACATGTTTGGGAGTGCAACAAGTCCTCGAATAACAATTGGGGGAACCACATCTATAACAAGGACCACGATTGAACTTAGGTGGTTCCTGAATTTCTTTCCCTTTACTAGAACTAGTAGGGGTGTTTATTCGGGTTGTCCTGAACCAAACCGTACCGAATTTTTGGTATTTCGGTATTCGGAACAACAAAAATTAGGCCCGAATATCGTACCGAATTAAAAATTTCAGTACGGTACGGTATGGGTTTATTCGGGACGGTTCGGTAAATTTACCGAATCCCGATTTAGTACTTATAGTGGTACAAGTTACAACACAGTAAAGAGTCTTCACATAACACAATCGTTTTAAAATAGGTTTGGAACTATAAAATTGAAGAAGGTCATTGAATTTCGGTAATTCGGGACGGTCCCGAAAATTCGGGTTTTGTCCCGTACCGTCCCATATACCGAATAACAAAAATATGCATAACCAAATACCGAACCTAATAACAAATTTTCGGTTCGGGCCGTCCCAAAATTTTGGTTTTCGGTTCGGTTTTTGGGACGGCCCGAACCGTGCACACCCCTAAGAACTAGCATTGTAAACATTCCACTTCTAGGAGCATTTGGATTATTATATGGATGTCTATAATCCCTGTTACGACCACGTCCCTGGCCATTTCCAGATCCTCGATCACTTCCAGATCCTTGGTCATACCACGACCATTTCCACGTCCATTTCCATAGTTATTCCAACGCTCAGAACCACGGTCACGACCACGATAACCACGACCACGGCCTGGATTTTCATTATAATATCCATTCACTTCTGGGAATGCTTGGGTGCCAACAAGATGTCTTTCACTATTTTTCAGCAACAGCTGGTTGTGTCTTTCAGCAATATCTAATAAAGCAATCAAATCATCATATTTCACAAATTTTCTTTCACGATACTGCTGATGTAGAATAGTTTGAGAAGGATGGAAAGTGGTAAATGTCTTTTCCAACATATCATGGTCAGTTTTTGTTTCCCCACACATTTTTAATTTGTTCACAATCATGTACATGGCAGAGTTATACTCGCTCACACCTTTGAAATCTTGGAATCTTAAATTGGTCCACTCATCACGTGCTTCAGGCAACATGATTTCCTTTTGGCGATCATATTTGGATTTTAGAGCTTGTCAAATATCTGCAGGATCTTTTATATTCATATACTGATTTTTGAGATCCTTAACCAGATGTGTTATGATTATATACATAACTTTGCATTTTTCAACCTCAGTTGTTTCCACCTCCTTATTGATGGTCTTAAATAATTCTTTGGTTTTTAATATTAACTCGCAATCATCACACCATTTCATATAATTTTTCCTAGAAACTTCCAGCTCATCAAATTTCAGATTTTTCATTTTCTGCAAAATAAAAACACCATTTAGTCACCAGATTCCAGATTCAATTTCAAAAATTCAATTATTCAACTCGGGTGAATAATATTATCATTTTAAACTTTTCCAGATCCTCCATTTATTCAACTCAGGTGAATAATGGTATATTTCCAAAAATTTTCAAACCCATCATAATTTCCAAAATTTCCAGCAAACACAGAAGAAAAAAAAACACCATTACCAGACACTTTCTGATCTGGAAGATCCGGCAAAGCGGCAACCAGAGAGCATACTCGTGCTGATAACGTGTTGTAAAAATAAAATAGAGTCGGGGTAGAAGAGAAGAAAGCAGTTCAATATTAACTAGAAAATAAATTGAGATCAGAAAGTTAACCTGGTAATCTTGGTTCTTGAATATTATAAAATAGGGAAAATGTGAAAAGTGAGCCTTTCAAACTCCAATTTAAGTTTATGGGCCAAGAATAGTTTTTTTAAGTTTTTACACCAACTCAAAGATTCATTTTACAAAATGAGCCAACATTCCTAATATGTCCTTGATATTAATTTATATTTACAAAATTATTTATCTAAATCTAATCATTTGAATTATCATTTGAAAGGACAAAATTGACCTTGGGGTTATGGTAACGTATCATCACCTTCATAAACCATCTCAACGAGCATCACAATCACTTCACCATATCCTTATAATCCTCGTTTTGCTATTCTCTGATCGTGTTCATCAGCTTTAGTCATTATTTTTGGATTTGTCCCTATCGAAGTTCGTCGGCAATCTGTGATAAGGTATGATTTCCAATGCTCTAAGGGTTTTCAATTTAGGGTTTTGTTTACTGGTAAATTGTTCCCAAATAGATTCTCGAACACTAAGTAATCATTGGCAACCAGTGGTTTTCTTGAAACTCAGAGTGTTGTATTTGCTAGATTATTTGTGTTTGAAACCCGGTGTTTTGTTAGATAATTGAATTGAGTATGTTGATTTTGTATTTCTGACTTAACGTTGGTAAGTTGGAATTTTATTTAATCTGAGAATCTTGCATTTGATGGATACCATATGTTTGAAAACCGTTGTTTTCTCAGATTGAAGTAGACAAAGTGTTGATTTGATCATTGTCTACTGTCTAACCTCACCAAGTAGACAAAATGTATGTGGGTATTGTTTTTGTCATCAAATCATGAGTTAATTTGGAAAGCGTGTGATCTAGATATAATCTAGTTAAGGCCACGTGAAGTGAGTTTTTCTTGTATCAACTCTGTATAAACCAGTTATTGTGAACACGCTTTTGGTAGGTGCCATTTAGTTTTTGTGTCCTAAAACACTACGTATGAGTATTTCGTCTCAAGCGGCCACCAAGTAGTTATGGTCACTTGAAACGACTTATATGTTGTTTTGGTTTCATGTCAGGTGGCCACCAGTTAGTTGTGGTCAGCTGAGACGCAGTTTTTTAATTATTAATTATAGTAGTTTTATGCTTGTTACTTATTTCAGGTTGTTATTAGAAAAGTATGTATATTGTTTAGTTTGTAACTTTATTCGGTTTAATTTTGTTTGTGTGCAGACAATATCGGAACTCACATATGATATTATTGACATGGCTAGAGATTTAGTAAGATTCAACTAAATATGAGTGTTAATTTTTTCATTGCTTACAATTATTCGTTTATTGATTGGTTCCTAATTCTTTGTTGTCAGGTTGTTTGTAATACGGACTATATATGGGAGGCTCCAAGAGTGATTTCAAATCAGATATTGAAGATGAAGAATAACATAGATTAGGATAAATATGATGATGAATCAGTTGGTGAAGTTGCTGATAACCAAAATAAATATGCACGACACAAACATCTTAAAATAGAATAACATTTTTCTACTGGTTATTTGCTTCTCAATTGGACAGTGAATATCATTGGTCACCTAAGACGTGTAAGCTTTCTCATTGATTTAAAATGTTTACAGTGACATTTTGCACCTCAAGTGTTCAGTGGAAACCGGTGGCCACTTGAGGCTAACCAGATTTAAATTGAAAAGAATGTTCACGATGTCAAATTACTTCTTAGGTGACTAGTGAAAATAGATGGTCATCTGAAGCATCAAATGCGATTTCTAAATTTGCAGCTTGAACAAGGTAATGAAGGTAATGAAGACAATCCAACTGCCCAGGATGATAGTGAAGGCATGAACAAGCTTGCAGTTTGAAGTGAAGACTACGACTAGAATTTGTCATATTATGTTCTACTTTAATTTTGGTTTGAGACATATTTTGTTCATTGAATATATTACCATGATTTGTGTTAATACTACTATTATGTAATACCCTAAATTTGTCATATTTCGAATTTGTTTTGAATCTCCCTTTTGCTAATGTATTGTGCAATTTTTTCCTGTTTCACTTGATAATAATTTTGGCAGTAGGCAAATGCCTCTCATGTGGCCACCAAAAACAGTGGCTACCTGAGACACATTTCTACTATAACTTTAAAAAAATTTTAGCAGTTGGCAAATGCCTCACGGGTGGCCACCAAAAATAAGTGGCCACCTGAGAAGCATTTCCGTTAATACTTAAATAAATTTTAGCAGTAGGCAAATGCCTTTCAGGTGGCCACCAAAAACAGTGGCCACCTGAGACACATTTCTATTATAACTTAAAACAAATTTGGCAGTAGGCAAATGCCTCTCGGGTGGCCACTGAAAACAGTTGCCACCTAAGAAGCATTTCCATTAACACTTAACTAAATTTTGGCAGTAGCTAAATGCCTCTCAGGTGGCCACCAAAACCAATGGTCACCTGAGGAGCATTTCCATTAACACTTAAATAAACTTTGGCAGTAGTCAAATGCCTCTCAGGTGGCCACAAAAAGCAGTGACCACCTGAGACACATTTCTATTATAAATTAAAAAAAAATTATTATTTATAAATAAATCATTTTTACTTCATATTTTCATTGATAGTTTAATTTTGTAAAGAAAAACTAATATTCTTAAATTTGATAAATTTGTAGAGAAATAAATATATATTCAAAACTATACCTTTAAATGACTAATAAATATTTTTCAAGTAAAAAACCAATCAATGAAATCACATCTTGATTTATTATTAATTTTAGTAAACATATTATTTTAAAGAAAATAATACAAATTTTAATTTAAATTACATATTCTTACAACCAAAAAGTGATAAATTTATTTCAATTTTATTTATGTGAATTTAAAATAACATTTATTGTTTTTAATTTTTATTATATTAATTTTCTTTTCTTTGATTATAATTTAAAAAATCATTTATTTTAAATTTTACTCAACCGTGTTTTATTCTTCTCTAGTTTATTATTTTTTGTCTTTATTTATTGATATGAAAAAAAATCAAAAAATCAAAAGTAAATAAATTGTTTATCCAATTCCTACACATGAATGAATAAGTAACCAATTTAAATTTGAACTTATTTTAACCCATTAATACATACATAGTGAATGAAATCTCATGCTAAGTACTTGTCATTGTTGGGCTTTATATTTTTCAAAATTCTAATTAGACCCAAATTAATTTAGTGGAGTACTCTCATATAGATTAGTTAAATAAGTTCAATATAATCAATAATCCACAAAGAAGGGAGAACTAACCATTTCTGATTTTAAACGAACCCATGTGAAGGTTATAAATATACTATGTGATATCGATTTAAACCATCTATGACGGATTATGAACTTCAATAAAATTATTGTCTCATCAACAAAAACTTTAATATGACAAAGTGATAATCTCTCTTTAGTTGTTTTAACCACTTCAACCTTAAAAAATTATGTACATACATATAGAGAATGAAATATCATGGGAAGTACTTCTCATCATAATACTTTATACCCTTGTTTCATATCTTTAATTGGACCCAAATTAATTTAGTGGAGCACTCTCTTATAGTTTAGTTAAATAAATACAATACAACAGATAATCCACAAAGAATGAAGAACTAACCAATTCTGAGTTAAAACGAACCCATGTGAAGGTTATAATATAATATGTGATACAAATTTAAACTATCTATGATGAATTAAATACTTCAATAAAATTGTTGTCTCACCAATTTTTATCAACTAATGTATACTAAATCTTAATAAAATATAAATTAAAGTCTTTCATATCATAATTATAAAGTGTTGAATTCTATGGTCCTTTTTGTCAAAAACAAGAGAATGTATGTGATGTAATACAAAAATTCCTGTGATGAATGTAACTTTTAATGTGAAGCTACAACTTGGTTAATAATAATTTTTGTAATAGGCAAATGCTTCTCGGGTGGCCACAAAAAAACAGTGGCCACCTGAGAAGCATTTCCGTTAATACTTAAATAAATTTTAGCAGTAGACAAATGCCTTTCAGGTGGCCACCAAAAACAGTTGCTACCTGAGAAGCATTTCTACCACACTTGATAATAATTTGACAGTTGCCAAATGCCACTCAGGTGGCCACCAAAAACAGTGACCACCTGAGATGCATTTCTACTACCCTTGAATTAAAATTGGCAGATGTTAAATACATCTCAAGTGGCCTTTAGAAACCACCAGCCATCTGAGATACTATTATATAGTTCACTTAAAATTAACATTATCCAACTTAAAATAACCTTAATATTTAACGAAAATTAATCAATATGTTTTTTAAAGATCCAAATATTCACCGATCCATACTAAACTATAAATATCAAGGAAAATAGTTCATACCAAAAAATTTAAAGAACCAACAACACCAAATAAGTTCAAACAACATTCAGTTCATAATCCATCAAAATTATTCTATGAGCATTCATTTGGATCCTAAATTTCTTGAGACTCAGATTTTGATGCAGTTACGGACATGTTCGGTTGTTATGACCTCCTCCACCGTAACATCGGCAATGCATGACTCGATGTCTCTTTGATACTTTGGAGCGCCGCTTTGTACTGCACTAGTGCTGCTTAAGGAAATGGTACCTATTGAATTTCACATGTTTCAATCGAATGGCCCGACATGCTATATTTTCGATATATGAGCCATTTCCAGTTCCATTACCACCATTGGTGTCAATATCATCAGCATAAACTTCGTTGTCATCATCATTATCGCCTCCATCATCATCAAAATCTGTTGCAACATAATCAAACACATCTAAAACAACGGTTTCAGTTAATGCATATCAATCCCCATCGAAAAAATCAACATCGGCGGATATTCTATTATTCGTATTGGTTGCTGACACATCACATAGTTTACATAATCTTCATCTATCATTTCAATCCTCATCTTCCCACCATCCTGAGTACTAAGAAAATGAAACAACCTCAACTTAAACTTATTCCTATTAGTAGACCTCTTCACATGAGCCTTATCTACTAATTGATAATATGTAACATCCTTGGGAAGTATGAAAATAATTCCTTGACTCCCCTTATAATTAACCCCATCAAAAACAACATTATAAATAAACACAACACCAATTAAATTCATTACTTCTAACCACTCTTAAACCTAATAAAAATCAATCTACGCCTATTAATATCCACCAAATGCAAATCCCTTATGATCAATACCAATACTAGCAATGAACTTCAATTTCTCCAATTTCAACTAAAACCACAAATAAACTATTTCCACCAAATAGAAAAACAAACAATTGAAACCAAATACCAAAATTTCAAACAAAATCAGCTACACCCAATAAATGTCACCACAAACA
Organism: Cardiospermum halicacabum; assembly: GCA_031304145.1. NCBI lineage: Eukaryota > Viridiplantae > Streptophyta > Magnoliopsida > Sapindales > Sapindaceae > Cardiospermum > Cardiospermum halicacabum. The sequence continues at coordinate 5,828,897 of CM062389.1, forward strand.
CTTCACTTCCAACCTATTTTGATACTTCAAACATCCACTTTACCCAAAATCATCATCCTCTAAATTAACCATGAACCCTAGAAATCAAATAACATAACCCCAAATATAAATACCCTTGATAATTGAAGATTATAATAGTGGAAGTTCTTCTTACCTCACATTTATGAACTCTACGCCAATAAATTGAAATAGCTCAGTACTACCATCGAAAGTTGGAGCTTGAGAGTAAAGAAGCAATCTACATAAATGAATGGTGGTGGGGTGAGTGAGACATTATGAATGAATTTATATTTATATGGGCATATTAGTAATTTTATTTTTTTAAGTATAAGGGCAATGTTTGGTTTTCAATTAGTTTTTCAATTTTCATTTCATTATATCAATTTTTTTAATTGGGAAGGGTAAAAATGTCCGAAAAGATCATTTGGTGAAAAGAAACTTTTACAAAGTTTACAAATACAAAACAAACTTTCATGGGCCTATTAACTTAATTCAATCTTCTTTTATGCTGTTTGTGAAAATTTCCCTTATAAAATTGTAATATATTGAAAAGGGAGAGAAGAGAAAGAAAATGAAAGAAGTAAAGCAAAAGCCAAGACACAGCCACACCTGTGTATCACTTCTTTACTTAATATATATGTATATGATAGTTAGACACACGTGTTAATATGGATGATGTCCTGGATGATGTCCCGTTTTGCATGGATGAGGTCCTGTTTTGCATGCTCTACACGTGGTGTATAGGGGGAGGAATCCAGCAAGCAAGCTGTTTCACAACAAAGGAAAAGCAGGAGTGGTAGTGCTCTATACTCAGATTTCTAGGTTAAAATCTTTAGCTGAATTCTTCCGAGCTTATTAGACATTACAGAATATTAAACCTAAATATCAAATAATAGCAAGAACTTAATAACAAACAAGTTTAAACCCTCTCATCTCTATAAAGAATCTATCGTACATTCTGTACAATTGTCTTCATCTTCTTCTGAATAATCTCCATCATCTTTACTCCACCGAGATTCAATCTGAAAATGAATCATCAGGCATCCAACAATGTTATTTTAGAAGAATGACACAATATAATATAAGGTATTGAAATAATTTTGTTATGTAAAGAATTAATATTTTTATATACCCTAAATAAATTTGACATATTAGAGGTTGGTCATACTTCCTCTCATCTAAATACTGAAAAGCAAATTCTTCTTAAAATAAAAGTTAAAATGGAATAACTAATATGTATTATCCATAGTTTGGGACAAGCACCACACCAAATGAACCAAACAATAAGAATAAGGTAAAAGTAGGAACCTTCCCACATGTGACTTCTTTAAAAAAAAAAAAGGTACCATCAAAAACATTCTTCAATTCAAAACCACAGCCATCAACAACTTCATTAAATTTCAAATAAGGATAAATATGAAATTTGGTTAGGTTAGTGAATGGATACATACCTCTTTGTTTCATCTTTTGTCTTGGAGTTGCTGTATGACTCTATTCACATTGTCCCCTCCCCTTAGTTCAATTGAATATGAATCCCAATTCTCCCAGCCCCATCTTATTTGATATAAGTTCGGCGCCGCCATGTCCCCTCCGCAGAAAATCTTTATATTTGGACAATTTACAACCACTAACTCTTCTAAAGATGGAAATTCTAAAAATAAATTCAGAGAGTAGAAATTTGCGAGACTGACTAACTTCCAGAGAACCAATCTTTTCATTTTACCAAATACGATTTTACCTTCACTTAGATCTTCATCATTTTTTACTACTTCAATAATCCTTTTGCAACATCGTAGCTCGAGGCATATAAGATTCACGAGATTTTTGACCATGGAGAATGTTCCTATATCTTCCAACCTATGGCAATAAGCAATTGTTAAAGTCGTCAGATTTTGAAAACTAGCCGAAGGCGGCACTAGACTCGCAAAACTCTTCGCGGAACATACGTGTATAGTTTCAAAATGTTGGAGAATTAATTCCAACTTGAACATTTCTTTCCGCATGCACTCCACATCCTCATCATCACCACAAATGAGGTGAAGACCCTTTTGGCAATCAAAAACAAACATTTCTATATAGAGAGTTCTAAAGTTCTGAAATCGAGGTCCAAGATCAGGGCCTTCCCACATCATCATGAAATCTTTAGCAGCTATCCTCAACATCTTCAAGCATGAAAATGCCTGACACCAAGTAAATCACATCAGATATGAATATGATGTAAAAATACAAGGCGTCAGAATGAGAATACACATTGACAACACAAACTTTGAATATATATACATACCTTTCCAACAGAGAAGAGGGGCTGCTGCATCCTGTGATCCGGTGTCCAGCAGTTCCTCAGTTTCAAATTATTCAAGACAGGCATTTCCACCCTATGTCCATCATCCGGATGGAAGGCTCTAAGCTGTGGTAGTTCACACATTTTTAATTTGACCAATTTAGGAAACACAAACTCCATGGCTGCAATATGTGTTTCCTTTTCTTCTACTGTTTCCTTTCCAAATACATATTTCAGATTTTGACCACTTAAAACTTTCACGAAACTTAAATTTACAAAAGAAATCATTCTTGTACACAATTCTTCTGATTGAGATAAAGATTCACTTTTGAGAATAAAATTCTCCTTCAATTTCCATATCATCTCCAAATTGCCCATTGTGTAAATAAATAATATGTTCAAATTAGAAAGTTTGACCTGTGGATTAAAAGATTGATTTACTAAAAATACTTTATCCATATTAATAAATAATAATTATTAAAGAACTATAAAAACTTACCTTATCATCGAATATAAATCCTTTTATTACAGGGCACTCGCTTATGTGGAATGTTGTTAAGGTTGGAAATTCAATGTACCATTGAGGGAACAATCTTTTTAAGTTTCTAAGATTTTTCAACCAGAGGTTCTTCAGCATAGGAAACACCACGACCCTATTCATTTCTTCTTTAAGCTCTTCTACTTTTGTCATTGAATTTGAAAATACCTCTTCTAAGTTACCACAATTACTAACACTTAACTCACTTAAATTTGGAGACCAAGAAAAGAATGTTTGAACCAAACTGGTTCCAACTTCACTTTGATAACTAACCTGCAATTTTTTCAATGATTAGAAGTACATGAAACAAGATACATAAAATTTTTAATACTTTCATAAAATTTATAAAAACAGATCAATACATAAAAAAGAAATGCAAAAATAAAAGTAACTCTATACATAAAAGAGAAGAATCCACGTATGTTTTATATATAGTTATTCTAAAGTGTGAACAAAATTTATATTATTAGTACGTTAATAATTTTTTTAAAAAAATAAAAAGTAATAATTTAAAAATAATTGAAAAATATATTTATGAAGCTATATAAATGTATATAAATATAGGTAAGGTGGTATATATTACGTTTTAGTTAATAGTAGATGGTTGTGAAGTCTTTTATCTGATTTTTATTTTTTTTAATTTTTTACTATTTAATATTAATGTAATATTATCCATGAAAAGAAGTCTTTTACTTAAATTATACCTTTTGGGGTCCATCGTTCCAAATCATATCAATATTAATATCATTAATCTCCAACTGTTGCAAGTTAGTAGCCCCGATCTGCAGTTAGAAAATTGTTAACTTATATGTTTATAACATAATATTATACCATATAATATCGAAAAATTAATGATACTTTTACTTACCTTCTTGCGGAAAAGAGAGGCTGGAATATCATCATTGTTGGTATTCAAATTCCAAGATAAACTTTTAAGTTTTGGTAGTCTATCCAATTTGAGAATCTTCAACTTGCTTAGTTTAACTTCATGAACTTCTTCACTGGTAGTGAAAATTACTTCTATATTTTCACAGTCCGACATTTCAATCTCTTCCAGATGTTGAAAGTCTTTATCACTGGCCAACAAGAAGACATGAGTTAGCTGTGGGCATTTGCTCACCTTTAATATTCTCAACTGCAGAAAATCTTCCATTCCAATTGGTCCATTACATACTGTCTTCAAGTTTTTCAAATTCCACAGCAGCAATATGCTTAGACAGTTTTGAGATACCTTTTGAAAGATACAGAAAAGGTGAGGATAATTTTGGACTCTCAAATCTTCCAAATCAGGTTGGTCAACAATCAAATTATCTGTCATGCCCCATGCTTCATCCACCACTAGTTGTTCGATTCCTTTCAATTTTGAGATTATCCCTTCCACCTCAGTTCTAGGATTCTAGTGTAGACGTTGTCAGATACAAACTTCCCCCACGGCACATATGATTCATGCTTTCCAATGACGATATGGTATCTTTTCAGCCGCGGAGACAACAAACCTCTCAACGTTTTAGCATTCTGAACTTTTATTACTAAACTGGTGAGATACTTCAGTACATCACCCCTGCCAACTGTGCTTCCGTTATTCGAGTTCTTTTCCTCCCATGCGAAATCAGCTTTGCCCATATACAGAGCTTCTAGCCCTTTAAAGCTTGATATGAATCTTTTTGAGTCAATTTTAACATCATAGTCATTTCTATTATTTGTAGCTTAATCAGATGGAAGAATTTTTCAAGCTCCGTCTCACCGTAACAGCTGCGAAAGCTAAGAATCCGTAAATTCTTCAAGTCTCCAATATCAATTTCTTCTAATATACATCTTTGGAAAGAAAGCATTCGAAGATTCATGAGTCTGCTATCAAGTGATATAGAAAACAAATCTATATCTACCAAATGGAGAACTTCAATACTGGACAAGCAAGAAAAAACTCATTGGAGATTTTTAGTCGTGACTGAGGTCTTAAATAAAGAAACTTAAGTTTTGGACATTCCAATGACAAATATTCCAGAAACTCTACACCACATAATGTCATGTGAGTACAATTCAACAACCAACCATTCCTTATGGAAGAAGAAGGTGGTAAGACACTGCCAGCGATAGTGACACGAGATCCACTTTTATTTTGTTGCGCAATGGATCTAGCAACAGCACAAACAACATCATGCATAGCAAATCTTTCTCTATAAGGAAATGTACCTTTATCAGGAGCATCAACTAACAAAGAAGAGGATTTTAAAAAGCGCAGGAGGGAGATAACGTTATCCCTTTCTTCTTCTAATGTTGTTTTCCAACCAGTAAACATTCCCAAACCTACACCATACCTCCACAGATTTTCAACTGATGCATCATGAGTTTCTGGCATGCTACTGCATAGCAAAAACGTTTCCTTGAGCTTATCTGTTTTGAGATAATTGTAACTTAATGCTATGCTTTGATACACATGACGAGCAATTCCATTGAAGTTGTCTACAGATGGGTTTCTCAGTTCTTGTAAAGTGCTGCTCCATATATGAGCTTCCTTCTTGTTGGATAATGCTGAAGCAATGGTGACAATGGCAAGAGGAACACCTCCACATTCCTTAGCCACTTCAATTTCTAAGGAGCCATCCTTACAATTCTTAGATATATTTGCTTTTCTCCTAAAAAGACTCCAAGCATCTTCCCATTTTAAAGCTTCAATATTAAAATTGTGGGACGGTGCACCCGTTTCATCTTTTATAACATCTTGATCTCTCGCAGTCATCAATAACTTTAATCCCTTACGATCATCTTTGCAAGGAATTCCCAATGATTCAAAATCAAGACGTTCCCAAATGTTGTCTAATATGATAAGAGTTCTCTCTATATTTTTCAACTGTTGGTGCAATAACCTTCTTCTTTGAGGAATATCATCATTTTCTGTGAAAAGCAAACCCACCTCACATCCGATTTCCTGTAGAATTTTTTCACATCTGGAGTCTGTGACACTTCAACAAAAGCAAACTTGTCAATGATCTTTTCTTGGACAGCTCGAACTGCAACTTGTTTCGCCAGCGTCGTCTTACCTATGCCACCAAAGCCGTGTATTCCAATAACTCCAACATCAGATTCCTGCAATTTGACCATGATTTCTTCCAGGGTTGAAGTTCTGGACTCTAATGGTGGTAAACTTTTAATAGGCTGAGACCATGGTTCCTCAGGAATGAGCTGGATTGAAAGGACTTTCTCCTCCCAAGCCTTTTTCAATCCCTTTACTTCTTCAAACAGCTCCGCCACTTCTTTCTGCATCCTAACAACTTCCTCTGTATGCTCAGGACTGTATTCTTTATCAAGTTGAGAGACCTTAACGATGGTCTTCTCAGCATTTTTTTGCCATAAGTGAACAGATAGATCTCCGCCCTTCGGTGAAAGTTGCTCACTCTGTCTTTCAACGTTCAGCTTCTCCACTTCCTTCTTAAGATCATCAAGGCTTCTCTTGTATTTAGTCTCCTCGGTAGGACCCGAAAATACTTCAAAGCCACTTCCTTCTTTCGAGAGTCTTCCAACCTCCTCAAATTTACTAGCAACATTTCGACTGCGTCTATCGCATGCCTCGCAAATGCACCCTTTGCAACATTCTAAGGTTTGTGGCTGAGAACTAATAAGCTCCGAAATCTCTCTGTTGATTCTTTCGACTTTACCCAGCCAATCCTTAGCATCTGGCAGAGCATCCTCCTCCCCAGGTTTAATCGACTTTTCCTTCTCATCTCTTGCAGAGGCCAGAACTTTCATTGCATATTTCAGATTCTCAATGTTGCTCTTGTTTCTCCACTCCCTTTCTGAATCAGCAGATCCTGTAATAAGTGAAGCAATATTCTCCAACGCACGAGCAACATGTTTCCGATGCAGGTATCCGCATTTCAAATGAGAAGCGCTGAACCTCTGGCCACAGCTCAAGCTTCGTTGATGCAGATTTCCTGGATTAGTAAGCTCTGCTATTTCATTGTTGAGTCTGATGACTTTATCATGCCAATTCTTAACCTCTGGCAGACGATCTACGCCATCATTTGTAAATTCTAGAATGTTCTGGCAATTGCTCTGCAGTTCTCGACTTTTGGTCGTCAAATTTTCTAGGTTACTCCGGTACTCCCATAGGTATTTGAACGGCCTTACTACTGGATTTAGGATAGGTTTCACAGTGTATTCAGCAATTTTTGCACAAACAGCAATAGTAACCTCTACTGCCATATATATATATATATATATATATATATATATATATTTTAATTTCTTTGGAAAGAGAGAGGAGCAGAGGAAGGGAAAAAAATCATAGAAGGCAGAATCTGTCTTCCAATGACAAAAAAATAAAACAGGGCAAAATAAAGGAGCAGTTGATACCAAAAACGAAAGGGAGGAAATCAAACAGAGAAAAAAGAAACTTGTAAGACGAAAAGCAAATGGATTAAGAACTTAAGCAAAAGAGAAATTTAAATTGAGAAAAACCCAAAACACAACAACAAGAGTACACAGAGAAATTAGATTGGAAAACAGTACAAAATGATAAAATAAAAAATGTTTTTGGTTTTTTAATATACATATTTTTTATAGACAGATTAACCAAAGGAAAAAGGAATGGAAGTGAGAGCAAACAACCAAACTATTAATTTCAATTTGTTGAAGAGATTGATTAAAACTTGAAGCAGAATAGAAAAGTGAAGCAACAAAAAGAACTGATTTAGTGAAACATGAGGACAACACAAGTGAAACAAGAGGACAACACAACGCAAGGAGGTATGAAAAGCGAAGTCGACCAAAAAATCAAAAACGTTGTAGATCAAAACAAATAAACAAAGTTAGCAGTAGTTTCTTGCTTAAAAGAGAAGAAAGAAGGAGAATGATATGTGTAGGAGCAATTGAACACACGAAAAACAGCACAAGGACAGCACTTCAAATCTTAATGAAATTTTAAAATGAAATATATTTTTATCCTTCCCCACCATAAAGTTGAATTAAAAATACATCTATAAATTATAATTATATTTTCTAAATTTCAACAATTAATTAATTTAATCATGGTTTGAGAAGTACTTCGTATCGATACGCGAAATACGTCTAATACTATGTATCAATTTTAAAACGTATCATACAGACGTTATACTTATACTTATACTCGATGATTTTTTTTACGTTTTAATACCACGTATCATGCGTATTAGTATGATACGCGTACTAATACGTTAAAAACTTAAGAAAGAAGAAAGGGAAAAAAAGAAAAAAGAAGGGTATTTATGATATTTTAAATAAAAAGACAATTTAAAGAGTAAGAAAACTTAATAAGTTTAAAACTATTTAAAGTTTAAAACCTTATTTACAAATCTAGCAGCCTTTTGTGGTAGAAAATTTTAGGGAGAAAAAAACTTTTTAAAGGTAGAAAGACAGATAGAAGAACTTGCGACTGAAGATTAAAGATATGCATTATTCATAAGGTATTTTGAGTTATTTCTTTAAACATTAGAAACTACAGGAACTAGATATAAAGATAAGATAGCATACCAAATTGGAATTCACAATTCCAACCCCTAGACTTAAGTGATCCACTATTTCCAATTGATAGATTTAAAATTTTATCCATGTTTGAATGATACAGAATGTTTCCTTTTATTTTATTTTGTTATGTTACAAGTATTTCTAGTATATTTTATAGATATTAAATTGGGTATACACCCATTTAGTATTATGAGAGCACTTAATTTTATTTTGAATATAAATATTTTTAATTCTTATAATTTTTAATATTATTTTATATTTTTTAATGATACTAACGTATTAAACATTTCGATACTTCACGTATCGTAACGTTTGACCAAATGTATCGTATCGCATATTGTATTACTCAACCTTGAATTTAATGATTAATAAAAAAGATTTTAATTTTTTAAATTTATATTACCTGCTATCTATTTAAAATTTCTACTGGTAGTAACAATATTTCTATACAATAAAAAGTGAACCACTCTGCAACATAATATTCAGGCACCGTTAATTTGTATGTCAATGAAGATTAAGTTTCCATTTGAGCATCTATACCTCCATAACTTTTTATCCGGACTAAAAACCAATTTAAAATAAAATTTCAAATGATTAAAAGTGAAATTATGGAATAATTTGACTATCAAATTAATAAAAATATATAATAGAGTGACTATTCTTGAGTACTTTTAATTTTATTTTAAAAAATAGATAATGAACTATTCTTAATATACTCCATATATATATATATAATATATATATATATATATATATATGGAACAAAATTTCTTAAAAATGGACTCAATAAATACATACAAACAGTCAAACCATTGGAAATCTAGAACTTGTAACAATTATGTCCACTTTTTGAATTTCCCATTGCAAATATATATTTTTTACGATAAGAGTACACCACTTTAAACCTTTAGTGAAAATTTTAAAATAAGGGAATGTGGAGTTTGACTCCACAACAATAAAGTTAAAAGATTAGATTAGGAAGCACTCTAATCAATTCAAAGTAATTAATATTTTGAGACCTTACCTTTTAAATATTTATTTAAGATGTGAGTGGCCAACAAAAGTGTATGGAGTGGGCATCTAGCTTTACTAAAGCCTGATTAAGACCACTAATCCCATATGCAAACCGTAGATTAAACTAGAGTTCCAGATTAAGATGATGTCAGAGAAAGAGCTTGTACTTAAAAAGCTCCTTGAGGTTCAATTAACAGCTCCATTGAAGCTATCCTTCTTCGCCTTGTGTATTCATACTAAGGGTCTTGCTATTTTATGAAGATTCTATTCCCACTCAGATATGGTTGCTTGCAATATGTCCACCCAGGATAATTCAATAACCTATTATATCATACTAGGTAAAAAGATAATAATAAAAAGAATACTGGTGACGGTCTTGCTTTAATGGCTATATACACTCATAGTAGACCAAGTTTGAAACAGTGATGATTTCATATGGATGATGATCAACCAAAACAGAACTACTTGTTTGTTCAATACTCTTTTATAATGTTGATAAAGGAAAATAGAAAGTCTAAAATGTTAAAACAATTTCAGGATTGAGAATTTGAAATAGAACAAAAATGAAAATTTTGATGAAATATTTTAAAAGTATAGATGGGAAGTATAAAGTCTCATGTGCATGTCTATCACATATTTAACCTCAACAAAATAGCAAAGGTTTGGGACTTACAGGTACTGAGTAGCCAATCCAAACATAAGACCCAAAGTATCTATCCCGTACTGGGTATTTGTATAAGCTAATTTGGTGATTTGGAAGAGTAAATGCAAACTATTAATATTGAACCAAGTAGAAGAATTAGATTGCTCATTACAAATGGGAAGGCATGTGAGAGTTAAGAATGAGTATTAAAGAATCTATGAGGTTTCTTGCGACAGTAACTATCTACCATAAATCAACATTATGTTATCGAGAAACTAAATCGGCAATGAAAGCTTTAATATATATACTTACATAGAAGGTCAAACCACACAAATTTAGTGTTAGACATCCTTAAACTATTCTCTAGTTTAAGGAGTTGATAAGGAGCTACATATAAGAGGCTTTGTTTCATTTTGATTATATAATTTTAGAATACTACAAAGATTTTCTGAGCCTAGAGTCTAAATTCTAATCAAGGCTATGATACTTAAACGAAAGGATTTCAATAACTAAACTGAAAAGTTCTCAATATCCTAGGGGTCAAGGAATTGACTCAATGTAGAGTAAGAATGTGTTAGCTGAGTCATTTAATCTAGCAGCAGCTGATCAAAACTCCAACCACAATGACAATTTCAATTTCCATCTACATCATAAAAAATGAAAAATGAAAAATAAAAAAATAAAAAATAGAAAACTACACCACTTAAATGTTGTTAGAGTTGACGTATTGATTCACTGAATGGTAGAATGTGTTAGCAAAGTCATATATCAAGCAGGTGGTAATCAACACTCACTAACGCCTACTAGGATGACAACTCCACATCAACTTTACTATACATCAACAACAAAGGATTATGCACAAGAACACAAACGTACCTGTAATTATGCATGCATCAAAGACGGCAGGAGTCAGTCCAATCTCAATATCCTCAAATGATCCCTTATTTGTAATCCTATAGAATGAACACATTGTAATTAAGCTATTATACAAAGACGAATTGGATGTACCTACGCAGTGTACACATCATTCTTTTAGTTTTGTTTAAATATAGCCACATCTTGTACATATATTTACCGACTCGTTTATTATATATATATATATATATATATATATATATATATATATATATATATATATGGAGGAACTGTATATCTACACAAAAAATTGCTAAGAATTAAGAAGTTTTCAGGGTCGCTACTGAAGCAAATTGTAATAAAAACTGAATAAATTCAGTAACCGAATAAAATAATTTAAACTGGAAGAGAGGAAACAAGTTCCAGACATTGGAGAGAATGGAAAACAATGAAAAATAGAAGGTTTCAGTATACATAGGTCTGTTCTAACCACATGGTTATATATAGAAACAAATTCAAACCAGAAAGTTATTCCAATCAATGGTGATTGACACATGTTAAACATGTAAATACTTAAGGTGGCACACTAATGGTTTATCTTCAGGAAAACCCTACACAATACACTAACAATATTCACTATAATTTGCCAAAAAAATTCAATTACGATGAAAGCATTTTCTCTTACAATTAAATAACAAGCAGATACTCCCTCTGAAGTTATAACTTCGTTGAAGCATTTCATCGAATATCTCGCCTTCATCTTCTTCTTTACCAACAATATCGAATTTGATTAATAAACTGCGCCCGCTACACATTAAGAATCGTAATAATTTGTTTATCTGACCTTGGGATATCCATAGTCGACTGTATAAATTCAAAAACGCAATTTTGTTCATTTTTCTCATTCGCGCCATTCTATTGATTTTTTTGTGCAGCTGCAAACATCGACTGCGACATTTTTGCAGTAAGGAGAAGGTTACGGGTGGGGTAATCACACCCCATTAGTTTATTGGGCCTCTGGGTCACGTGATAACTGAGGCCCAAACTCAATTAATTTTCCTGGAGGCCCATTCACATTTCTAAGCACAAAGCAGTCTGCTGCTCTACTGCATGGCAACATCCTGCCGCTTATCCTAAACCTGACATAAACGTAACATGGATTCTGTAAGTATAAATTTTTGACGGTTAACCATGATTATTGTGATGGTTGCGGAAAACACCGTCAGAGAATTCGTGAAGAAGATTCTCCTCTTCGTTAGGTAGGTTTGAGTCGCAAGGAAATTAGCCGCGTTTCTATGATGGGTTTGTAGCATAGTTACTGGATCCCAGAACGTGGAACGAATTCGGGATCGCGGAACGTCACACGGAGCGATCTCAATATGGTAGCTCAATACAGTAGCGTATACCTGATTGGTATGTTAAATGGGATCGTAATTCGATAATAATTTTTATTCAAATCGTTAATATAAAAATAATCATACTAAGTATTCAATTGATAAAAAGTTTTAATTTAAATACTATAATACTCTAAATAAAAGTCTATTAAATTGATATCAAGGGTGAAACTATGTATATCATTGGGTGTAATTGAAAACCCAAAGATTTTAAATATATATATATATATATATATTAATTTTTATGTTTATAAATATTTAAAATTAAATATATCTACACTATATAAACAAATATTTATAGATTTTAAAAATTAAATATAATTATTTAATTTTTTTATTTATTACATACAATTATATGTTGAATACCAAAAAAAAAAATTCTATCTTCGCCACTGTTGGTATCTATCATAAAATTAAATTACATATGAAAAGTAAATTACGATATGAGAATCAAATAAAAAAGACGATGAAAAATAAAATAGTTCTTCCCAATAATTTGCCAACAACTTCATCATCTCATCCTCATTCTCATACCTTGCATCCTCAGTGTTGAATATTCTAGTGAAGAATTCTCTGGATCAATATCTCAATACCTGTGTGGTCCGTCTACATAACTCTTACTAAAGCGTGATACAAGACGGATATTGGAATAAATGTATACCAATTTATCCGCCCTTACACAATTTAGCTTATTTCTTTTCACACTATGTATATAAGAGTATGTACTCCAATTTCTTTCCGTAGAAGAGCTACTAATAGGTTGAGATAATACCTTCTTAGCAACTTTAGCCAAGTTTGGAGTTTCATAACCATAAGTGGACTACCAATCAATAGGATCCATATGGACAACATCTTTGTGTGCACTTAGCATTGCATACAAACCCTTCTTCATGTGAAACCTAACGTATTATTCTCTTAAAAGTTTTTCTTCTTTAGGACATTCAAAAATCATGATCACCTCTTTGTCTAGATTAAGTACTCTTCTCTCTGTTCCATCAGGAGCCAACCCATGTAGATAAGTAAGGTCATAAAATCTAGGGTTTAGAGCAAAACCTAGACTATGCATAGGGATATTTATTTTTTCCCACCTATCCAACACAAGATGTTCCATCTTTGGATAATCCTCCAAACATTTGTTGTCTTTCATTGTCTTTCAATTCACCAAGCATATTATCCATCTTTTCATATACTTCCCCCATTTTAAGACCATCACCATCACTAAACTTGACCATAAAAAATAGAGGTTTTGTAATCAGTATTATATTTTCAACTTCTTCCCAAAACAAGTCATCCTTGACCGTGTTAGCAATCGAGATGCCCTTTACTCGATTTTGTGAATCACTATTTTATAATATGTCTTTCCATTTAGAAAGACAAACTGTTTTGATGAGATCTTCTCTATAATTAAATAAACGCTTCAGAAGTATGTAATGAGAAGCAAATCATGTCTTGGCAACTTTAAGCAGCTCCAAATTCGATGATTCTCGAAACAAAACCAAAGCATGTGTGTGATTAACGAAATATTTCACAATTACTTTCCCCCTCTTATATGTGTCTCTTAACCAAGAAAAATTCTCTGCAAAATCTTTAAAAATAAGATTTAGTGTATGCACAACACAAGGGGACCAAAAAAATATGTTTATGTGTCTTCTATATCTCTTTACCAGCGGCCACAGAATTTCTAGCATTATCTGTTATCACTTGGAAGACATTGGATGGTCCTATTTCATCTATTGCTTGCATCAAATACTCGGTATTTATACGACCTGTTTTTTCAACTCCAGAGAAGTCATTAGCATACATAAAAGTAGCACCTCTACTATTTACCGCTAAGACATTAATCAACGGATTATGTTTTGGATTACTCCAACCATCTGAAACTACCGAAACTCCTTGTGTGTACTAAGTCTCATTCAATGGAGTTAACTATTTTTCAATATTCCTCTTACACTCATCTAAGAGTGAAGTCCTGTCTTTTTCATATGATGGTGGTTTGTAACCAGAGGGTGCCTTATTATTCAATAATATCATTTCAACAAACTCCGAATTCCTTAGAACATTAAAAGAAATTCCATTAGCACATAATCCTTTCATAATCTTCAAATCAACCATGTCTCTATCCATCATCATAAAAGGATTTTTCAAAATATTTTTTACAGCCACTTGCCCCTTTCTAATCAATTTTGAGTTTTTTAGAGATGAGGAGATACCTTGTTGCTCAGCTTGCTGGACTTTTGTCTCTAATTTTTGAAAGAGTTTCCCGATTTTTCAACAAGTTTGGACATCTCTTGATCTGCTCCTTGACCCCTGCAGGAGCACAAAAAAAATGGTAGTGGATCCTAGTATAGGAGCTTGTGAAGCTACTATTGGAATGTTTACAATTCCACTTTTTTACTCCTCCTGCATTCTTGTTGTCGGATGATCCTAACATAATAATCTCATCTAGCAGCGACTTTAAATTTGAATCGCTCCCTTTTGTTTGATTTGGAGGATGTGTTGAATTGGATTGGGAAGTGATCTCCTCGATATAAGCTCCTCCAATGTCACCATCAACCTTCTTATCATCATTATTATCAGGAATATATTGAATATTTTCTTGTTGGTTTTTTTCTTCATGTATTCTTTTTCTTTTTCCGAACAACATAGCTTCAAAAATAAATAGTTTGATTTACCATATAGCTTGGAATAGAAATATATAGTTATAACTTATTCTAACTTCTCAAAATTATTAATTATAAAGTAACTTTTCAATTTTCAAAAATCATTAATGATAGAGAATCTTTTAAAACTTCAAGAATTATTAATAATAAAAAATATTTACTTCTCCCTCCATTTCACAATAAGTGTCGTTTTAAGATTTTTTTTTTCTAAATAAGTGACGTTATTGACTTTTCTAGTATATTTACCAATGTATTTCCCGTTTTACCATTTACCATCTCTCACATACTGATTACATATAAATTATATTTTCAAAATATTTCATCATGTAATTTCTTTTCACGTGTACTGATTACTTTTTCTAAAAACTTTAATGTAATGATTACTTTTTTGTTTTAGTTGTTTGATTAGTTAAAACTCTTCAATTCTTATCTGTTTAAATATAAAACTTTGTGTATATATAAAGTAACCAGATCAAGAGAACTTACAAGCAACCACTCTAACAAAGAATCAAAATGAGTGAGAAAAAAATTCATCATTCTGTACAAGATGAAATGGAAATAAAGGAAGTGAACAAACTATTTCTAGTCGAAGAAGTAGAGATACAAGAAGTAAAAGAAATGGAAATAAAAGAAGTGAAGAAACTATCTCCAGTAGAAGAAGTAGAGATAAAAGAAGTAAAAGAAAATGACAACAGAGTTCAAAAGAAAATTTTGGATTTCGATCTCAATAAATTCTATTACGAAGAAGGTGAACTTCATCCTGATAAGGAGATTCAACAAACATTATTGGAGATGTTGAGAATTTATATACCAGATTTTTTTTTAGATTTTAAGATTGATGGGATATGATGATTTTCTTTTAAGTTTTAATGTATGCATGAGCTTTAGTTTCTATTTTATTTAATGTATTTTTCTTTTCCAGTAATCTAATCTAGTTTATGGTATTTCATCTCTACTTTTAATTTTTATGTGTTGTGTTTACATTTTAATTTGAAGTGTTTAATTAACTATGCAATAACATAAAAACTAAACCAGTCAAAATTAAATATGTATTCTGGAATGAATGTGAGAAAGTAACAACAAGCAATTTTTTTTTATTTTTTTTAATTGTTTAGAATTTAATTGAGAAGATCAGTTCATGAAGTTTTTAACCGTATTAATGTAGTTAAAATAAAAATGAAAAATGTATGGTAAGATTTTAATGGCTTATTTGACTGATAATAAAAAGGATAGGGTTGGCTGATGTAGAAAAATAAAAAACTATTTAATTTGTTAATATAAATTTTTAATACTAGGAGATACTAAATTTGTATGTCAAATTTTATTTTATACACAATTAAAAAATTATCAAATTTTATTATATTAATTAATTTTTATTTATTTATTTAATATAGTTTAACCATGTTTTTAATTTTACTCTTTAATTGTTTTATTTTTAGTATTTTTATATCTTTCATGATTGAAATTTATTTGTTATTATTTTTTGAAATAAAAAATAAAATTAAAAACAAAATTAAAATGAGATAAAATTTCAAAATATTGCTCATGCTAAGAAATTCATTTTATTTTGCACTATGGTAGGATCACAATTGATTTGTCTAGGAAGACGATCCTCCATTTCATGTGCCGTTTTATTCATATGAGGGATTTTGTAATTTTGGGATCCTTCAACTATCATAATTTCCTGCCTACACAATTGTAAAGTTAAGAAAACACGATTAATCATCTTCGTTGGATATTCATCAAAAGACTTTTTAACTGCATGGATAAGTTCATCCACTATCCTTGGACACTCTTTCTGTTGAAGTGCTTGAATGACATTAAAAAAACCGAGATCCAAAATGTTTAAATCTGGCGAGTTTGGAGGTTGACACACTAATCTAATATCAAAACCATGTTCTGAAGCAGCTCTTTGAAAATCCTTGTCACTTGGATTCACATGTGTCCTTGCGTCATCTTGTTGAATAAATATAGTATTCCTTATATCCTCTCTAGGCCACTTTAGTTGAATTTCCGGTACAGCATGTTCGATAAAAAATGTCTTTATAGTATCTTTAGTAACTGATGTCATCGGTTTAATCTCTAATGTTCCAGCATCTGTGTTTCGACTTTTTCTTTATGCTGGTTGTGAGGTGACAAATGGAAACACTCCTATTTTCCCCGAGAACACTTCGTTTCCTTCATTGTCAAATCTTGGACGTGTCATAGCAACTAAAAACATCACTTTTTCAATGTAATTCTTACTTTGACATGTGCACAATGGTTCCTCTTTTGTGGGAAATAGATAATATTTTTCAGACTTCTTAGTCATATAGAACCACTTTTCGTCAATATGCACCACATTGAACATATCCACAAATTTGGGCTCATGAGGCAAGCTATTTTGATCTAACATGGACAAACAAAATTGCAAACGCGCTTTTTTATTTTCTTCTCTCAAGTGCGGCTTAATGGCATTCTAATGACGTCGAATAAGACCTTGTTTTACACATCTATGTAATGATGTGCAACTAACACTTGTACCCGCAGCCTTTAAAGATTCTGTAAGTGACATAATAGTCTTTCGTCGATGTAAAGGAATTTGAAGAATAGGATTTAAATCAATTTCAACTCGTTTTCGCCCACATTTTTTTGTTTTTTTGTGAGATATATCAACCGCTTCACCATCTCGACAATCTTTGCTTGTTTCCAAATCCTTAGAACAGTCCTTATTTGAACCGAGAACAATTCTGCGACCTCATTGGTTGTATTCTTTTTTAACTTTTCATTAACACTTCTTTCTAATAAAGTGTTGTAAATTTCCCACCTTTGCTGATTTGATAAATTTATTTTTGACTTCCTCACTATTTCCTCTTCCTGCAATGCATTTGTGAAAAAAAATTTCTAAATTAATAAATAATGTATAGAAATAAAAATACACAAAAAATGCTTAAAACTGGTTAAATCATTCATAAAATATCTAGCACCATAATAATACATTAAAATCAAATATAAATGTATAAACATCAAATATAAATGTATAAACTGATACACTCTGTACTAAAATAATTGAAAAGAAAAAAAAAACTTCATGTATGGAACACTATAAATAATTTTGTAAAAACAAAATACATAAACATTAAAAAATCAATTAAGGATTGCATAAAAAATAAAAATCAATATTAAAAATATTTAAGGAATATGTAAAAGATTTTAAAAAATCTTAAAAAATGAAATCAAATATACCAGTGCACGTTTTAAAATTTTTAAAAAAACACTACAAGACAAAAACAAACAATTAAAAAAATCAGAATAAATTGATAAACAACATGCAGACAACTATTTATTCTAAAAATATATAAATGAAAAAGAAGAAATCTTAAAAGATGAAATCAAATATACCAGTGCATGTTTTAAAAATTTAAAAGAAACACTACAAGACAAAAACTAACAATTAAAAAAATAGAATAAATTGATAAATAACATGCAGAAAACTATTTATTCTAAAAATATATAAATAAAAAAGAAGATTTTCTGAGTTCAAAACATAAACATGATGTTTGAGACAAAATCAATTCATCTTCCACAAGTACGCCTTCGGCATCCACATTAGTTAACACCGGCTCAGACTCATGATCAGGTTCTAAATTTAAATCGAAGACCATTGTAGGCGTGGTTGTATTATCTCCTCGTATTTCAGACTCAAAATTGAATGGAATAGCATTCAAATCAATAGAAACTTCTATCTCAGATGTCGCTGGTTCGTTTAAATCAATGTGTTATTCTCTGTTGGAAACCATGGATACATTTTACCTTTAAAGTTCGTTATATATATAACCACAATCAGCCATACAATATTTGGTTTTGCCTTCTTAACCAAAATTTAAACATGTCAACTTTTAAGATCTCAAATTTTCATTTTTGTTTCGCACCAAATTTTGAATGAATTAGTTTTGAAAATTTTAAACATGTTTATAGATTATTAACTTTTGATTTTTTTCAATTATTAAAATACTCTAATATAATTAGAAAAGACATAGTAGGAGAGACTCTGATAAATCTCTAATAATCTACTGTTATAAATAAAAAAAATTATTTTTAATAAAGTGAATGTGCATATTATTATTATCACCCAGTGAAGAAGAGAAGTGTAGTCATGTATAAACACTACATGCAACGATCAGAGATGCAACGATTAGAGATGCAACGATTAAGGAGAGTGTAGTTCTGGATAAACTCCACGTTTATCATGGCCAAAGTTTATATATTCAAGAAGGGTATTTTAGACAATTTCATTGCTTTCTTAATTTGTGTGTTTTTTTAGAACGACACTTATTGTGAAATTGAGGGAGTAAAACACAATGGTACATAATTTTTATAGAAAAATTTATTATGTTCTTATTCTCCCAATGTTTTTTTCCTATTAAATGTATATTTTTGCTCATTCCCAATGTTTTTTCCTATTAAATGTGTATTTATAATCAGACTTGATGACTTCAATCCTTTCAATATTCTTTTTCACCATTAATTATATTAAAATTTAGTTCCATATAATCGAATAGGCGGATCCCATTCCCGAGCGATTTGTTACGGAATCGAACTGCGTTTCGGATCGAGGAATCAGGAATACGGATCCCTGGAGGTTCTAACAAATTAGGTAACTATGGTTGGTAGAGGTTTCTGAATGAATTTTCAATGGATTATTCTCTCTATTAATAAAGGTTCGTTGGAGAAAATATCTCCTTAAAATCATAATCTGATTAGGATTATTCTTCGTAATTTCCCGATTAATTAAGATTATATTGATTTTTTTTTTTTGCTAAAATTGAATTTTTTATTTCCTGTTTGACTAAGATACGATTGATTGTTTTCGGATTTATTGGGATTTAAATAATTTTCTTTCCCTAATAACTTGTCACTTGATCAGAGAGTTATAAACGGTCGAATCTGTATATGCGAAATAGTGTTTGATCAAAGAGTTTTCTTTTTTGGGATTTCTCGAGTTCTTTTCGGATATATACCCTTCGTTAGTTGAGATCTTCGATCAAAAGTCTTCTAACTTCCGTTCCATTGCTTCGGTCAAAGTATGTTTCATTGGCCTATCATTGAAAGATGTTTCAAGTCTGGGCCCCATGTTGACTACTTCTGTCAGGTCGGATGACTTCGACCATATTTTTCGAAAGGTTTTGGAATTGACCCTGACCTCGGGTGCCCTTACGTAGGAATGGTCTGAAGTATGATCCTTCAAGTTTTCGGTATTATTATTGTGACCACTACAATTATGTGTAGTTTTGATGTGGTTATCATTACTTTATTTTCATTCTTTTCTTTGTTAATTTTGTGAAGAAAGAAGGAGTATATTTTAAATAAGGATAATCCCAAAAACTCATCGCAGATTTGGGGTTTTTCTCAAAAAGTCACACCAATTTCGTTTTTCCTCATTTTACCACTGTGAGGACGAAAAAATGTTAATATTTTTAAAAATGAATTTTGGACTTTGGTGGAGCTTCAAGAAACGGGTTCAATGCTGGTGGTCCGTCAGTAACTGGTGGTTGGACGGAGTAGAAATGATAGAAAAATCAAATTTCGACAATTCTTAATGTCATCGAATCTCCTTCGTTCAACCACCAATCGCCGAGAGACCACCACTATTAGACTCGTCTCTTAGATTTCTACTAAAGCCAAAAAGTCCCCTTAAAAAATTTAATATTTTAAACCTAGCAGTGGTAAAATAGGAAAAAAAAAATTGATGTGGTTTTTTGGGGAAACCCCCAAATATGAAGTGGGTTTTTGGGATTAACCCTATAAACAACATTGCTTGTCGTGCCAGATTGTGGATGGTATAGATTTGTGATAACTTCCTGGAAAATAAACTGGAAGACTCTAAGAATAAATAATAGGGTGGCTTCAAATGCTTGGAATTTTGACTTCCAGGATGATAAATCAGATGGAGCAGATGTTGCTACTTTCTTCATCTAAGAAGGGAGGCTCTCCATCATTTGAGGAGGATCATCCAGAATCTTTCAAAGGGTAGGGAGATAATTAAGTATAACAAGTATTGTAATTCAGAGTAACATGGGTGATGGTGTTCTATTTTTTTGTTTGGTTAAAATATTTTTCCTGAGTTTTTCAATTGTATCTTACAATTGGGACTAATGTTAAATCTATATAATAACCATAACTCAATCAATCTATAAAAGGTAACTGTTATGGAACTCTATATCTTATCAGGAATTAGGAATTATTAGATTATTATTTTATTAATTAGCTATTAGAATTCTTATTAATTTTCTTTATTTGTCTTGTTTATGAATCTCCTTCTTAAAAGGAATTCTATTTCTATTAGAATTAGACTTGTTTATTTATTTTCTATTATAACTATTATTATAATCTATTAAAAAGGCCGCTTTCTATCAATAAAATTAAGCAGAGGATTATAGAGAAATCGTAAAGTTTTAGAGATTGGATTCTCTCTCTAACATGTTTCCAAGGTCTTAGTTCCCTTTGATGAATTAGACATATCACCATAGGTAGGAGGAAGTATCCAATTTCGCTTGCTCATCGTCCTGTGACATGATCTCTATCTAGGGATCCTAAAAAATTAGTATTAGAGTCTAATACAATGGACGATGAATTAAAAAAGTTTTTACTAGAGGAACGTGCAGCTCGAGAAACAGATCGTGCAAAGTACCAAAAATAAATTATTGAACTCCACAAACAAATAAGAGAGCTATCAAAGAAGTTTAGTAATAAGGAAGATGAGGACTGTGTTGATCAAAATCAAGATAAACTGCTAATGGACAACAAAGGATCAACAATTTCAGGCGGGGTGGTGCCGCGATACGCTAAACTTGAATTTTTCCACTTATAATGGAAAAGAAGACCTGCTAATTTGGTTAAGTCGTTGTGAACAATTCTTCGACAATCAAAGAACCAACGAGGGAGAAAATGTAGGACTTGCCTCATTCTACTTCATAGGAACTGCGATCTTTTGGTATCCCGAGTGTCTATCACATATCATATTAACATTTTAAATTAAAGATATATATTTATAATATATATGACTAAAATTTCTCCTACTCATTTTGTAATTCCCTTATAGTCAATAAGTGGCGAGTTTTTTAGCTAACATATGGCATTAATATATTTATATTTCTAAGGATTGCTTTGAATTACAATATTTCTATTTTGAGTTTGGATATATTTTCTAATTTTTTGATTCCTTATTTTCAAAAGATTTGATTTTCCAAATTTGGTTGATTGTATTCCTTAATTGGAAAGGAAACAAATTAGGAAAGTATGTTAGGTGATAATTCTAAATAGAGTTGTCTCGTGAGGAATAAAGTATCCAGTCTCTCTAGGGTGTTGATCATTGGATTAAGGTCTTACACAGTGGAGGTAGTGATCATTGGGGTTGGGGTCACGCCATTAAGGAGATTTCGAGTATGGAGGTTGGGCGCTTCCCCTAAGGAGATTTCTAGTATAAAGGTTGAGATCTCATTGTAAGGAGATTTCGAGTATGAAGGTCAGAGTCTCACCATAAAGAGATTTCGAGTATGGAGATTAGGGTCTCACCGTAAGGAGATTTCGAATAGGGGTTATCTCGTCATTAAGGATATTTTGAATTAGTGTTGCCGCCATTAAGGATATTTCCAATTGGGGTTGTCTCACAACGGTTTGAGTTGTTCTCTTAAAAAAGATATTGATTGATTATCTGATTCGCAATATGTCTACTTGAGTATGATTGAGAAAAAGAACGATTTCATATAGAGAGAGTTTTTTTTTAAAATTATTTTGTAATATTTTTCTCTATAGTAAAGTTGTTATATTCCCGTGGATTAGACAATTTGCCGAACCACATTAAATATTGCATTTGTTTCTTTCTGGTTGTCTTGGTTGAATCGAACATGGAGCTAATAAAGAAGAATGATAGAACGGAAAATTCCTAACAATAGTAAGATATATTATTGATAAATAAATTTTTTTTTCATTTCGTTGTCATTCAATACCTATTATATTTTTGTTATTTTTATTCCACTTCAAATATTACGCGTGCATATATGTGTGTGCACGCGTGATGTTTATGTATTTGGTTTTAAAATATTGTAACCAAATATAGATAGGAAATTAGTAGTTTTAATATAAAATAAAAATATTTAATATTTGATTTCTATCTTAAGACCTTAAAACTAAATGTAAACCAAAACAAATGGTTGAGAAATAAAATACTAACCGTAAATTGAGATGAAATAATCAAATATCTTGATTTCTATATTTAATTTTGTTTTTTTTTTCCGAAAACAAGCTATCAAGTATTACAATAATGTATTTTTCAATCTTGATCATTTAAAAAAAAACTTTTTCAGTGTGTGTGTGTGTATATATATATATATATATGGGAAAATACGGAATATAAAACACAGAAACTAACAGTTAAATAAATGGGCCTCCAAAGAATAAATTAACTATATAAACCCAGCAAAAGTTGGTTTTTATTAAATGAGCCTGCATTCCTATTTTACCCTCCTGATCATTTTAGAATTACAAGAATGGTATTACAATATATTAAAAGTTAAAAATAATATAGAAAGACCAAAATAACCTTCCATCGATTTGAATCAGAGAACCCTTTTCCTCACAATCCCACAACCATGTTAGTTTAACTGTCAAAGAGAAGATTGCAATTTCAGTTTAAAGGTGGAAGAGAAGCAGCAATCTGAAGTCAGACGAGGTAATACTGTTTATGCTGTTTCGAAATAATTGCCAAAACCATGGGTTATTAATATCATTTCTGTTGTTTATAACAATTTCCTGAATGTATAGATTATTAACCGCTTCGGCTTTTGGGTTCTTCGATTTGCGTTGGGTGCAATTGTGCTTATCTTGAATTGTCTTCTTGTGACTGCTGCAACTAAAGGAACTTGAGATATTGATTCGAAGGTACACCCTGTATCCTTTTCCGACTGGTTTAGTAATCTCTTTGCTTTGTTTTGAAACGATAAAGTGGAATCAAAATCAAAGGCTGGGTTGTTTAAGAGTGTTGTTGTTTAATGTTGCCGATTAAGTTTTGTTTATTAATATGGGTATGTTTGGCCACAACGATAATTGAGCTTGTTCTTAGTATGAAGGGTTTGTGATTGCTGTTATTTGAGATTTGTATAACAATGATGTAACGCATGCATTGTTTCTTGTACCTTGAATGATGATGGTGGAAATGTTTAGTTATATGATTGTGTACTATATTAGCTTAGGTGGTTTTAGAAATTGAATTTCATTATTGGTGATGTAGGTTTAAAATGTAATGTTTACTGTATTTGTTTTTGTTATGATAACTCCAAATTGTATGGAAGTTCTGTTGTGTAGACGTTTGTTAGATCTTATTGGTTTAAGATTTTACTTTATAATGAGATATGATTATTAAATCTTTCTGTAGTTGTTATTGTACATGTGGTGGGGATCCGAAAATGAGTTATTGAGTAACATAATTTAGTTTTTGGTTAGGAATTGTTCTTGTGTTGCAATGTGAAAGAATAAAATGCTTAATGCTCAGTATTTGTTGAGTTGGCTTAAAAATTGAGTGCTAACATTAATGTATAATTTAAGTGGTCATTATTAAATGTTGTTCTTTTGAAACACATATAAAGGTATACCATAGATCAAATTATTTGGTGTCTTGCGTGGTGCTGAAATAGTGAAATGCTATTGAAACACACATAAGTAAAGTTGAATGGTTCAATAGTATGAGTTTGATGTGGTCTTGAGGCAGTGAATTTCAATTGGTTAACATTTGGATGCATCATATTAGCTCCAATTTTTTGTTCTAATTTATGATTAATGGATGATATTTACTTACGTATTTTGGAATTCGGTGATTAATCCTACTGATCGAATTTGTTAATGGTTGTTGGTTTCAGGGTTCACATATATCATTTGTAGTACTACGTCTATATGGCTGAAGAACAAGTAAGAATTACTGATTTGATTTTGCTTATTGATTTTATATACTTAAGGAGGTTATCAGTTTAAAAGCTCAGTTTTGGATGTAATATTTGTGATTTAATTTCAGGAAAATGTTGAAGGTACATCTAGTTGGGAATATATATATGAGGAGAACCCAGAGTTATTACGAGGTAGAAGATTAACAATATTTGCAGGCTTAACGAGCTAGTGGATCTGCTTAACGGACCAGTGCGCCGATATAAGATGCAAAGGTTCATCAAGAAGTCGTCTTTTCGTCAATTTTTTTAATTGGTGGAAATATCTGGTTTTAAAGACCAGATATTCCATGGGAAGTTAGTATTAAGGGTCCTTGGAGTTGAAGTAAGATTGTAGAAGCTACCATCAGATGAAATGTGGTTTAGGGTTGCTAGGGTGCTTCACCGTTTTGGAAAGTAGGAGTTTGCTCTGGTAACTGGGCTGAGATTTGGCAAGTTACGGAAATCAGATTTAATGTTAGAGAAGCAACCACTACCAAAAAGTAATATATCTACCAGACTTTGGCCTAAGAGACAGGGACATGTAAATGTTCTAGATGTTATGAGGTTGTTAAGAGGGAGGAGATTAGATGTTGAAGATGTGGAAAGATTGATAATGGTAGTGACAGTGCACGTAGTATTACTGGGGTTTGGGGAGAACAGGGTGGTTTCAAAACTGTTATGGGCTTTGGTAGACGATATGTATAGGTTCAAAATTTTGCATAGGGCACTTATATATTCACAAAGACACTGGTCGAGTTAAAGGGATTGATGACTAGGGATCTGCTGGATCACCCAGGTAGAGGAATGACAACAAGAGGATGATTATTTGCGGTTATGGTAAGTTGTTCATAGAACATTTTAGTAATTACTGAATGTATTATGCCTGATCGAATATTTACTTTGTTTTGTTTTGTTTTAGTGGTGGATAACTGAAGCTTTCTCCATATGAGGGAGATACTAAAGGCCAGGGAATTTAATAGGACCTTTATTAGAACCAAGGTGTTTGAGATGGTCGCTGAATGAGGTTGGATGGAAGGACTTTGATGAAGCTATGCAGGTTTAGTCATGTTTGGAATATTGTTTGTTATATATGTTTTTAAATTTTTGGCAGTAAATTGTAATTGTTCGAAATGTTTTAGGTCAGGGGTGAGCAAACGCTTGAACTGTCCAATGATGAGAAGGAAAGTTGGTACATGAAGCATTTTTTTTAGCAAATGCTGAAATCAGAATTGATCCAGATTTATTGGGAGGTGATGTTGCAGATGAAGAAACATCAAGTCATTGGGAGCCTTTGGTTGATGGTGAATCAAACATCGGACGACTGGCTTCATCAACTAAGTGTACAAAACGGAGTCGCAAAGGTTCTTCAACCTCTGTTTTTAATGACGAGCAGGTAATATTAGTAGTATTATTGGACAGCGGTTAGTTTATAACATGTTTTATTAGGGTGTTTTATTTAAAAACTAATGAGGATCAGAGGCAGACCTGTAATAGAGAATGGGGAACAAAATGTCCCCCATTATTTTAAAAAAAATAATATATATACATATTAATAAAAAATAATTAAAAATAAATAAATAATAATAATAAAATAAAATAATACAACATAACACACTTTAAAAAAATAAATCCTTAACTTTTCAATTTCTCTCACTCTTTTTGTCTCCCTCTTTTTGTCTGATTCAACTTCTCTCACTCTTTGTCAGGTTCTTCTTGTCTCGCTCTCTTGCCTTTTAAGAATTGATTTCTCATCTCAAGAAATCAAGAGTAAGTTTGATAATATGTTTCAAAAAACTTCTATTGATGAATAGATTTTGGATTAACACAATAAACATGTGTTTACTTTTATATTAATTTTATCTTTTTAATTGAATTTTATATACATGTTTTATGCACAGATTCTAGATTTTAATTTAGCTTTGAATAATATATTTTTGTTGTACAGGTTTCAAATTTTAATTTATTATGAAGCATTATTTTTGTTGTATACATGATTTTTGTGTATGAACTCTAGATTTTAATTTGGTTTTGAATAATATATCTTTGCTCGACAGGTTTTAAATTTTAATTTATTATTATGAAGCATTATTTTTGTTGTATACATAATTTTTGTGTACAGAATTTTAATTTCATTTTGATTACATGTATTGTCTACAGGCTTCAGAAACATCAGTTTATAAAATTCAATTACAAGAGTACCTGAAGGAGGTTAGTACTTTTTGTTACTTATTTTTTTTGTCACTTGATAAATTTCATATAAAACGTTATGTTGTGGAGGCTGATGAATCCATTTGATCTATCTATATATTATATAAAAGAATTACAAAATCTGCCCACGTGGCATATCTAAAATTATTCCATTCACACTTATTAACAAGACTAAATTTTTATTACCATTTACACTTATATCATTTATATAATAAATGATAAATGTATAGTTATTAATAAAACTAAATTCTTGCACTTATTTACGCTTATAACATTTATACAATTAGGAGATTATAATTAGAAAAATTTATAATTTTTAAAAAATAATTCTATTATTACTGTTACTATATTAATCTTTGTGAAGAACCTTAGAACTTTTATAAGTCCATGACGGACCTTATCGACCTATGAAAAAAGCTAAAAGTGCCATGAAGGCTTGTTTTTAGATAATTTATAAACTTCCACATAGTATAGGATGAGTTGTTAGCATCGGTAGAATTGAGAATTAACTGTCAATTTTTTTTGTTATTGTTCTCATTTCAATTTTCAGATAATTCATTACTCTGGTTTTGTATGTATGTAATGAATACTAATTTTTTTATGTAAAGTGGAAAAAGTGTCAACTTTTTCTTTTTTATTGGTTTGATTTTATTTGTAATATTTGTATGTAACTCCATCTAAATGCTATATTATGTAACAGAGTAAATAAAAAAATGAATTAAAAATTTGAATTTGCTATTGTTTTGCATTTTTAAGTCATTCCTTTGTTTTGTATGTATGATAGAAGTTTAAAAATATTATACTGTTAATATTTTTAAACATATTATGAGATATTCACTTCTTTTTTTTTGTTATTGCAGTGAATTAATTTATTTTGTATGCATTTTGAATTATTAGTTAAATAAATTTAACATTTAAAATACTTTTTATGTATTTTTATTTATTGAGTATATTTTTATTTCCAATAAACATGATAGAGACGTACTTTAAAAGACAAAGAAATGAGTCTTTTACATCAACTTCATCTTCAAACACGCATCAACCTCCATCTTTATCATTGGAACCAATTCCACATGTTTCTTGTTCATCAGAAAAATCAAGAGAGTTCGACATCAATTCACTCGAATCCGATCCAGGTTTGAGGAAGAAAATATTAGATTTTCATCCAAATCAACGAGATGAAGTAAGGAGAGCATACCTACAAAGAAAACCTTGTCAACCTTATCTAAAAGAATTTCCTCTTAGACAAGTTGGTGGAGCATTGAAAAGGTTTAATCCAGAATGGTATAACAAGTATGGGAATTGGCTAGAGTACAGTGTAAGTAAAGATGTTGTATTTTGTTTATCTTGTTATTTGTTCAATAATGAAACTGGAAATGCATCAGGTGGTGATTCATTTGTTTCTAGAGGATTTTATAGCTGGCATAAAGTGGATAGATGCGATAAGCATGTTGCTGGACTCAAAAGTGCTCATAATCAAGCTGGGAAGAAATGTTTGGATTTAATGAATGAGAAACAATCAATTCAAAATATTATTGACAAGCAGTCTGATAGGATAAATGTGAGTATAAAACTCGCTTGGTGGCGTCAATTGATGTATGTAGGTATCTTTTGCGTCAAGGGTTAGCTTTCCGTGGTCATGATGAAAGTGAAACATCAAGTAATAGAGGAAATTTTCTAGAGCTTTTGTTGTGGTATGCAGAATGTAAAGTTGAGGTTAAGAATGTTATTTTAGAAAATGCTCTAAGCAATAACCAATTGACATCTCCTATAATTCAACGAGACATTGTTAATGCTTGTGCAAAAGAAACTACAAAAGCTATCATTGAAGATCTTGGGGATGAGTACTTTTCAATTTTAGTTGATGAATCAAGTGACATGTCACAAAAGGAGCAGTTGGCTATATGTTTACGCTATGATGATTGAAGTGGAAGAGTAATTGAACGGTTCCTTGACCTTGTGCATGTCCTAGATACAACTACATTATCTCTTAAATCTTGTATTTATTCCTTGCTTCTAGAGCATTCTTTGAGTCCATCAAGAATATGTGATCAAGGTTACGATGGAGCTAGTAACATGAAAGGTGAAATTAATGGTTTGAAAACTTTGTTCATGAAGGAAACATCATCTATATATTACATACATTGTTTTGCTCATCAACTTTAGCTGACACTTGTTGCTATATCTTCAAAGAATGATGATAGTATTTGGTTATTTGAGTAGCTTGCTAATTTATTAAATGTAGTTGGTGTTTCTTGTAAGCGAAAGGAAATGCTAAGGGAAAAACAAGCAGAAGAAATTGCACAAGCTTTAGATATTGGTGAGATCAAAAGTGGAAGTGGTTTGAATCAAGAATTTAGTTTAAGGAGGCCAGGTGGCACTCAGTGGGGTTCACACTATAAGACACTTTTAAGCATCACTTCTATGTTTTCTTCAATATGCAAAGCCCTTCACACTCTAGGAGAGATCTGTTCAAATTCAAGTGACAAGATAAAGGCTCAGTATATTGTGTATTATTTGGAGTCTTTTCACTTTATTTTTATGGCGCAATTTATGTTGACTATTTTTGGACTCACACATGAATTGAATCTTGCTCTATAAAGAAAAGAACAAGACATTATCAACGTCATGTCCCTTGTTAGCTTGACTAAAGGAAAATTGCAAAAGATGAGAGGTGAATGATGGGAATCACTTATGGATAGAGTTTCTTCTTTGTGCACTAAGCATGACATTGAAATTCCTTGTATGAATGATCCATATGCTCCTTGGGGAAGATCAAAGTGCAAGACTCAAAAGGTTCAATTTTGCATCATTTTCGAGTTGAAGTATTTTTGAAGGTGATCGATTTACAACTTCAAGAGTTCAACAATTGATTTGGTGAGGTAAACACAGAGTTGCTTATAGGTATGTCTTGCTTGAGTCCTAAAAATATGTTTTCTCGCTTTGAGAAGCAGAAGTTGATACGACTTGCTGAGTTTTATCCTTGTGAATTTTCACACGTTGATGTGTTAGCTCTTCAATTTCAACTTGATAATTATATTGATCATGTGCGAAGTGATGAATGGTTCTTTGAACTTATGGAGATTGGAGAGTTGTCTCTAAAGCTTGTTGAGACAAGAAAACATTTGGTATATGCTCAAGTTTATTTGCTATTAAAGCTAGCATTTACTCTTCCGGTGGCAACGACAAGTGTGGAAAGGGTTTTTTTTTGGAATGAACTACGTGAAGAATAAAGTGTGCACTAGTATGAATGATCAAATGTTAAATGATTGTTTGGTTACTTTCATTGACTCTGATATATCTTCCCGCATTACTAATGATGTTATCATTAATCGTTTTCAGAATATGAAAACTAGAGGACAGTTGTAAACTATTTGAATTTCATTTAGTAAAAATATGAAATTTTATATTAAATTTTGGTTTATCTTAAGTAGTTCATCACATTATACTTTATAATATATTTTTTATAATATTTTTTAATTATAATATTTCCCCCCCATTTTTGAAAGTCTAGGTCCGCCCCTGATAAGGATGGTGTTGTCAAAATAAATCAGGTTGGCAAGGATCAACAATGAGGTAGTGATGAGCATTTTGATTCGAAGGAGTTGAAGGATAAGTGGTGGAATTAAATATTTGAGTGGAAGAGAGAACAAGACAAGAGATGGAATGTTCAAGAACAATGGAATAAAGAACAGGAAGAATTTCGTCGAATACAACTGGCTACTGAAGTTGATAATCAGCTAAGATTGTAAAGATTGGAGGAAAATGCTGGAATAGTTGGATCTTCATACACTCTATTTCAAGATAGATTGAACGAAGTTGAAAGGGTTTACCATGGCAAAAACGTAGGTAATTCACAAGCAGGTGAAGAAGCGGAGACTATAGATGGTGTGGTAAATAAAATTATTTTGGAAAAAAGTTATGAGGTTAGAGGAGAAGAGAGGGTAGATTCTGGTAGGGTAAATAATATTGTAGAGAAAGAAACGGATACGTGCAAGGATTTTGAATGCTTAGGTGTAGACTGCAGACAATATGAGGCGTATGTGGACACTAAAGAAGTAGGTTGAAGGGGAGTAAGAGTGAAGAGAAGCGAGGGTGCAAAGAGGAAGAGGTGGAAACTGATAAGAGAGAGCAGATATGAGGGAACGTTTTGATGTTGATATTGGCTATGAGGGCGTCCCCTTAGATCACGATGTGGCTTTGAATGACGAAGGAGTCGATGTTAGAGGCGAAAGTAGAAAAGGGAAAAACGTTGTACAAGAAGTTGATGGAAACTGGAGGTCAGTGTTTGTTGGATTTTCATGTGAGTTATAAAGAAGAAAGAAAACTAAAGTAAAAAATTATAGAACGATATATTTTATTGAGATAGATTTATTCTATTATTCAAAGACTAAATACATCATTTTATAGCAAAAATAAACAACAAATAAAAATATGAGCTTAATATCTGCTGATTATTATGTTGACCAATTCAATAACAGATCACAAGTAGACTGGGTCAAGGATAATTTAAATTTTAAAGTATTCCAACATCCTCCCTTAATTTAAAATTAATTATTTTATTTATTTATTTATTTAAAAGGCATGGGTTATGGGCATGGTTATAGGTATGGGCATGTTTTTTTTTTTCAAAAATAATACATCTTCTTTTTCTTCAATGAACAATCCAACTTTTCCTTCTTCCTTGCAAACTTTTTCAATATGCCCATTTGACCACAATTGGAACATTTGACGTCTGACCTCCATCAACACTTGTAAGTTGGATGATTTGTTTTCTTGCAGTGATGGCACGCTTCATTACTAATCTTTGATTTTGCAAGCAGTGCAGCTTCTGTGGAGTAGTCCTGATCCCTCATCGATTTTCTCTACTCACCTATAATGCATTGACAAGTTCTGCCAATGAAATACTTGAAATATTCGAAGTATTTTCCAAAGATGAAATAGTAATTTCATATTTTTCAGGTAACGTAACAAGAATTTTTCTATTACCCTTTCATTAGGAAAATCATTACCAAGCAGTCTTACTTTGTCTACGATGTCGAGAAGCTTGTCCACATATACCTTCATAGATTCTGAACTATTCATCTTCTGCGGTTCAAATTGATGTAACAAATTTATTACTATCATATTTTTTACCTTTTTGTTTCCTTCGTATTCCTCTTGAAGATACTCCCAAATTTCATTAGGAGACTCCAATTTTATGATGCAAGGAAGAATGGAAGACAAAATGGCAGAAAAATGAACATGACATGACTTTGACCTATTTTTTGGTCTTTTTTCTTTATGAGTCTTCAGTTGTGCAGCGGTTGGATTTTCTCCTAATATTGGAACTTGGAAATCTTCATCTAGAATCTTTCACAAATCAATAGCTTCAAGATGAATTTCCATTTGAACGACCCATATTTGGTAATTTGATCCGTCAAATTTAAGAGGCTGTATTTGGTGGGTAAGGGTTTGTGTTTCCATGGCTCTGATACCACTGTTGGATTTTAATGTGAGTTATAAAGAATAAAGAAAACTAAAGCAAAAAATTATAGAACGATGCATTTTATTGAGATAGATTTCTTCTATTATTCAAAGACTAAATACATCCTTTTATAGCAAAAATAAAAAAACAACAAATAAAAATATCAGCTTAATATATGATGATTATTGTTGTTGACCAATTCAATAACAGATCACTAGTAGACTAGGTCAAGGATAATTTAGATTTTAAAATATTCCAACAGAGTTGAGGAGATCTCAGAATCAGTAGATAGGAATTTTGATAGCATTAAAAAGAACAAAGGCATAAAAGATGCTATTAAGATGTCTGGTGAGGTATGTCGTAATCCAATTAAAACATCAGCAACCTTATTATTTTGAATTATTTTCATTTATAAACATGCTCATGCTCACCCTTAATATTTTTTTTTAGTATAGCCTCTTAGTCTGCCGAGAAGTCATATAGTTTGAAAGAAATCAGAGTATAGAAGAACTCCATATACAAGAAGTTGTCGAAACAGGAAAAAGACAAGACGAAGAAAGGTAAAAAAAGTAGAAGACGATAGTATGCTGAAGGGAAAGCGAAAAGTCCTAGAGCCTTCCAATGATGATGATGATGATGAGTGTAAGTTTGTGGGAAAGAAATCCGCCCCTAAAGTGAAGAAGACTGTGTATGAGTGGTCGACTGAGAATATTCCTGTTTGCGAAGCGTTGTTGGAAGATCAGGTGGGGTCTGTTATTTCATTGCTTGTATGAACAAAGGCTAAGACACATTTTGAAGAACCTTCATTATTGCAAGAATTTCTAACCGACAACAGTTCATTAAAGTAAGTAAGGTTAAAATTGTTCATATAATAAATAGTTAGATTTAATGTAATTGTGATTATTCAATGAGATTATGTTTACCATAATATACAGGAGGTATATCTCTGACAAAATATACCTTAATCCAAAGAGATTGAAAACTTTACTAAATGTGTTCGAATGGTTAAGGGGTGACGATATTAACATCTTTGTCATCGCGATGAAGCAGGATTTAAAAAGTTTAATTTCATATTTAATAGGGGTGGTAGGAAGTACTTTCTACCTGAAGATGTCCGGCGTGTTCGAAGAGCATGAATAGTCTAGTGTCATTTGGAGGAGACAAATATCTCGAGAGTGTTTTGTTGGGGGAGGGCAATGAGGAGGACATATGTTCACATTGGGCGGATTTATCATATGTGAGTTATGTTGTGTTTGATTTTTTTTTCTTGTCATCTATGTTATAATTATTTATTAAACTGTATAGACCGATGTCTGCAGGTCATCTTCCCAGCAAATGTTTGGAGAAGTCATTGGATTACTATCTTATTGGATTTGGATACTAAGCGTGTCATCTTAATCGATCCTATGGCAGACAAAAACTCGGGGACGATCCTCTCAGATAGGTGTGCATGCATATCGCATATCGTACCAAGGTTATTGCAAGAGATAGGTTTTTACAAATCAAGGGGTGTATTGCCAGAATGGAAGGGTGGAATATGGCTTGTCCTCTACGCCCATCATGACCTCATACCCACACAACATGATTCGTAAGTAAATTAAGTAAATTAACTGATTATAGTAATTTAGGTTTATTAAGTGAAGTTGCTGATTATATTTTTGCAGGAGTTCCTGTGGCCCATACGTCTATAAGTTTATCGAAGATATTGCTTTTGAAGCGGACGTGTTGGACTCTTTGCAAAAGAGATCCTGAATGGGCTGCCCCTTTGCGAATTGACATTAATCGAACTATATTTCGGAACAGCTTACCGGTATAACAATTAGACAGCAAAGGTATGTGTATTAGAAAAAAAATTGTAATTCTGAATAATTTATGTAGTTTGTTTAGGGTAAATTGGCTGTTATGGCCTAATGCTAGATTGACATGGTAATTTTGGTTGAATTTGAATTTGTGAAACCTGAAATTTGGCCTTTGGAATGTTGGATCATTTATGTGGTTTTATTCTATAATTTTTGCTGGTAAACCTGGAAATTGGCTTCTTGTAAAGGTGGATAATTTATGTAGTTTGTTTATGTATTTGTATTTGGGAAACTTGAAATTTTGCATCTCGAATCTCATTTTATCGTTGTTGGGTTGTTTATGTGTTTTTATTGTTGATCAGAGCTCTTTGAATGCTGAATAATTTCTGTAGTTTGTTTCTGTTATTGTATTTGGACACCACCTATTGTTGCTGACACAGGGCCTTATAACTTATTATGCTAGACAGGTTGTACTTGTGTCTGAGCTTGTGTCCAACAAGTAAACATCATCTGACAAACATATAAGGTCTGTAACTATCTAATTTGGCCACTCTTGAAATGCCACTAAGGTTATGTGTTTACCCTCGACACCAGATGGAAATAAGAAACCAGGTTTGGGAGCAATTGTTAACATGCTGAAGTGAAAAAACAGACCATCAATCATTTACCACTAAATACAATACTCTAATGTTATTGAACCCAGATTAGCAGCGCGATCAATTTAGATTAATGTTATACTAACAATAACCAGAAAATGACATTTCATTAACATTTATTATACTGAACTGGAAAACAACAACCGCAAATGAAAAATAACCCAAAACAATAAAGGTTAAGGACTGTTCAAAAAATAACAAGGAAACAACTGTTGTCCTTGTCGCAAAAACTAATTCAGGACCACTAAAAAAAACAAAACACAGTTTGAGTGTCATCAGGTAAGATAACAACATGTATCCTCCAAACCCCTACAATAGAACTGTCCAATTACTTTGTCAAACCTACAACTAAGGCACCTAACAACACAGGGCCGAAAATTCCACATGCCACCCATTTGAACGTTGTCTTCAGCTTCTCAATCTTCATCTTTGTCTTTAATTGAATCCTCTCCTTAGTATCCTTCACATCTACTATTCTTGCAACCTCAGCAACTGTCTCTTTAACCTATGGATTTCTCTCACAATTTGAACCATACGGTCGCGAATCAATTAATCTTGCCAGACGTTGTAGCCAGAATGCTAGTCCTGTTAGATTCATTTTGTCAATTAACCAAATCATCTTAAAGAAATCGGGAAATAAGGGGTAAACAGCTTTACCTCATTACCACAAACCCAGTAGTAACGCCTTGCGAAAAACCCTTCTTCTCTCACGCGAAGTCTTGGAACCCTTTCACAGTTGCAGTGATGGCCAGCAAGAAAGTACTCGTTATAAATGTACATCTTAGAATCGCGACACCACTGTCTGAACCTTCGGTCTTCCATCCCATTACTTGATGTTGCATAAGAGCTCATGGTGACAATGCCAGATGGAAAGTTTTTATGGGTCGAGTTTGAAGTGGTGTTCCAAAATCGGCGTCACCAAGAATTTATATGTGCCCTAAACCATAATTAGGTTACGTAAAGGTCTGTTAGATCATGTTTGTTTACCCATTATTGGAATAGACTTCACTTATGTTTTCAAACGATTATACTGTAACATACAATATTTACTAGCATTATTTGAAATGAGTGAGAAGACTTTGAAGTTTAGAAAATCCTATAGGAAAAAAGGAAAGGATGAGGAAGGAACATCGAGAGATCTAAAGAGGATAGGAAGAGGAAACACGGTGTTGGTAGTGGTGGTGGGAGTCATCCTCCAGAGCCACCTAACGATGTGAAAATGAAATTTATTAAGAACCTTAAAATTATTAAGGAAGAACCAATAACACTAGAGGAGTTAGAGGATACCCCCATTCCAACTCAAGCAACGAAGATGGGATAGAACAAATTAGTTAAAAATCCAGCGGAAATTAATTTGTGCATGGTTTACGAATTTTATTATAGGATCAAAGCCGAGACATTCAGAGAGGAGGGTGTTGTAGTACGAGGTGTCCGAGTTCATTCAACCCAAAAACGCTCAACAATTTCTTTCAGACCGACCCCCTACTAGAGCATTCTTCTGGATTTCCACCAAATGAAGACTATCAAGGGAATATATCTACAGCCATAGTAGAAGAACTCCGCCATTAATCAATTGGCAAATGGAGAGGCGGACAACAAAAAATAGATCACAGAAAACTGAGCGGACACTTGACTTTTTGGAATGTCTTTGTTAGTAAGGCTGTTTCTCCAAGACTGCAACACCACACCCTTCATAAAGACCATCCATTAATAACTCTATGCATCAATAGAGCTGAAAGAATGGATGCTGAGGTCATCATGTGTAGGAGTTTGGATTGGCATGTAACAACAGCGAAGAAGATTGTTTTTCTAGCAACAATCACAACTTTATGTCAACTTGCAGGTGTCCAGGCCAGAGGCGATCATCACTACCTTCATCCTGGGATAGCACTCGGAGCTAGGGCGTATAACAAGATAGAAATATCTTGGGGGAGCCAAGAATTTGGGCTGCTGATGATGAAAAAGATGCAACTTCAAATGATGAGAACACAAATGTAATCTTGGTTTATCAAATTTAATTTTGCTTACTTAGTTTTTTGTAAGTTAAATTGGGGCTGTATTGTTACTTAATTTTTTTTAATATGTTAAGTTATGTGTATTTGCTGATGGATTTAAATGGGATGAAATGAGAAATGATCAAATGACTCTATAAATGGTAAATAAGTAGGAGAATAGGTAGAGTAGGAAGTGGGAGTACTATAATTTGACATAATTTGACATTTACTCTTACTTGACTTACTTCTCTAGAACCTTAATTTCAATGATAATGCGAATCATAAGACCTACTTAAATGCTTTGGCATGATATTGTAATGATGATCTATGCTTGTTTTATGGAATGCATTCTTTTTTAAGGAACAAATGGCATGCGGGAAGAAGACTGTAAACAGACTTGATATTATTGAGATTAAAGAAACTCAGTACAAGATAATGAATATTCTAGAATCATGTGCTTCAAGGTTGTCCATGATTGAACGTCATCTTAATATTGGAGGTGCTAACCCACGGACAGACCTATTAATCGCCTCTCCCGGTATAGAAGCAAGTAGTGAAAGCGAAGCAAATTGTCATACAAGTTTTGGGAATGCTGAGAATTTAGATACAAATGCTGCCAATGATGTTATGGAATCATTACAAGGTCACATAGTGGTTGCACACATGTTTACAAAGGTAATCAGTGTGGTAGCACCCAAGGATGAAGCAGATTCTGTCAATAATATCCTTACAGGGGTTGAAGCGACTTCATTGGAGGGTGCAATTGCTGCTGTCGAGCAACTGGGGTGAGAATTGAAATTGTTGACAATAGAATGCCTGATTACCAGCCTAATAATCTAGGCCACTCCAACGGGGTGAAGGAGGAAGAAAATAATCAACCTTAGGACAACGTTTCTTCTGTACGGTTGAGAATTAGGTATGTTTTTACGTATTTCCTTGTTGTGATGTTTCATGGAATTGGTGTTAATTTATGTAGGATTTGGCGGATACTTATTATGTTTTGTAGGGTTTGTACGTTAGTTACTTTGTACTGGAACTAAGCATGAATGCTGGGTTGGCTATTTTGTAACACCCTAGGATTTGTTAACCTCGTTTCTCCTTTTTTACATTAGTTGGATTATTTGGATCAAAAGCATTCATGGCAGTCTGTGAATGCTTTTCATGTGGTGTAAACTTTTTGGACACCACATAAGAAGCATTTACACACTGAAATTTTTGGTGCAAATCAGTCCACTTCCAGTGTGTGAATGCTTTTCATGTGGTGTAAACTTTTTGGACACCACCAGAGAAGCATTTACACACTGAAATTTTTGGTGGAAATCAATCCATTACCAGTTTGTCAATGCTTTTCATGTGGTGTCAACTTTTTGGACACCAATTGAGAAGTATTTACACACTGAAATTTTTGGTGTAAATCAGTCCATTACCAGTGTGTCAATGCTTTTCATATGGTGTCAATTTTTTGGACACCACTTGAGAAGCATTTACACACTGGAATATATGGTGGAAATCACTACATTGTCGGTGTGTTAATGCTTTCATGTGGTGTCAATTTTTTGGACACCACCTGAGAAGCATTTACACACTGAACTGTTTTGGTGAACAACAGAAATTTAACAGGATGTATAAATTTCCAGTGGTGTCAACAGTTGTCATTCATTGTCAAGTATAGTCATTGTGATTTGTTACTAAACCAACAAAAAATGAGTTGCAATCATGTACTTTAATTGCTCTGAAATGCTTAACTAACAAACTTAACCAAATCTTGTCACGGTGATAATTTAAAACCCTAAAAACTCTTTTTGTTTACATTTTCTTTAAATTCTTCCACATTGAAACTTAATGGAAACTGATAAATTAGACCCTACAAAACATTGATTTTTATGATTAAACACCAATATTGTCATGATCTCCACTGATAGTGGACGAGCGCTTAGCAGCTACATGCGAGCCTGCATCGATATCACTGACCGATTCCGTAGCAGGAATGGAATGCATTCTCGCCGAACAAGTTCAAATTGTATGTCTGATAAGTCTAGAATTTACCTATATTTTAGTATATTTTATGAGCTTAAATGCATAGAAATTGAGGTTAAAAGTTGAGATATTAAATGGATTTCTAGTAATTCTAGACTATTTTATTGAGACAGGGACTTGGATGAAAAGATTCGGAAAAGAAGTTAAAACAAGCAAAAAAAAAACAGGACAAAGAGGGACCAAATGGAATTTCATCTAAAGTCTAAAAGAATGACGAGTTATTGACCAAAAAGGGCATATGTCGCCTAACTCTCTTGCCTGTTTGCTCAAAGATGATAGCGACATGAGAAGTAGCATATGCAAACCTTGCTTCAGGAAAAGATAAAGAAGGCAACAAGGAAGGATCTCGCCTGCATGATCTCGCCACAACAGGCAAAGTGTTTAGGCAGCAATAAGGATTGTCGCCTTAACTCAGGCGACTAACTAAGGCTAGTAGATTAAATATCACCCAAGGAAGAAGAAAACATTAAGGCGACACTTAGTTCTTCTCGCTAGAGGTTCTTTTTGAGATATTAAAATAGGCGAGAAGAAAGTTCTTATCGCCTATATTTTTGGCAACACACAAGGCGATGGTCAAGCAATATTTCACCTAAGAAGTATGTTATCTGGCAAACCATTTTACGATAATTGAGAATGTTTTCTGAGTTCAGGCGAAGGAATAGGCGACACAAAAGGAAAATTTGTTAATTCGCCAATTTGTGTTTCTTTAGTAGTTTTATTTCAAAATTGCCACTGAGCAAACTCTATAAATAGGAGCTCAGTTGAAGCAATTAGGACCTTTTGATATTTTATTAATCAGAGCTAAAATTCTAGAATCTCCTATTCATTCTTAAGAGTTTTATTTCGTTGAAGTTTTTGGAAGAAGCTTTGTACTCTATTTTCTGTGATCATTGAGATTTAGCTTGAAGATAGCAAAGCGAAGACTGTGACAACGTCCAACTTCTATCTTCTTTGGTAAGATTTAGATCTTATAGCATATCAATGATGATTTTGTGAAAAATTGAATAAGCTGAAGTAGATATGTTAGCTAATACCTCTGTGTGTTTACTGTGATTTGTTGTTGATTGTGATTCTAATTGTGAAATTCTGGTTCAAATTATAGTCAGATTTGCTGAGTTTTCATGTGATTATTAAATCACAAGAACGAGAGTTAAGTAATCTTATTATTTTATTGCTCAATTTAGATCAAAGATGACAATGGAGTTCAGATCTAAGAATAGAGGATCATTGTACTAGAGATAGACAATATATCTGATTTTCTACAGATTGTGCTTATTAGTTACATGAATTGTAGTATAGAGACATATGCAATTGTGTGACTCAGATCTGTTAGTTTGAATCAAGAGATCTTCTAGCAGATCATTGATGATGATCTAGATTGTGAATCTGAAATCTAGAGTTGAATTAACAAATTAGAGGATAAATAACAATAGAAAGTAGTAAATCAATTCGAATTCAATTGAGATCATTGAAATACATAGCATAAATCTTTGTTTTGATTAATAGATGTCAGAAGTGTCTAAAAACTTAGATCAAACCTATGAACTTTACAATTCTGTTGCTAATAAATTCTTTTGACAATTCAAATTAAATCTTGATCTCATTCTTTCTTTCCAACAAACAGTCCCTGTGCAAATGATATATTTAAAACTACAATAGACGTTGATAGGAATACTGGTTTCTTGTGTTATTTTATATGTCAGTAAATTCCTCATCAATTTCTTATGGCCCCACCACAGCTTTTGCAATACATTACTCGACGCCTTTTTGAAGATATACTAGAGTTAGTACCACGTCCAGTGGTATTGCCAACTGACGACTGAATTGTCATGTTTTGACAATTTTCCTCTGTATGCCCTTCCATAGCACATTTGGCGCAACTCATTGGGGGGTTTTCACATCCATCGTTTGAGTGACCCACACCGCCGCAATTACCATAACTTATAGGTGGATTCCTGTAAGTGATGCGAGAATGTCCCAATAATCCGCAATTTTTGCACTTCTTTCTTCGATGAAACTCTCATGCAGAAGGTATACGTTTTTCCTTCGGACGGCCGACTTGTTTCTCCATCACCATTGGCAGCACTACTTTCCTTGATGCGGCATCAGCTTCCAACCACACACCTCTATTGGGTAGCGGTACAATGGGCAAAGCATAAGCTCCCTCTAGATATTCTTTATTGTATTATCGATGGCACAAGTGACTGATACATACATGTGAGAACCTTTGCAAGAAAAATACACATAATTAGCCAATGTTAAAACTAAATAGACACAAATGTTGGATGTTAAGATGGTTCAACCTTGCATAAGCCATAACGTGAAAACAGGGTAATCCATCCAAATCCCACTTGCGACATGTACAAGATTTTGCCTCCACATTTAATATTCCATCACCTAGATGCTCATTCGTTACTTGATACTTTACGCTGTCTTGAATTGGATATACATTACATTTAACAATATGCTCTTCCCAATGTGCAATGTGTGTCTTAACTGCATCCGTCGTCGATGTGTCTAGCTTTGCTGCCGATGCACTCCGAGTACTGAACCATTTCTAAACCAAGCCTCTTAGAAATTCACGTGCAGCCGCTATGGAAAGCTTCCATGCTGGTAAAATCACTTTGTTTAGTGACTCGGCAATCCCGGTAGTCATTATAGTCCACCTTTTCCGTGGACTAAATGCACGAGACCATTTTTCCTTCTCAAGCTAAACTAGTTCGGCATGCATATTTGGAAAAATTATTCCAACAATTTCTAATAAATTAGAACACTCATCTTCCTTATAAGAGTAAGTCCCATTCCATAACAACTCTCTCACATAGGTCATTCCTTTACACAAGTTTCCAAGATTATTCTTAAAATGAAAATAACAATTTATATGAGGAACATCCGGAAACACTTCTTTCATGGTCGAACCAATGCTCTTACCCCTATCGCTAACTAGGAGAATATCCTTCGAAGCATCAATCGTCACACGCAATTTTTGGAGAAACCATGTCCAACTCGCCACATTTTCTTTTGGAGCAAAACCAAATGTGATCGAATATATACCGTCGGAATCGTCGAGGCCCATCACCGTGAATATTACACCGGTAATCTCCCCCTTCAACTGTGTTGCATCTATAGCAAGCACCGGTCGAATATAACTTTTAAAACCTGCTATGCATTGTCCCAAGGCAAAAAAAGAGTACATAAAATTTCCTTCCCTATTGGTACGGGGGGTTGTAACTGTACCCTAATTTGTCAATTGCAGCATATGTAGATATGAAAAAATATACTTCCACAAGTCCTCATAACTACCTTAAGCAGCGGATTGTACATACTTTAATGATCTCCAAGCTTTGCTATATAGTAAGTTGACGGTCCATCTGGCTCGTACCTCGCTCAGTATGGTTTCTGCATTGAATTTTGATCCTGCCATACGTGATGAAAAAAATGAACCGATTACTCTTGCAGTCACCATCCTTCTCTCCGCTCTATCCGGATCACAAAGATATGAGCATTCATGATTAAAATGAATCACATACCACAACAGAGAATTTACACTGGGTTTCCTAGCTCTAAATCCAAATTTACAACCTTTATACTTCTTCGTGCAATACACTTTATATCTCTTTTTATTTGACTGCATCACATGGAGGGACAGTTTATTCTCAAGTGCATACCTGCCTATAGTAAGATTAAAATCTTCCTTATTTTTAAATAGAGTACCCTGCATTAAACCATATCTTTGATACGAGGTAGATAGCGTATATACACTGGGCTCAGCAAAATCGTATTGATTCTTAAGTGTAAGCTCCCAAACTGGGTGATTACTCATTCTTCCACTCTCCCCACTCTCTCCACATACATTAATATCCATATCTTCAACATCATTTCCCATGCCCTCGGAATCACTCAATCCCTCGTCACCATAATTCATTGTACTATTGTCACCATCAACATCATCACCATAATTAAATCGCGCATATGAATTATCCACACCATCTAACAACTGGGCTTGGTTCATCACTCGGACATTGTCATCATCATAAAATTCTACTACATTGTTGAAATTTATCTCCCTATTAATGTGATTTCCCTCACCCTCCATAAGTCCACCACTCAAGAAGTTTCTATTAGGATCATTCAACTTCATTATACCTACTTCTTCAACATTCTTTTCCACAACTTCTACGAATATTTCAATAGGTTCGTGAGACATCACATAACCCATACAATCCTCATCATTTATT
Organism: Cardiospermum halicacabum; assembly: GCA_031304145.1. Taxonomy (NCBI): domain Eukaryota; kingdom Viridiplantae; phylum Streptophyta; class Magnoliopsida; order Sapindales; family Sapindaceae; genus Cardiospermum; species Cardiospermum halicacabum. Next base: position 5,872,139 of record CM062389.1, read on the forward strand.
TCCATCCTTATATTTCCTACTCCCCGACTATTAACAAGAGTATATAGTCGCACATCAAACCTATTCATATCAATACCCATTTTAGCTGCGGCTTTATTCATTACTTCTTTCAACGTCACATCCTTACTACACATTGCACTGAATAGAATACAACCCCTATAATTGCTGCCATCCCAAACTCCATCATAACAAAACTTAACTCCAATAGAACCCATTTATTAATCACTTCAATTCCTACAAACATAAAACTAAGGATATCAATAATCAAACACTACTACCACAATCTGCAATAGCATACCAAACAATATTGTCACCAAATGCACTAAATATCTGAATTCCAACAAAATACACCATTTCATCTACATATCATATCATCAATCAACTTTTTACAACCACTAGAAATACACCATTATATCACAAATTGAAAGCTTATTCTATGCGTATATATCAATGATGAACAAAACCCAAAATAAATTACCATTTGTGGTGACTAATCTATAAAACCCCAAATCAATTGAAACACAACCAATCTAATCCTACCATATTTACATTAACTCCCCAAATATTGCAAAACAACACAATAACTAACTATCAAAGTACATAATTACCCATTCTTTCACTGCAAACAACAAACCCCAAACACCATTTCATTAGTTGGATTCTCATTTCTATAAAACTCATTTCCATCTACATAAATCCTACACATAACATTACAATCCACACCATTGCTACTACAAAAAATTCAACCTTCTTGTGGTTAGAACTAACCTCAATGATTAAAAATTCTCAAGCTTGATGGCAATTTTCAATGGAAGAAAGGAAGTAGTGTCAATTTTGCGAACAAGTGAAATGGTGGAAACCAACCAAATATTGTTTTGCACCATGTGAAGGGGCTTTGAAAAAAACACATTTATATTGGTATTATGGTAATATAATAGTGCAATTGAGGGGCTATTTAGGTATTCTACAATTTCTTCCATTTTCTTATTTTAACAAATCTATTTTTAAAATGAAAAGCGTAAAATAGTCACAAATGGCCATTGAATGAAACCTAAAGTTTAGAAGGATTATTAACTTAACTAAAAGTTTGGAGGCTCATTTACTTAATTCCAAGTTTTAAAGTGCTAGTTATGAAACTATCCATATATATATATATATATGACTTTATTGTAAAGCTTTATATCAAGTGTATAATTTTTAAATTTTTATATACATAGTAAAAGAAGTTTTTTCCATTCCTTTCAGCGGCGAGTTTATGATCACCAAGTAGTAACACTTTGTAATGAAAACAATAACTGAATATATTTTAATTTTCAATTTTAGATATTACAAAAAAAAAAAATCTTAATAAATCTATAAATTTGAGAATTTACTATTTAAAGAATTTCAATAGAACTTATACTCATTTCATAAATCTACTTTTATAATCACACCGATGATAAAGTATGTGATATTAATTTATCAAATAATATAAATTATAAATAATTTTACCAATATGACATTTTCACTTCGAGAATTTTTACGTAAAAATATATATAATATTTTGAAATTTATGACTATACATGTGTAAGTAAGGCATATATATATATATATATATTAGTTATATTAAATAATTTAATGATAAAATTAAGATAAATATTATAATTATAAAAAATAAAATAATATGTTATTAAATATAATTATTACATAATAATATTTTAAATTTAATTTTAAAGTTATTCTAAAAATTTCTGTAATATTTTAATTCAATTTACTTATAAAAGTATTTTTTACCCGCTTCTCGAAATCAGATCATTTCACAAATAAATTATTAAATAGTCCATTTTTTTATAAACTTTTAAATACCTCAACCTGTTTTAAATTATTAAATAAATAATTTTTTAAATAATTTAAACATCCTAAACCGACCCTAAATTTCACTAGATTGCTATCAATTTCAAAGGGACATATGGTATCTTTAGCCTATTAGAAAAGTTAGAAGTATGTTAGCTTATTAGAAAAGTTAAAAGTATATTATGTTGCAGTACATATTTAAAGATGGTTGGTGGCGCATATAGTTACTAGCTAAGTAGGAGACTCTAAAGGTTTTTTAAATTATTTATCATTTTATTTTATACATATTTATATTTTCTTTTACGTACAAATTTTTTTAAAATATATTCTTCTTCTTTAACTTTGTTATACCATTACAATATTATTAATTATTTAATTAAAATAAAAATAATTAATTTTTCATTTAATTATCTAAGTGAATAAAATAATTTTTTTAACAACTAATTTAAATTTTCCATATAAATATTTTTAATTCATATTTAAATAATTTATTTTTTCCAAATTATTAAAAAAATTATTCTTATTTTACTATATATATATAATTATTGAATAGAACATTTTAATAGTATTTTTAGATGTATGTATATTTGAAAAAAAATAAATAAGTAAATAATATTTATTTACTAATATTTATTTTACTTTCAAAATAATAAGTAGGTAGAGAATATTAGGAATTATCACTTTTAAAATAATACTATCAAATTTCATAACTAATACCATTTTTAGTTTCAAATCTTTATATATATATAATAATCGTTGTTTTTCCCACCTATTTTTCTTTTTTTAGACCATTGAGTAATAAACAAGTGGGGATTTACTAAGTTGGCATGTATGTTTAAAATATTTAATTAAATATATATATTTAATAAATTAGTGATATTTATTTTCATGTATATTATCGTTGTATTTTTTTCACAATATTAAAATTTAAATTTAAAATATTTATTTACCAAGTTAAAATATCTATTAACATTTTAAAGTATTCTAATATTATATTTAGGATTTGTTTTATATGCTGGATATCATTATACAAGGAGAGCTTTGTCATTGTTCTCAAAACGTCTATATTTCTTTCACACATATATTTTTTTTCATGTATGTATTTTTTTTTTTTAAGTTTTACTTATTATTTTTTATTTTTTATAATTCCGTTGTTTTCTTCTTCTATATTATTTTTTTAAGGCGATTCTATCTGAACATCTCTCTTGTAAATATTTTGTTCAAGTTTTCTTTTTGATATATTTCTGTTATTTTTTTCTGTATACATTGTTTGATTTTTAGTTGGTTTTATTCTTTTTAAACATCTTTATTTCTATTCAAATTTATTTTTGTCACAATTCTATATTTTTTTCTTCTTTGTTACTTTTTCCCCTCAATTTTATTACTTTTAGATATCTCTTAAACTTTGAGATTGATGTGATTATTCAATTTTATTGACACTTTAACTTAATTTAGAGTTTTTCTTTTCCCAAATGTCTACCACGTATGGGACGTATGCGACCCATAGATATGCAAAGTAGCAAAAGTCTCCAAATCTACTTTTTTTTATTTAATTTTTAGTTAATGTATTTTATTTATTTATTATGTAAATACTTTGAAGTTAAGCGCGTGAATATGTATTGTACAATGATAATTTTTAATTTATTGAATTGTCCAATTTTATTTATTTTTTTAGGGAAAATTATATAAAATAAACTAAATAAAGTTTAAAAATTCAAAATTAAACCAATAGAAGTTTATTTCTATTTTTGAGCCACTCAAACTTTGATTTTCAAAAATAGACCATCACATATGTGAAGATCCTCTTCACAGACCACCTTCACACCTTCACAGATCAGTGTAAAAGATCTTCACAGAAGGATCAAATGGTCAATTTGGTTCATTTTTTAAAAGTAAAAGTTTGAAAGATTATTTTTGTAAAATTTTTAAAGTTGGGCTATATGATGTAAATAAAAGTTATAAAATAACAAAAATGAAAATAACCTTTTTTTTTAAAAAAATTTTATGGTAATCTTTTTAATTTTTGTCCTTATTTATTAATTGGAGTTATACTATCATGTAAACATTGTTTTTGAATTTTTTTTTTAAAATTTACATATCATAAAACAATTAATAATAGTAGTAAAAATATACATATATTTTATTAAATAAATTCATATTATAAATATATTTAATAATGTTTTATTACATATATTTAATTTTTAATTTTTTAATAAATAAGTAATGTAAAAACATTATTACTTGCCAAATTTATGTTATGTTTATCTACTATGTATATATTAATATATAAAACGGATAAGATGATTTAGATATTTGAATTTTAATTTATTTCATTAATATTTTCAAATATATAATAAAGTTCACTATAATTTTTTATGCATACATTAGAAACTTATAAGTATAATAACTTATTATTTTATAAATTTTAATAAAAAATTATAAATTTATTTTTAAAACTAAATAAATAAATCGAATAATTATTACCCATAATAAATGCTACATTTATTTCAATCTCGATTAATTTAATTAATTTTTTTTGAAATTTTAAATATCTTGCATTTTGAAAATTTAAAAAATAATAAATAAATTGAATTTTAAAAAGTAATAAATACATGTAGATTCATAGTGTAGTAGTTAAAAAAAAAGGTGATTTGTTTGGAATTATTTAGAATTTATGAATAAAAAGATATATAGAATTTTTTTGTGGTTTCATTCTAAAATTTCCATAAAATTTTGAACAATATTGATTTTTAAAAAAATAAAAAATTAAATTGATTTACAATTCATCTAAACATGTGGTTTCGAATTTTACTAAAAATATTAAATATTTAGAATTTCAAAAAAAATAAGTATGTATTTTCTAGATGATGATAAATATTTAGCTATATATCTTATTCTATTTTATAACATTACATTAATTACCAAGAATCAAATATTTATTTTATATGTATTAAAATGATTTTTATTATTAATATTTAATTATTCTCTAAAATTAAGTACATAATTATAAATATATTAAAAATAAATATTTATATTTATTATAGTAAATTATATTTAATTTTAAAATTAAAAATTAAATCCATTTTAAATGTCAATATTACAAAATCTCTATTATAAAATAAAGAGAATTAAAGAATATTAAATTTTAAAATGACAAGATTGTCATTTATTTTAATATGGTTACCATGTAAAAATAAACTATTGTAATATATCATTAATAATATGAATAAGAATTTACTTTAATAATATTTACTATTGTAATATATTATTTTATTAACTATTAATTAAATTAATATAAAAATAAGTAATATGTACATTACAACCCTGAAAACTTATCACAAAATATTTATAATAATAACATATAATAATAAAAATTATATCAGAAATATTAAATATTATAACGATTGATTTTGCTTATTTTATAACATGTAAGTAATATAATTCGAAATAGGAAAAATGATAAAATATGAGTTTTTCAAACTATAAATTTAAGTAAATAGACCATCCAAACTTTATTTAACTTTATAAACTTTTGAAAGTTTGAAACTTTAAAAATGAACCAAATTGACCAATATACCCTTAAAAACACGTTTCACGACATCACCAGCCTTAAATAAGCTGGTGAAGCACGCTTCATAGATTGGTGATGTTGTGAAGCGTGTCTATAAGTGTATGTTGGTCAATTTGGTTTATTTTTGAAGTTTTAAACTTTCAAAAGTTTAAAAACTTAAAATTAAGTTTGAATGGTGTATTAACTTAATTTAAAGTTTGAAATGCTTTGATTTTTTAAAAAAAATAAATATCTCTCTCTTTTTTTTTTAGAATTTAATGTTTGGAATAAGTCAGCTAATTGAATTTGTCATTAACAATACTAGCTATTTTTCAAAACTAGAGGTTTAATTTTAGTAAAATCTCTAAACTTCTAAAAATGCTAATCTCTAATTGAAAATATTTTTTAATAAATAGACTCTTAATATAAAAATTTAAGGCGTAAAAATATTTATATTTAAACAACTATTTGCTAATATCTACTTGAATATAAAAATAAAAAGATTAAATGTTCCGTTTTGATTTTAAAATAAAAATAAAATTAATTTTATGAATATAAAATTAAAAGTTTAATTGTTTGGTTTTAATACTAAGACCTTACAACTAAATATGGATTGAAAATGATCATATCTCTTAGTAGAGAACAAAACATTAACCTTATACAATTGAGAGTGACACACAAACAATTGAAACTATACTTATTTCATAAATATATTTTTATAATTACACCTATAGTAAAACATGGAATACAAATTTAAAATGTAATATAAGCTATAGATAATCATTATCAATATGATAAGTGATTTATATATTACTTTCAAATCCGGTCCAATTCGATCTGATTCGATCTTTGCAGATTTTCTCTAAAACGGTCCGAGTTGGACATATCCATTTTCAAAATAAACTTTTATATTGATATCCAAGTCTATCGGTAACAGATTGATGGGCTAACCCGTATTATCCACAGACTTCATAAAACGCTAGAAAAAAAGAAAATGAAATCATTTTTAAAATCTAATATAAAATATTATATACAATTTTATTTTATTGAAAGAAATAATAATAATAATAATAATAATAATAATAATAATAATAATAATAAGTGTAATATAATAATATATTTTTTAGTATTTTATTTACTTTTTGTATAAATTAATAACCTTGAAGAGTGAAAATTAATGAACATTAAAAATAAATTAATGATACATGATTAAATTTGAATATGTCAATTTTTATCATTAATTATGTTTTAAAATATTCATATATTTTATTTTGACTGTCACAATAATTTTTTTAATAAAGAATAAATATTATATATTTTACTTATTTTATTTTGCTACTAAAAACCTGATATTAGTTCTATCCTTTATGAATGATAGATTTAAATAGTTTAAGTAGACAAATTTATAATTTAAATTGATATTAATTTTAGTTTTCATATTTATATAAAATGTGGGTGAATCTAGACTATTTCTAAATATAAAGTCCATTTTAGTAGCAATAGATATTTTACGTAAAAAATATAATATTTGTTATTATTATTATTTTAAAATAAAATTTACGACAGCTCGCACGAGGTTATATACTAGTATATTTAAAAATTTGTTATTTAATATTTTTCAAAAGTAATTGTAGTGGGAAAATAACCTACGACCTTTAAGGGTCAAAGGTAAGGTTGTAGCAAACCAAAAAGATTTCAAAGTTTCACAAGCAAATGGGCCAGAGCTCAAGACCAAGTCATTTCGGCCGAAAGAGTGTTTCGGCCATAGCTATTTCGGCCGAACAAGCAGCTTACCAGGCTCTAAGAGGCTCCTTTGGAAACATCTCGGGACACTCCAGTACATCGAGAGCTAAAGCCTAACGAGTCAAAAACAATACGTCGAGAAACAGGCCCTCTGCCGAAGCAGACCAGCAGGCCTTTGGCCGAAGCAGGTCCAAGATCCCCAATTGCCATTTGCGGCCAAAGAAAGACTACACAAACCCAGCAGCCTCCTAGACAGTATAAAAGGGCCCAAGCCCAATCCGCTTCACATACGGTTTCCTGAATCAATACCAATTGAGATATCCTTCTCCAAATATAATAAGGAGATCGAGTTCAAGAAAGATGAGGAATACCAATCTATATAGAAATAGAACCCAGGTACCTCTTATAAATAGCGGGTAGGAATGATTGTAAAAGGATCCGATTTTTATTCATTAGAGCTGAACTATGTGAAATCGTCTTTGTAAGCTTTTAGTTATTTTTCTCAGCAATTTTAATCTTATATTTATCTGTGGTTTATTTGGCACCACAGTAATTATATAAATTATTTATAAAATTCAAATTATAATTACAAATCAATAAGATATATCTTCTGCTTAACCTTATCCTAAATATTATGAATAAGAAATAAAATAACAATCAAAATTCTTTTTTTAACGCTATACAAATTTATTTTTACAAACTCTCCGATATGAATGAGTTAACAATTATATTTTATTTTATGTTTTTCTGTTTATGAATTATAGTAAAATAACAATTAATTTAGTCAGAATGAGATTATTTTAGGAGATCTCATATAGTCAACAGCTTTGAAAAATAGTATTCCCCGTTTGGTGGATCTCACTATCTAACAATCCACATATACTCTTTCAAAACAAATGACCGAATCAACACATCTCTCCAACAATCTAGGAAATCCAGTAAACAAACAATGTAAATCTTGAGCACTATTCCTTTCCAGTTCCTTTGCTTTTGACAAATCCTCTCTCTGTCTTAAAATTACTCAACTAGTGATTATAAGAAATGGATTTTCAAAATAAATTTTGATTGTCGGTTGAATTTATAGCCAATTTTAAAATGATGTCGACTAAAAAGTTTAGAGGAGAAAAAGTTGTGACCCCTGCAGAACAACAAAACAAGGTACAAAAATCAAACCATTAACTAGTTACATGTTTTTTTAATAGCTTATATGTGGAGGTACAATTAGTTACATGTTATATGATTGTTGTTGTGTATTGCAGGTAAATGAAGTGAAGAAAATCCTGGGTCCTATAGTGGATAAACTACCAATTCTGTGCTCAGATGAGTCGATAATGAGGTTCCTAAGAGCAAAAAACTGGCATGCAAGAAAGGCCAGCAAGATGTTGCATGAAACATTGAAATGGAGATCGCAATACAAGCCAGATAAGATCAGATGGGTAAGCTTTAGGTAAATTTGAAAAATATTATTTGAATTAAATTAAAGGGTTTTTTTCTTTGATATATGCATGCAGGAAGATGTTGCAGAAGAAGCAGGTTCAGTGAGAGTCTATAGAGCGAATTATGCAGATAAAGTGGGAAGGCCTGTGCTCATAATGAAGCCTGGTTGTCAAGCGGGAACTCCAATAGAGAAACAGATAAAGTATTTGGTGTATTGCATGGAAAATGCAATAATGCAGTTGAATTCAGAAGTGGAACAGATAACTTGGTTGATTGATTTTCAAAATTGGACAATGTCAAGTATATCTGTTAAGGTCACTCGTGAAACAGCTAGCGTTTTGCAGTCTCATTATCCCGAACGACTTGGGATGGCCCTCCTCTATAATCCTCCCAAAATGTTCCAATCATTTTGGACGGTACGACACACTTTACTTTACTGTCCATCCATCTGTCACTGTTTAATGATTGACATGAGTTTACGTGTATGTAGATGGTGAGACCGTTTCTGGAGAGCAAGACATACAAAAAGGTGAAGTTCATCTACTCAGAAGACTATCAGAGTAGGAAGATAATGGAAAGCTTATTCGACATGGAGAAGTTGGAAAGTGCATTCGGAGGAAAGAATAGAGCTGGTTTTGATTTGGAAGCATATGCTCAACGCATGAAGGATGATGATAACAACAAGTTGAAGAAACTCAACTATGCTTATCAAGAATCATCTCCATCTTGTTACTCATTCAATATACCTTCTGATGAATCATCTGATGATGAAACAGACCTCAACCTTTCTCGTTCCTTTTCTTTGAGGATTCATGACAAAATTCCTGAACATTTTGAGTTTCCCAAGAGTGCATAGAACAATATCTGTTACTTTTTATAATTTTGTTTTCTTTTTAGTTTTCAGTATGTGACATGTTTTGTATTGTTTGGTCGAGTTCTTTAATGTAACAACTGTCTATTCTTTTTTCAAGTGTTTTAAGTATCCAATTTCATTAAACATTTTAACCATTCATTTTTCTTTCTTTCTACATTTTCTCATTTGTGGTATTAATGAAACTCTATGCATTATACAGTATTTCATTACTAGTAATAATTTATAATTTTTTATACAATGCTGTAATAATATTTTATATATATTATTATTTAAAAAATTAGTGTTTCATTTATTGGGTTGATATACTAGGTAATACTTGTGAAATTATATTATTATATTCGTTTTAATGTTATTACTAGTCTCCTCCGTGCTTATATTTTAGATTTTATATAAATTGCAATTTTGAGTATTAGTTGGTACTCATGCTTTAGATCTTACATGGATTGCAATTTTGAGTATTGGTCCGTAGATAAAATGATTTTATCTTACTAACTGAGATGGATGAGCATAGTAGTGTGAGATTCCATATAGGATTACGAGACAGTTAATAAATTTATCTGGTTTCATTAAAGGTATACAAATTGCATAAATTATATACATATATATATATTATCATTTATTAATTGATGCATGTATTATCTCAAATATCAATTAAAAAAATTAGTGATTTTAGAAGTAAATTGATACATGTAGACTTTGTGGAAGACTATAGTTGGCATAGATTAGAGATGGTGATGGAGGTATCTCCGGAACAAGCAGAATTGGCGGTGGGAGTTTGCGATAGTAAGGCTATTGGAGGAGGTGTCGCCTGTGACATTGGCGATAGCATGACTATTGGAGGAGGTGTCGCCTGTGACCTTGGCGATAGCATGACTATTGGAGGAGGTGTCGCCTCCGACCTTGAAGATAACTTGACTATTGGAGGAGGTGTTGTCTGTGAACTTGGCGATAACTTGACTATTGGAGGAGGTGTTATCTGTGATCTTGGCGATGAGACGCCTATGACCTTGGCGATAGGGTGAATGGTAACTGTAGCATCACCAATAGAACGCGAAGACACTAGCGATGATGCTCTGAAGTTAAGGCATCACCACTTTGTGTTTCTTTGTCTACTATAAATAACCGTTTAGTTGCTGGAATTAACATGAGATGTTGTATTGTTTCTAGTAATTTTGTGGTGAATATAACAAAATATTTATAAGATAAAATTTTTCTTTAAAATTTGCTTTGTTTTTGTACATGGTATCAGAGCATGTTTAGCTCGATTCTTGAAATCATTTTTCAAGATTCATAGTTGCAGATCTGAACTGATCCATTAACAACTAGTTTTGAAGCTGATTTTTTTAGAAAGCTCAATTTTAAAGTTCGAGAATGGCTGGAGAGGTTGGTAAACAAACAACTGTGAAGATATACCAAAGTGGTGATCCTTTGTTTCTCCATATCTCCAATCATCCAGGTATGGTGCTAGTCACATCTCCTCTAACGGGTAAGAACTTGGACTCCCAGAGTAGGTTCATTAATTGCTAAATCAAAATAAGGTTTCATATATGTAACTTTGTCAAACTTAATGATGATTTTGAGGATTTAGAACAATGGAGGCATGTAGATTATATGGTGACCTCTTGGATTCTAAATTCTATACCTAAGCTTTTTTGCATGTTTCTTCGTCATATCAGTTATGGACTAAAATTAATGAGAGATATTGTGAGGCTAATGGACCTATGATGTACCAAATTAGGAGGGAAATCAGCTTTATTGCACACGGTAATATGTCAGTTGAAAAATACTACACAAAGTTGAAGATGTTATGGGATGAGTTGATGTGCTTGATGTCATTACCAAAGCTGAATCATGAGTGTAATGTTGTGAAGGAGCTTACTTCCATGATGTTTTTAGGACCATTGATGGAGATCCTTATAGGACATCATGACAGATTTGATTTAATCTAAAATCAAATACTCTTGATAGAGCCTTTACCAAGTGTAAACAAAGCATACTCTATGATTACTAAAGTAAAGAAGCAGATGGAGGTTCAGGAAACTTTAAAAGGAAAGATATGAAGAAGTCAGACAAAAAGTGTTCACATTGTAGAGGTATTGAACGTTTGAATGATGGTTGTTTCAAGATAATAATATATCCAGATTGGTATGAATTGCCTAAAGAATAAAGGCCTGTAAGGCAATCAAAGAAAGCTTATGTTAACCTAGCTACTGGAAATGATAAACCTAATACTGCAAATAATGGTTTAACTAATAAAGTAGAGACATCCAACTCTCAGATGTCTACCATGATTCAACAAGAAATTACTAAATACATCAGTAGCATGAGTCCTAGTCTTCTGAATATGGTTAACAAGATTGAATCAGCAGTAGGTACAATACAATGCAACATTTTGCTTTAAATGTTTTTATAGAGAAATGCTTAGAAACATATGGTTAATTTAATCACATTTCTGGTAATATCAAGTAGTTTGATTCTTTTTATGACATGAAGAAGCCTATTCAAGTTATATTACCTAATGGTTCATTTAAACCTGCCACCAAAGCTGGACAAGTTACCATTTCACCATAACTCAAACTTGTCGATGTCTTTTATATATCCGAATTTCATTTTAACCTAGTATTTATACACTAAGCTTACCAAAACCAAACAAAATAAGTGTGTTTTTCTGGACCTTGTATGTCTCTTGCTGGAGCCTCAATTTGAGATTGTAATTGCTGCTAGAAAGCTTAAAGAAAACCTGTATGTTCAGGATCAAAGTCACATAGACAAAGCTACAAATGGTCAATATTCTTCCAAATTGTCCTCTATAATTTTGGCTATAGGTTCTTCCTTTTTCAATTCCAACCAGATTAATGATGCTAGTATTGTCTCTAGGATTTGGCATAGTAGACTAGGACATTTTTGAATGAAACCATAAACACGACAAGTTATATTATAAACAGAATACCTACATCAATTTTGCTGCGAAAACTCCTTTTGAGATACTACATGGAAGAAAACCAGACTACAACTTCATGAAATCTTTTGGATGCCTTTGTTATGTTATAAATACTTATCCCCATAAAACCAAGTTTGATGAAAGAGCCATTGAAGGTTTATTTTTAGGTTATTTTCTAGGTGTCAGAGCTTACAAAACATACAACATAAAAAAAAAAAAAAAACACACACAAAAGCTACAATAGCAGAGATGTGGTATTTTATGAAACTATTTTTCCTTACACTGAAAAATCTGCTACAACCTGTCCAGTTTCAATTAACAATGAGTCTGCTACTTGTCCCTTACCAATCTCGGATCTTTTGGTGGATGTTTCTAATTTTCCAGATGACCAGTCTCCCAATATCACCATGATATCAACACTCATTTCCATAACTCTGATGAAATTGATCATATATTAGATCTCATAAAACCTACTATTGTTCTAGAAGATGAGTCATATACTACTTATTCTTCTAATAATGATATTTCAAGTAACTCAAACACTGTTCCAGAAGTTAAAATTAGTGTTCAAATTAGGAAACCGCTTAATTGGTTATTAGATTTTATTTTGAACATACAAGTTTCCTCCGGTAATCCAGTAGCCGATGCAGTTTCTAATTCTAGGCTTCTACATGTAACAAAATTTTCACCTTCCCATCTATATTTCCTTGCTAATATCAAACCTATATAGCAACCTAACACATATAAACAAGTTGTCGAGTTTATTAAGTGGCAAGAAGCATGAATCTTGAGGTATATCCCTTAGAGGCAAATGAGTAGGGATTGCAATATGATCCGCTATCCGCAGATACCGTACCGTATCGTAATAAAAATATTCGTATTCGCATCCGGAAAAAATTAATCCATTATTGTATCCGGATATAAATTTGCCGTAACCGTAATGGATATGATACAGATATGGATATAGTAGTTTAGCGTCCGTATCCGTACCGCAAAAATTATACAATAAATATATCTAATATAAATATTTATTTATTTTATTAATAAGAAAATAAAAGACTTTTGGTAAGAAAAAAATCATTATTGATCAAATCTAATTTAATTATTAATTATATTTAATATGCAAGTATGAAGAATATTCTATTCAAAATATTATTTTGAGTCTGATGTCTTATATTTTGTTTATCTATTTTAAAAATATTTTCTCAAAAGTTACAAATAATTATATATTTCATATTATAACTTTAATAGAAAATTTAATCTTACATTTTATTTAGTGTTGTTGGAAGTCATAATAGGTTATGTATTATTTTACGAAATTAAAAAATAAAAAAAAAATTAAAAGAGATTCATGGATGCGGATACAGATATGGTAGCGGATTTTGTTAAAAACCGCAAGATGCGGATATGGTAACCAATTTTATACCGTGCGGAGCGGATATGGTGCGGATATTTTATATTTAAAATTTTACGGTACGGATATGGTAAGAGCTATATCTGTACCATATCCGTACCGTTGCCATTCCTACAAATGAGACATAGGAAGTTGTTGATTTACCAAAGGAAAAATAAAACTAGTAGGTGCAATTGGGTATACAAGGTGAAACTTAACCGAGATGACAATATAGATAGGTATAAAGCTAGACTAGTTGCAAATTGATGTACACAGAATGTAGGGATTGATAACTATGGCTCATTTTCACCTGTGGAAAAGGTTGTCAAGGTCAGATTATTTCTTGTTGTTGCAACTGCACGAAACTAGCCATTCGAGTAGCTCGACATTAACAATGCCTTTCTTCATGGGCATTTAAAGGAAGAAGTCTATGTAAATTACCGAAGGCTATTCTGTTATTCAACTAATATGTGCAAACTTAAGAAATCACTCTATGGACTTAACTAGGCCAGCAGGGAATGGAATTGCAAGCTTACATCTCATCTGGCTACTTATGGTTTCACATGGTCCATTTATCATCATTGTCTATTCACAATGAAAGCAGAAAATGCATTTTTAGCTTTATTGGATTCTGTGGATGATCTTTTTATCATGGGATCACAATTATCTAACCTCTTTTTCCATGAAAGAACCAAGCAATTGGACATTGATTATCATGTAATGTGAAATGAATATAAAGCGGGTTTTATTGATCCTTCACATATTTTTGGATCCATGCAATTGGCTGATTTCTTTATAAAACCCCTACCTTCCTCTACTTTTTCATCTTTGTTGTCTAATTTGGAAACCCTTTAACGTCTTCCAACTTGAGGGGGTGTGGAAGAATAAAGTTGGCGATGGAGGTATTGCTAGACGAACTAGAATTGGTGATAGGACTTGGAAATATCTTGTCACATAACCATCCACATGCGCACCTTGTGGTCGCAGGATTGCTCTGTTACCATTTTATAACGTTCGGACCCCGCCCCTAGATGACCCAAGGCTTGGTGACCAGACGCAACCTTGTCACATAATTGGTCTTAAGGCAGACAATTAGCCCTGCAGACTACCATTACGCTTTTCAACATACTTTGTCCTAACTTGCATGCTTTCTAGACAAACTTCCCAAAAGGTGACCCATCATAAGATTGCTCCAAGTCAAGCACGTTTAACTTTAGCATTCTCAAGTTTTGGGCTCCGTAAAAATAATGTGCGCATTGGTGATATAAGTAGTAATTTAATTCCTTTTAACATTTTCTTAATATGGGATGTTACAATCCACCCTAGGACATAACGTTCTTGTTGTGCCTACAATCTTCCCAGAATTTTTACCCTGTTAGGCGATTGCGTTGGGCTCTTCTGTCCACATGTGCACCTCACGGCGCAGGGTTACTCTGATACCATTTTGTAATATTTGACCCGCCCCCAATTACTCGAGGCGCGGTGGTAGAGTGTTACCTGTAGCAGCCGGACCCCCACCCCGACGAAGGGGACGCGGAGAACGAATGTCACACATATCAGACAGAAAAACAGAACATAGCAAATACAAATACAAATACATAAAGACATAAGCAAGAAACATTACTGAAAAGATAATTATTATCCCAAAGTGTACCAAGTCTAAATATTCGAATACAAAGTCCAATAAAATATAACTAAGACCGAAATAATCGAAAACTGATTAATCGTAAATCAAATCCCAAAATCGTGCAACGGTACAAATTTCTTAAAATAAATTCAAATTCGAAATGTCATAAATCTAAACTAAAAACAAAATGGATGTCAGATGATGACTGATGCCGACATGAGGGTACATATCCTCACTACTCCACCTGACTGTCTGAACTCAGCAATTTCATCTCAATAGGGTTCAAAACATACAAAAAGAATTTAAAAAATAACACAAAGGTCAAACTATCGATGTTTGGTTAGTAAGTCGATGCCCAACAAGCACACACCAGATGCGTCTTGTATTAACAGTTCAAAATAACACACAATGCAAGCTACTTGTCTAACAAACATGGTTCCCAAAACATGGGCAAACAAGTTGATTATTAATCCGAATTATCCTTATTTTAATCCTATTAAAGTGATCTAAGATAAGTGATTATAGTTTATTGCAATTATTGTCTGAAATTAGCTTTAAAGGTTGTCAAATTATTTCGAAATAATGTCCAACACAGGACTATGAATTCGGTAAGCACTATAGACCTTACCGAACTATAATTCGGTAGAGAGTTCGGCAGTGAGCTTAGACAGAACAGTAAACATGGATTCCTACAGTTATACCGAAGTGTAATTTCGTAACTAACTCGGACAGAAGATGGTTTTGGGTCTCAAAGTCTCATCGAATCATAATTCGGTATGAAGCTTGGTGAAGAGTTTGGACAGAGAGGCCAATCTATCTCCTAAGACTTATACCAAACTATAATTCGGTAGCTAGCTCGGTATTCAATTCGGATAGAAAGTATTACTATTGGTCTCAAGGCTTACTGAATTATAGTTCGTTATCTAACTTGGTGAAAAGCTCGGCCAAAGACTACAACACACAATTTTGGCCTAGTTCAGTTATATTTTTTGCTATTCAAACATTTAAGCATCTATTTGGGTCTATTCTCATCACATATGGCTAGTTAATAGTCAAGAATTCATACTACCCACATATTAGAACCCAATCGTCAAAACAAACACGAAGAATCAAAGCAAAACATATCAAGCACACAAAAGCAATATCAAAATCAACTCTTAACTTATCAGAATCTAGTCTATCATTTTATGATCAGGTGTTTAACTTACCGGGCCTATCCTTAGCTTAATAATCGAAATCAGGAACAAAAAAATAAAAATAGGGTAAACCCTTAGAATTGGATCAAAGATCCCAGAATGATGTTGTCGCATCCAGAATGAGCAAAGCTCCTGAATGGATCAGCGATCCCTGAATGATGTCGTCGCACCCAGAAATAAGTCGGCTTATAAGGCCTAATATACTTTCGCGCATCGATTTATACGTCTAATTTCCCTACAACACGTTAGTCTTATTGTATTAACCTAAGAAAGAACTTTATATAGATGATAGAATTCACATTATCAAATTATCACAGGATAAATATAAATCTCAAATCAGATAATGAATTTATGGCAGCATGAAGAACTAAAATTCACAGACTTAACATGATTATACAGACAGAATCACAATAATAATTCAGTGAATAAAAATTAAGCAATTTATACCTAAATGTAGCTCAACATTATAACTCAATTTCAGATTTCATATTTTAAGTTTATATTAAATTAATCATATAAATACAGAGATTCAAACAGAAACATACAATCGTGAGGGCTTAAACATGACTACTAACTTATCAATGCTAATCAAAGCCGGAGTGACTTGTCAATGCTAATCAAAACCGAATCACTCCGGCTGATGATCCCAATTTGATCTAAACCAAATCAAGAATAAAATAAATAAATACCTAACTCAGAAATTAGTGCTTTAATTCAGAAAGTTAGGGTTCCAAATTGGGCAGCGGAAAGAACCCCAAATCCAACCGAAAAAGACCCAAAATACATAGATTAAATATCAAGGGTTTCAAAACACAAATCAATTAAAATCCAAAATCCCAATTCAAGAACCCAAAATTGTTCTTGAAATCCTAAAAAAAAAGTTAAAGCGATTTTATCAAGAAGAGAATCAAGAACATTCCCTGAACAATAGCGATCAACAAAAATCAAAGTTTCCAACCTAGAATTCTTGAAAGATGAAGTTTAGAAATTTGTGGCGAGGGTTTTAGTTGAGAGAAAAGAGAGAACACATTTGAATGAGTTTTTTAGGGATTTGTAAAATGTGATTTCTAAACCTATTATCTCACTTATATACTTATGGCAAATGTCTCCATAAACCCACAAATTTATATTTTGTTCTAATTTTACCCAAATAAGAAAATACAGTCAAACCTCTCTATAACTGCCCTTCTCTGTAACAACAATTCACTATAATAGCTGAATTCCTTCCAGAACCGTTTTTTTCAATGTTATTTTAATCCTCTATAACAGCAAGTTACCTATAACAGCAACGACCATAATTTGAATAGAACACTCTGTATAAAACTCATCTCTATAATGACATATTCAAATATAATGCATTATTTTTTTAATAAAATGATATAAAAATTTAAAATTTAAATAACTATTGTAATTAACTTTAACAAATAAAATAACTTTTTAATATTTAATAACTAAAAATGATGATGGAAAAGTAATGATAATGAATATGATTGAATTTGAAAGGCTTCATAATTATAAATAATTAAAAAAATTTTTTTGAAACATTAAAACTTAGATCATCCACAGCGCTAGTCTCTGAGGGAGTCTCTCATCAGACAAAAGACTCTGCATGGTCTCTCCATATTATATTACCATTGCCTTCAAGGGAATGCAATTGACTACCTCTTATTGGAAGTTTAGACCAAAATCTTCGTTAATTCAAGCGTTATATTGCTAGTAAGAGATTGGAATCTTGAAACAAGCTACCATTATAGACTTTTTCCATCACATTGGAATAAATTTAACTTTAAAAATATTCTAAATTATGCATATATTATTTAGAGTTTATTTCTTTCAAAAAATATTATGAGTTGATAACGACCAAGTGAGATCTATGACCTTCATATGGCCGTAATATGCGAGTAACAGTCATTCACTATAATAGACAAAAAATCTTCAGACAAACGATGCCGTTATAGAGGGGTTTGACTGTAATTACAAAATATATTGAAATTCCTTTTTGTTTTTAAAATTGCCCAAAAGTCAAATCATTCAAAACATTCGGTCAAATCGGAAAGTCAAATATTTTCAAATGACCCTTTTACCCTTGAACAAAAATAAAAATAAAAATAACTAAATTTTTTTTTAAAATATGAAAATAAATAGCCCCGACTTACGTACGAGATAACCTCATCACATAACCGGTCTTAAGGCTAATCACTAGCTCCACATACCACTACTATGCTTTCAGAATGCTTTCTCCTCACTTCCATGCTTTCTAGATAAATTTTTCAGAAGATCACCCATCATAAGATTGCTCCATGTCAAGCATACTTAACTTTGAATTTCTCAAAATTTGGATTCCCAAAAAATAATGTGCACATTAGTGATGTGGGTAGAGATTCAATTCCTTTTAACTTTTTTCTCAATCTTTGGGGTATTATAATTGAAGGAGGTGTCGCCTCTGACCTTGGCAGTAGCTTGACTATTGGAGGAGGTATTGCCTATGACTTTGGCGATGGGAGTTGGCAATAGCTTGACTATTGGAGGAGGTGTCGTCTGTGACCTTGGCAATAGGATGAATGGTAACTATAGCATCACCAGAAGAAGGCGAAGACACTAGTGATGATGCTCTGAAGTTAAGGCATCGCCACTTTATGTTTTTTTTACTGTAATTAGCGTGAAATATCGTATTGTTTCTTAAAATTTTGTAGTAAATATAACATAATTTTATAAGAGGAATTTTTTCTCTAAAATTTAGTTTATTTTTCTATAGACTTTATCTTTACTGAGTTGGACTCTGATCAACTTTTGATCACACTCAACTATTTTCTGACTTTAAATTACCTTCAACTCCACACCAACTCTATAATCATAAAATTTATGGTGAAGTTTGAAATAAGATGATATTTAATTAAAGGAAAAAACTATCATGGTCCTGACCTACCACGTCATTTGTAGGCCCATCAATTACATTATTCAATTTTATTTATATTTAGTTATGGTCTCTTTTATCCACTACATGAATATTTAATACAAGTAAAATGGAGCAAGGTGATTGGTTGGACCTAGGGATGATGTGGTAGACCGGGATTAGGGTAGGATTTTCCTTTATTAAATAGTATAAGTTAAATTTTAGATTATTTTAATAGGAGTTGATTTTCACTCCTAAATTATTAATGATATATTTTTTAAATTTCTTATAAAGATTCTTTTTTTTAAATAATAACACAAATTTTCATTATTGTAATTAGATTATAATTTTATAGTAATAAAAATTAATTTACTAATTTCATATATTGTTTGAAATTTAAAAGAAAAGTAAAAATGAGTAGAGCTGGTGAATGATAAAAGGAAATCTATATGTATATAAAGTGGAACTCTCAGCGGGCTCCACAAAATCGAGTTTTTGAAATTCGGTTGAATTCTGCCAATAAAAATTTGACGGAACCATTTTCATTATTTCTTTAAAAATCAAGACATGGTTTTGAGATTTTTGAAATATTATTATCATTTTTTTTCTTTTTTCTTAATGTGCATTGTTTCCTTTTCATTTTGTTTTTCAATCTCTTTATCACATGTGTTCTATTCGTGGTGTTTAATTCATTAATTTATTTCATCTCTCATACATTATTTTTATCCTTTCATTCTCTCTTACATGATTTTCATCATTTCATTTCCATTTCATGGGCTATAAAAGTTATTTTTTCCACATATCATATTTCTTATAATTTTTATTTATTCACATTTCAAATATTTTTCAATTCAGGTGATGTTTGTTTGAAATCTATATGTATATATTATTTACTAGACATATTTTTATTTTTAATTGTTATGGATGTTTTTGTGTCTTTTTTCTATATTTTCTATGTGTTTTTTTTTAATCTTTTCGTTTTATTTTACTGATAAAAACCAAATTTTATAGATATGTTGAGCTTTTTCGGGCGTTGAAGGCAGACATATAAGATGATATGTTTGCAATTATGGGATGATATTCTCAGCACCGTAATATAGCCATGCCTTGACTCTCAGGACTTGAATGAAGCTTTACATATCAAATTTGGAACACAATTAATTTAACGCTTACAACAAAGTATAATTTCTCTTTTATATATATATATATATATTCATGATTATTTTTTTATTTATTAAATTCTATTATTAGATTATTTAATATTATAAAAAAAATAACATTTGATTTTGGATTTAACAACACTTTCGGTTATGAGCATAGTTTGGTTATATATAAACTAGTGGAGTTACCGGTGCGATGCTCCGGATTAGGTATGTTATTATATTAACCATCACACCCCATGTATAAATAAAACTTTTAACATGTTTACAGAAAACGAAAATATTATATTAAGAATCATTTTTTTTTAAATGTATTTGTACACATAACTCAAAGATTAAGTTTAATGTAAAGAGATTTGTGTTTGTGAGTTAGTATATGATAATATGAAATTTTAAATTTTATTTAAATTTAATCTATTCAAAAAATATAAACAGATTTAGTGGAATAATTAATTTTATTATGGAGTTTTAATCTTATTTAATTATAAGTTAAACATTATTAATTTGAATATTATTTAACAGTTTTATATATAACACAAATAGATGAAATATCTTCTTTTTTTTTTTTAATTTCTAATCATGAATACGTATTTTGTTTTAATTAAAGATATTATTTACAAACTTTATTATTCATTTAATTAGTAATAGAATGTAAGTTAAAAGTATATGAAAAGATCTATTTAAATTTTTATTCAAATTCATTAAACTTATTTAATTTAAATGATTTTAGTGGAATAATTAATTATACTATACAATCTTAATTTTATTTAATATAATTGAAGAATATAGAAAGAGAAAGATTGAATTTTTATTACAATTTATTAAATTTAAAAAAATGCAAATGTTGCACCCAATGTCTTGACACGTTGTATTAAAAGTTAATTAATAATATATATAATTAAAATATTTATTTACAAATTTTAATTTTCATAATTTAATTAATTAATTATTAATCGAGGTAAGTTTGAGTATATGAAAAGACAAATTAAAATATTTATTGAAATTCATTAAATTTGAGAAATTTAAATTGTTTAAGTGGAATAGTTAATATTATTATAGAGTCTTAATTTAATTAAGGAGAAAAATTAAATATTTATAGGGACATTACGCTAATGGTTTTAAAAGAGTTGATAAATAATAAACATTATATGTAATATAAATCAATTAATATTATAATAAAATAAGGTTTAGAATTTAGAAAACATGTAAAATGCAAATATATTTAGTGGAATCATTAATGTTAATATAGAACTAGTATATAATCCCGTGCGACACGCACGTTCACAATTTTTATTCTAAAATACAGTAATATAAATATAAAAATAATAAATAAATATTGAATATTATATATATTTTTTCTATAAAAATATAATGCTAAAATATAGATTTTATATCATAGATAGCCTAAAATTAATATAATATTCTAAAATATAGTAATATAAATATAAAATATCATATTTATATGAATATGAACACTAAAATTAATACATGTATAAACAAAAGATTTTTTATGAAACTAAACATGAAATGGACAATTTACTTTTGATAAAAAGAAAATAATAATAATAATATACATAAAACATATAATATGTATTATATATTAATAAGTAAATCATATAATAAAAAATAATTGTTATTTGATCTTAGTAAAAAAAAAAAAAAAAAAAACCGGTCCATGGACCCGGAGTCCACACGGTCTGAACTTTAAAAATTCGCTGTGAAAATGTGTTTTCGATTTTAGAGTATAAATCTACGCAAATTGGAGCGGACCCGGATTGTCTAAAGCCTCTTGGTCCATTTTTATCACTAAATGTATATAATAATACTATCTAAGTTAACAAGTTTAAATTCAATAATACACTATATTTTATTTTAAGTCTTTATTAACTTCAGTTTTCTACCATTTTCAATTTATTCAAAAATAAAATAAATATATAATTGTTATTATTTGCTTCACTAAAATAAAATCAAATTAAAATATATTTAATATTTGATTAGGTTTTAAAAATCAATTTTATTTTATTTCTTTCAAACATCTTATGAAGTTCATGGACGGTGTAAATCTACCCATAAATTTATCACAGACTAATTTGGTCATCAATATAAAAATTCAATTTAAAAATAGATATATCTACCTTCCATTTATAGAGAAACTCGTAAAGACATAACCAATTCAGACTTGACAGTACTATAAAAATTCCTTAAGTAGAAAATAACATATGCATAAAAATTATCTATAATTTACATTACACTTCAAATTAGTATCATCTACTTTTTTGATGTCATGAGTACCACTTTAACTATTTTCTGGACCATTTTAAATCATTTTGCTTATTTATTTTATCGTTTACTCATATTCTACTTGGATTATTCAAATAGTGGATTCTTAATTTTCATATCATTTTATTACCATGTCAATACAATTACAATTTTAATTACAAAGTCAAAAAAATTTAGAATTAAAAGGTACCCAACTATTATTATTTTCATTAAAAACTATTATTAATGTGTGATCATAAACACACTACCAAAAAATAGCAGAAAAACTTCTATTACTATATATATATATATATATATATAAATATATATATATATATATATATATATAAATTATATACTTGATTTTAAAATTTGATATAACATCATATATTCAGGTAATTAAGAAAATATGTTTTAAAGAAAAATCAAGAAAATAAAATACAATATTGCAATTACTTGTTAATTTACTTATTAAATTTTTGAAAAATCAATGTAAATATATAAGATATTTGATTATTTAATAGAATTTAGAATTAATATTTCATTTATCTACCACGATCTCTTTTAGTTCACAATAGAAAAATTAAACACTTAAATATTTTAATTTTATATTCAAACTAACTATTTTATTGATATTTGGTTTTAATAAAAATGTAAATATTTTAATTTATCTTCAAACATTTGGTGGCAAACAAATATAGAATAATTAAATGCAGAAACGGAGCTAGCATAGGTTGGTAGGGGGGGCCACACTGAAGTTGAAAAATAAAAAATAAAAATTTATTTGGGTTTGGGAAGATTTGAACCCAAAACCTTTACAGTATTTAAGAAAAATTTTAACCACTCAGCCATTGATACCATTTAGTATAAGTAGGGCACCAATACCCATATAATGAAATTTCAAGGAGCTGGGGGGCCATGGCACCCACCAGCCCCCCCGGCTCCGTCCCTGATTAAATGTCAATAAAAAGACTTATTTAGCATATATATATAAATTAATGTTTGATTTTTATTTTATATTTTTTTAATTAACGTGATGTTCTAAAAAAGAGATAAAATACTATCAAGGAGAAAACATATGAAAATTTACTTTTTAAAGTTATAAATATTTATTATTTTTATTAAATTCAAAATCACATTTTTAAATATCAATTCATATATAAGTTAATATTTTTTCAAAAAATAAATATTATTCAATTATTTTTTAAAGTTTTAGAATTAAATCATATACAGTAACACAAATAAATGAATAAATTGATTTTGACTATAAAACAATCATAATCATCAATTTAAATTAAATCAATATATAATTATGTTAGCTAATGGTACTAATGGGTTCTTATTAAAATATATAAATATATAAGATTAAAAATGAAAGAATAACAAATTATATATGAAGGGACGTGGGACCAAATAACATACCATAATATAATCATATAAATTAATTTCCAATAAAATTTACTTTCCTTTTTTTAAAGAAAAATTCTAATGAAATTGATTGAATCCAATTTTTTATTTATTATAATTTTGACATTTAAATATAAATTAATATTAAATTTTGTGTAATTAATGCGATGATCTAGAAATAAGAGATATAGAACTTAAGGTTTGCTATATTCTAAAAATCTATTATTTTTATGGAAGTTTAAAATCACACTATATTTTGTTATTTATAGTTGAATTCCAAAATAATTGAAATTGAAATAAATATAGTATTTAATGGGGATAATTATATATAAAAATTTTTAATTATTAAAATATATAAAATAGAGTTGTGAATTTTGTCTTTTACTTAATAGGAATGTGTGAGTAAAAATAATTTTTTACATTAGTTATTTATTGAAAAGTTAAATATATTTAAAAAAATTTATTGAAAAATTATAATATAAAATTTTTAATAAAATATGTGTATACATTCATACAACTATAATTAAAAAAAAAAAATTGATGATTTTTTTCAGCAAACATTGATCATATAATATTGTATAGTAATTTATAATAATAATTAAGGAAAAACATAAATTACTGTAAATAAAAAAAATGACCCATTCATACTATCATAAACTATCATTCTCAAATACATATAGTCAATTCACGCGCTTCAAGATCAAATATATACACAATAAACTAATAAAATATAAAGCAAAATAAAAAATATAATAATAAATAAATTTAAAATTAAGCTGCTACTTTCAATATGGACGGGTTGGCCGTGGTAGTTTTCTAAAAAAATAAAAAAAAATTTATGAATTAGGTTTAAATTTGAACCATTCTAATAATCAGGATAATGTTAGAGTAAAGGAAAAAAACTTTTAAGTCTTAATAAAATTTGAGTATAAATATTTACGTGAGAGATGTTTGAAAAGAATAAAATCAGCTGAAATCAAAATAATGTAGAGTCAACAGGAAAAAAAAAAAAAGAAAAGAAATATAACATGAAAAGAAAACTTAAATAACAATACTTACCGGAGAAATGTCTTGAAAGAATAAAAGCGTCTAAAAAAATCAAATATAAAAAAATCATAAAAAAATACTTACCGGAATAATTTTAAAACACCAGTAAAATAAATATAGACGATTGAGAAAAGAGAACAAAAGATATGTAACACGAATTGGAAAGGGCTGGAGAAAGCCTTATATAGGGATGTGGTAAATATAAAAAGAATAAAAAGAGAATATTATACTTCTTTTAAAATCGAAAACAAATATTTAAAATTTATATTTTATAAATTAAATAAAGATACAATAACATTTAAAGTAAATAAATATCATTAATTTATAAATTATATATATTTTTTATTAAATATTTATGTGATGTGTCACTCCAAAAATTCGACACTTGTTACCCAGTCATTGGTCCAGTGAAAGGCGGGAAAAACAACGATTATTATATATATATATATATATTTTTAATTTGATTTAAAAATATTTAAATATTATTATTTAAAAGTGTATTGTCATATTTACACCAAATGACTTTAATCTAATACACCCAAAACTATCTTTGAACTTTGTATAATATAGTGTCATTTAATTAAGATCAACACTCGAGAAATTTAAATTCATTTAATCTTAATTATATTAAGAAGAAAAAGTTCTAACAACGGAAAAATCATAAATCACGTGATTTTTTTTTATAAAATATTTGACAAATAATAAACATTAAGATCAATAGTTCAAACTATAAATAAATAGACAACATTAGGAGGAGTTTTAAAATAGAATTACAAATTGTGTCTCCAGTTCTAAACTCACAGTTATAGAAGATATCTCTATTTAAGAGAATGAATTGATGGATTACTACTGGCCGTATTTGTAATCAAGCAGCCTTCAATGATGATGTAAATATCAGACTGTAAAAAGAATGAATGAGATCAACAAATCATGAAAATCAACATAAAAAACCAATTGTTAGGTCATAATCTTGAAATTGTAGCATCACCTAGATAAGTAATAGGTCCGAAGTCGAATTCCCGGTAGCAATGGAGATTGGGGGAATAGATACTAATAATATTATCAAATAACTACTCAACCATAAGAAGCGAATAAGAAACTGACATTGATCAGTGATGGGGTTGGTGGTGTGAAAACTAAACAGAAATTATCAATTAAAATATTTCAGATAGAAATCCCATCAATGTCTAATATAGTGTTTAAGATATCGTCTCCACAGGGATTGACAGCTAAGAAGCATGATTGAAATTAAGATCTAAACTGAATTGCTAAAAAAATTCTATATAAAAGTTAATCATCGAATTCCAAGAATTGATATAAACTATAAGCACTGATGACATTCATTCAATTAAAACATGAGTCAGTACTCCATTCTGCAATTGATCTCAACAATGACTAAACTGATATGCTAAATTTGTTATCAATTAACTTCTCATGCACGCTTCGACTCTAAATCACAGATTTACTTTCTAGATCATCATCAAAGATCTGTTAAAAGATCTCTCAATTCAATTTAACAGATCTCAATCATATAGTTGCATATATCTCTATACTACACTCTATATAACTAATAAGCACAATCTGTAGAAAACTAGATCTATAGTCTATCTCTAGAACTACAATCCTCTATTCTTAGATCTGAAACCTAATCGCCATCTCTTGTCGAAATCAAGCTACAGATTAACAATATTACGTAACTCTCGTTCTTGTAATTCAATAAGCTCTTGAAATCCAAGTAGATTCGACTATAATTGAACAAGAATCATGCAATCAAAGTAATAATCAACATCATATCTCAGCAAATCAACAGAGCTTTTAGCTAGCACATCTGCTTCAGCATATTTAGTCAAAGTACAAAATCATCATTGACATGCTTAAGATCTAAATCTTACCAAGGAAGATTGAAGCTAGACTCTGTCACAGTGTTGCTTCACAATCTTCAAGCTAAATCTCAATGATCAACAGAAATAGAGTACAAAACTTCTTCAAGAAACTTCTCTGAAAAATATTGAATAAAGCATATAGAAGAATCTAGAATTTTTTTCTCTAAAAACTAACAGAATGTCAAAAGTTCAAAAGATTCTCAAAAGTATTTCTATTGCTTCATCTGAGCTCCTATTTATAGAGTTTTAGCTCAGTGGCAATTTTGAAATAAAATCAACAAAGAAACACAAATTGGCAAAGTAATATTTTTCCCACTTATGTCGCTTGTTCCTTCGCCTGAACCCAAGCGACTTCTTCAAATCTCGCTTGTCTTGATCGCCAAGCTAACAATCTCCCTAGGCGAAATGTTCTCAATATTGCCATAGTATGTCGCCTGATATCTAGGCGAGTGGTCTTTTCTCGCCAAAACACTTTTCCAATTATAAACATTCCAGGCGATGTTTTATCAAATGTCGCCTTTTATCATCCCTCAACTTGGCGACATTTTTCCTATATTACCTCAGTTATCGCTTTAAGGTAGGCGAGGTTAACCCTTCAACTCCTAACAATTCCGCCAAGATGGCGACATATGAAGGCAAAGAGCTCCTGATTTGCCTTGCGTGCCTTTAAGACGAAATCGTCTTTATATCGCCTGCTTCATCGCCTTCTTCTCCAAATTATGGAGATGTATGCATAGGCTATCTGATGTAGGACAAGGAATCCTAATCCTACTTGTTATAAGTTTTATTTCCTAATTTGGTTTAGACTATATTTCCTATTTTGTTTTTATTTGTTCTCTAGTTGCTTTTAGTTTTCCTAAGTTATTAGATTTCTTAGTTGTTTAGGATTAGATTTCTTAATCGTTTAGGATTAGTTCAACTCTATATAAAGAGTTTTCATTCTCATTGTTATTAAGTTCAGTTATCAATCAATTTATTTCAGTCAAGAATATTCAGGTTTTATACCTAGTTATCTTTAGTTTTTCTATCTTTCGCCTTAGCTGCGAACTATTTTCGCCTTAGCTGCGAACTATTTTCGCCTTAGCTGCGAACTATTTTCGCTGTGCTTCATCAATTGGTATTAGAGCAAGGTTTTCCCTTATCCGATGGCCAAAGATGGTTCTAGTGGTTCCAATACTTCCGACAACGAACGGAAGTTTGCACAAATCGATGAGCGGTTCACCGACATCGACAAGAGACTCAATTTCATGGAAATCAATTTTGACAAGAGATTAAACACCATGGAAGTCAACATCGACAAGAGGTTCGAGAGCGTAGAGGCAAGACTTCAAAGAATAAACAGAATATTAGCTGCATTGGTTGAACAAACTTGGTTTGTCAATCAAAGTCAACCTAACTTCAATCAAAGTCGACCTGATTTGCTAGATGGTTGGATTACAAATTCCGTTATAGAATCCAACACCAATAGCGACCAACAATCCAATCAGATTCAAGATCTTTATCAAAGCCCAAAAACTCAAACAAATCAACAATATGAAGAGGTAGTATCTAGTCAAGATGATGAGATCCAAATCACATCCAATCTTCATAGCCTGGATTCAACTTCTGATCTTCTATCTGACCATCAAGTAATAGTCGTGGAGTTTTCTTGCAACTATAAAGTGATAGATTTAACTCAAAGTCTGTTAAATTGTGAAGATCCACAACAGATTCCTATGGTTCCAAAAACTCTCCATGTTGATATCAAATCGCTAGATTCTCATAATATGACTTCACTGGGCCAAAGTTGGAGTGAAGACAAGAGGGTTCGGCAATATGGGATCGATGAGGAAGAGACCAAAATCGTACAAGTATACATATTATGTGAGAAACAACAATACCTAATGTTTAGATTTAACATACTCCTTGTGTATGACAGAGGAAGACAAAGTATGGTTTTATGGTATGCTTGGTGGAATCCTTCCGTATATTCCTCTCAGAAGAATCACTTTATAAACTCGAGGACGAGTTTTTCTCAAGCGAAGGAGATTGATATAGGACAATTGCTACAACAAGAGGGATCCATCGAGCATAAATTTTATCAATCCAACAGAGTTGCGGATGCATTAAGTAGGCGCGCTTTATTATTAGCCACTATGAATAATGAAGTGGTGGGATTTGATGTCCTTAAAGATGCCTACGTTGAAGATGAAGATTTTAGTGATATATGGATTAAGTTTCAAAAGTAAGAATTTGACGATGACTATCTTCATGATAGGTTTTCGTTCAAAGGAACATATCACAAGTTTCGTGACAAGAAAATTGGTCATTTCTGCCTATTGCAAAAAATTGGAGACAATGGTTACAAGATTAAATTACCAAGCATCATGAACATATCTCTCCTACTTTCAATGTTGCTGATATCTTTGAGTACTTCCCTCCGGATGAGTCTTCACCACAAACAAAACTCAAAACTCGAGGACGAGTTTCCTTTAAATGGAGGAGATTGATGTAGGACAAGGAATCCTAATCCTACTTGTTATAAGTTTTATTTCCTAATTTGGTTTAAACTATATTTCCTATTTTATTTTTATTTGTTTTCTAGTTGCTTTCAGTTTTCCTAAGTTATTAGATTTCTTAGTTGTTTAGGATTAGATTTCTTAATCGTTTAGGATTAGTTCAACTCTATATAAAGAGTTGTCATTCTCATTGTTATTAAGTTCAGTTATCAATCAATTTATTTCAGTCAAGAATATTCAGGTTTTATACCTAGTTATCTTTAGTTTTTCTATCTTTCGCCTTAGCTGCGAACTATTTTCGCCTTAGCTACGAACTATTTCCGCTGTGCTTCATCACGATCTCTTTTCAGCATAATCATTTCGCCAGTTTTGTTGACTTTGGATGAAATTCTAATTTGGTCATTCTTTCTTCTAATTTTGCATGTTTTACCTCCTTTTCCACATCTTTTCATCCAAGTCCCTATCTCACCAATAATAGTCTAGAATTACTAGAAATCTATTCAATATCTCATCTTTAAAGCTCAATTTCTTTACATTTAAACTCATAAAATATACTTAAATATAGGTAAATTCTAGACTTATCAGGGGTGCATAAAGAATAA
Organism: Cardiospermum halicacabum; assembly: GCA_031304145.1. Classification (NCBI taxonomy): domain Eukaryota; kingdom Viridiplantae; phylum Streptophyta; class Magnoliopsida; order Sapindales; family Sapindaceae; genus Cardiospermum; species Cardiospermum halicacabum. The sequence goes on from CM062389.1 coordinate 5,902,482, forward strand.
TCTATATGAGTATACCTTTTGGAACGTGTGCGAGGTTGTTGAAGGCGTCTATTAGGATGACCTAACCCTATCCCATCTGTTCATTTTCTTCTGAATCCAACATGGGCACAATCGATCTTTATCCAACTACACAATTGACTCCTGCTTCATCAATTGTAAAATAAGATGAAAAAATACCATAAGAATTGTTGTTTGTAACTAAATTTGAATCCACAAAGAATAAGAAGGAAATAAATAACAAAGAGGATGAGAAGAGAGAGAGTAAGAAATAGAAAGAGTATAGGGAAATGAGAGGTTTCCCTTTTCAATTAATTAAAATTATTAAATTACTAAATTATGAACCATTAATACTCAAAAACCTCTACGTTTGAAAATTGAAGAGACAAAGAAGTGCAATAATTGTGAAAACTAGAAATAAAAATGGAGCTAATGGGTTTTAGGAAATTAATAGGAGAAAGAAAGGAGTAAAAGAGACTCTTAAAAGGTAAAAACACGTGTCATCATTTCATTTGTAAAATATGTTCAAATGTCAAAACATTCTATTTTAGAGGTTTTTTTATCCATTCGAGAACTCTCAGCTTGTCCACATCAATTAGTGGGCCCGCTAGGAAGTTCTTCTTTATAAATATATAGATTTTTAATGTAATTTTTTTAAGGCGCCGATTAAGGGATAGTGGTGGTCGTGCATGGACTATTAAGATTGAAATCAAAACTCTACATATCAAATTTAGAAATACAGGGTACAAGCATCAAGATATAGTGTTTTTTTTTCTTTGTATTATCATATTTATTTATTATTTTATTGAACCCTATTATTTAATTATTTGACGTTGATTTATGCTTACCATTTTTATTATTAATTGTATTAGTAAGTATATTCTATGAATTTTTTTTATCTGTCTTTCTTTAGAGCATCTCCAATGGTGTATTTTTTTTTAGTCCCAACTCCTTTTCTCTTTCCTAAATGGCATTCACTTGGGACTTATGAGTCCCACCCATTGTATCTTATTTAAAAACTTTGGACCGTCCCACTGACATGGGACCGTCCCAACTCATTTTATTATATTTATTTAATACATTGTCATGATTTTATAGTTCACTCATATTTTAATAATAATTCTTCATTATTTTAAATTATATTAATAAATAGAAAAACCACCTGGGACTTAAGTTCGGACTGTGCATGATTGGAGATGAAAGTCTCACTTCCATATTAATTTCAAATGTTCTTAACTGGCAACTTTGTGGGGTCACAATTGGGACTCAAATGGTCCAAGCATGGGAGATGCTCAATCTTTGTGCATATCAATTAGCATAAATATAATATTCCTGTGAATTAGTAGTGTTTACATGGATTTGAAGTTTTGAATTTATTTTAATATTTTGAATGACACTCTATTAGTAGTTTTTACATGAATTTGAAGTTTTGAATTTATTTTAATATTTTGAATGAAACTCTCGATTCTATTTTTGATAATATATCTTGTTAAGAGTATCGGTAATCACACCCCTTAAAATTTGTTTATACACCACATTAACCTTAAAATTACAATATTGTCCACTGTTATACACTTAAAGAAATATTGATATTTATTGTATAAATATATTTAATATATAATAATTATATATTTTTTTAATAACTAAGTGTGTGTTTGGTAGATAGATTTTTAGGTAGCGATTAGATTTTTATTTAGCGATTTGAGAATAATATTGTTTGGGAGAGATTTTTCGTTAGTGATTAGATTTTTAATTAGCGATTTTCAAACAGCTAATTGAAGTAGCTGTCCACCAATCGCTAATTAAAAAGCTCTAATTTTACCCTCACTCATATATAAATATTACTAAAATAACCTTAATAATATTAATAACCCTAAGATGAATATTTCTTCACATCGTATTTTCTAATCTCGCACGCTAACGGTCATCACATCTCTTTCCTACTTCTCATTCACCACTATTATTAGGATTTTCAAATTCGTTCTCTTTCCCATTGTCTTCAATAATATCATTAGCATTATCTTTCTCCAACTTGGAATCACCATTACCGTACCTGGACAGGCTAGTCGGGACAGACTACTATTTCAAGGATTTACACATCTTCTGCCTCTTCCACCACCAGTATTTCACAAAGGTCAGCCCTTTCAATTCCTTATCAGATTCGGATTACATATCGCGATAATCATGATTACTCTTGCTAAACCTTTGTTAGATCTTGTTGTAATGATAATATTTATTTTTAAAGACTTACTGCTCCTGTCAGGTCATAAACAAAGTACATTCTTCACTTACCAAATTTCGACTTCTTTCTTTCAATCACCCACTTAATGATAATCTCATCTCAATTCAATGTGCCCACATTCTTCACTCAATCAAGGTATTTTATTTGTATTAGATGCAATATTGAATCTGTTAGTTTGTATTTTGATGGATAGATATTGATTAATTCAGAATTCCTGCTTTCGCTTTATTGGTTTTTTGGATTCTGATAATGGTGATGAACTCATATTTGGATGAGTGTTTTGTGTTTGTTTTGTTGATTATACAATTACTGCTCCTCTCATTCGAAAGAGACAACTAAGAAGCAATTTGGGTTTTCTGTGAATTGCATATCATCTGTTTGTAAAAATATCTGTGCACAAAAGATTGTTGTATGAGTTGTATAAGGAGTCTCTAAGCTTATATTTGTTTTCTGTTATACTGCTTTGATGTTTTGTTTATATCCAAGTTTCTTACATTGCGAATTTAAATTTGTTTTCTGTTATACTGCTTTGATGTTTTCTGCTCCTCTATTTTATGTTTTGAATTTGTAAACACGGTGTATCTGCTTTCTGCTTTGATGTTTGTTGCTCTATTGTTAGTTAATTATTAAAAAGTGATGTTTGTTAGTCAATTATCAGACAGAGTCACAAAGGGCTTTCATAACAATGAGGACTATGTAAATAAATACAGGGTGGGGAATGCGTTGTTAGTCAATTTGTTGTATTGTGTTCATAATGGATGTTTGAGATGGAACCTGGAAGGAATGTGTTTGCAAATGGTTATACATAGTATACAAGAAATAAGGACTCTGCTGTGATCACTACCAAACATATATTAAGCTAGCATCGATAAGTTTGCTAATGGTTATACATTGTGATTACTAACAAACAAATGTTAAGCTTGCTAGTATACTGACTTTGAAAAACTAAACTTCTGATAAATAAAAATTAACATTGTGATTTCTTGAGACTTAAAAAACATAAATAGGATATATAATCTATAACCATAAATATATAAATTATCTTTTGTGAAAAGAAAAACACATTTGACTATGCTGTGTAAGATATAAAATAACTTCCAAATGAGTCGTTGTGAGTCCTACGGGTTAAGTATTTGCTGCTATATACCATGTCCAGATCGCTTATCTCTTACTGCTGCTATATAATGATGGTTGTATTGATAGCCTTAGATTATATATGTTATCTCTAACTATTTCATAGCTGTGCTCTATATGTTTTGAAAATTAATTTTTATTTATTTATTTATATATTGTGTTTATTATAATCATATTTTGTATTTTTTTAAAATCAGGTTGCTCTATAAAGACTACGTAAATACACGTAACCTAATCTCTCTATCTTATTAATAACATGCTATTTTTTATAACTTTTTTTTTATAAATGCAAGTTAGTGTAATTATTAAAGTCCAATTATTTATAATACTATTATAATTTATTTTAATACTAGTATATATGTAATATGAATTTGGGTTGTCTAAAAAAGATGACATCAATGGGAAATGATGGAACTAAAAAATTTCAATAGACGTTGGAGGTGTCAATTACTTTGTGCGATGTCGTTCTTGAGCATACTAAGGAAAAAGGACATGGACAGTGTATAAAATGGGGATTCATTGAAGCTGAATTTCAAAAAAGGAGTGGCAAAATTCTTTCAAAAGAATCGCTAAAAAATAGGTACAACACGATGAAGAGAACTTGGATTCTTTGGAAAAAGTTGAAAGGTAGTGAAATAGGTCTTGGTTGGGATCACATCTTGGGAACTATATCTTCTCCAAGCGAGTGGTGGTAACGAAAAATCAAGGTTAGTTTGTGAGCCCTTTTTTACTTGCTAGTTTGCACTACAAGATTGTATTTTTTTAGTTATACTAATTATATTTTCACACATGAGAATGGTAATTTTGCAAAATTTCATACAAAAGGTATCCATCCAAACCTTGAGGATAAATGGGATCAACTTTTTGGTGATTTAACAGCTACAGAAAAGTACAGTAGTGCATCTACATGCAGAAAACGCAAGAAAATAAATCTCACTAGAGGAGTAAATATTGTTGATGATGTCATTCATGAGAAGGAAGCCGACCATAACAATACTAACTTTGTTAACTTTTTGGGTGACTGTGAAGATGGGCTTGAAGATGATAATGTCAATCTATATCGTCCTACCATCAATATTAATGAAGATGATGACATTCTTGAATATGATGGGAACTTTTTTAAGGACTTTTTAAAAGAAGCAACGGATAGTAATCAAGAAATTACACATGGTTCTCCCGATGTTTGTGGTACTCCAGTTGGATTAGATGAATTTGGAATTGGAGTAAGTAGTCAACGGATATTTAAGCAAACAACAAGTGCAAGAGAAGGTCGAACTGCTATAACTAATTTTGATACTCAGGCAAACCGTAGAAGAAGACAATCAAAATGTTCTTTAAAAGTAGAAGATTATCTTAAATTGATAACTGAATCAATTCAAACTCGTGCAAAAGGTAAGGTTGTTCATCCTGACACTTCTAACGGTGTCAACATACCTTCATCAACACCATTTGTTCCAAGTGCTAGTTGAATGTCTCCATATACTAAATAATCTACCAGGTATTAAAAAGGGCAGTCCATTGTGGTTTTTTTTCTATGGAATTATTTGAAGAGCAAACAAAGCGAGAGCTATTTTTTGCTATCGAGGAAAATGAGCTTAGACTCAAATATTTGGAGCACCATTTTGATAAAAAGAATATGTAATAGGTTGAGTATTATGTCGAGTATTATTGTGACCTTCCTACATTTTTATTTGGCTCACTTTACACATTCTAGTATGTTTAATATTGGCTACGTTTTGTAGTTTGCTTTATATTTTTTTTTTATCACAATGGAACATGATCCTTATTATGATATATCATTTAAATAAGGGCTCTTTGCATAAATAAGCCTTAAATTAAAATCTTTAAATTTTTAGTCCTAAATTAAATTTTATTCAAAAATAAACAAATCACAAAAGTTTTTACACCTAATAGACCAAATTGGCAATAATGCCCTTTCTTTTTAAAAAATACATTGAAATAATTTTATTAATTCTTATAAGGTGTAAAGTCTCATATACCCTTATGTTTAAATTTTTGAATTCAAATAATATATTCACACAATGACCCCGTCAAATTAAAAAATAGTCCCCACCAATGTAAACAATTAAAAAACAAAATTATTCCCAAATTGAAAAAACCCTAACTTTGCATGCAACTCAAAAAAGCTACCAATCGTGAATTCTTTTCACCCAATTCAATGAATCCTAATCATAATTGCACAATTCCTTCCAGCAAATAAGTCAATAATCTTCTCCAATTGCTCTTAAAAGGTATGTTTCTTAAGTTTCTAGGGTTTTAGACATACTAGAGATTGTATTTTGTTGTGTAGCACATTTAATTGCATACTATATGCATGGTTTTTATTAGTTTAGGATCCCTATGTATAGAATAGTTGTTATTTGGAACACAATTTGTATGTACGTGGATTTGCGAATTGTGGGATTTGCGAATTGTCTTTTTTTTTTTCAGGTGTTTCCCGGTCCCGACACCGGGAAACTGTACAGCAACTAGTTGGTTTCCCGGTCCTGAACACCGGGAAACATTATGTTGTTTCCTGGTTTTTTTGGATCGGAAAGAAGACTGGTTTTTGTACTGCTTCCAGGTGTACTATACCGGGAAACCATTTTTCGTGCTTTACAGGTGTTTCCAGGTTCTTACACCGGAAAACCGTTGAAATACTATTACATTTCCCGGTCCAGTACACCAGGAAACAATTTTATGCTTCCTGGCTTATCTTAACCGGGAAGCAAACAAATTTTTGTACTGTTTCCCGGTGTAATAGACCGGGAAAGCACTGGGGAGTCTTTGCTTCCCGGTTTTAAGGACGGGAAATACTATAAAATTTGGCTTGTTTCCCGGTAATTTTAACCGGGAAGCAGAGTGTTTTCCATGCTTCCCGGTTTTATTACCGGGAAACCAATCCAAATTAAAACGGTTTCCCGGTCTTCATGACCGGGAAGCTACCCCTTTTTTTTTTTATAAATTTCGATTTACTATTTTATTGAATACTTTTAATGTTTGTTTTATTTTTTCAGGCATGGCAATTAAAAAAACCCTTGTGAAGTTCAAGGCAGAATTGATTGATGGTGAATATAAGGGTGGTGAAACGTTCGTTTTGCTACTTGATACGGATATTGCATATTCTCAATTAGTACAAAAACTATATGCAAAATTGAAGATACAATCTACTTTAGATTTGACCATACATGCGTTGTCATCAGATTCTACGAGACAACGATATCAAGTTACAGACGATGAAGATTTTAATTTTGTGAAGGAGGATCATGGAGATCACATGTATCTATTTGTTGATACCATCGCAAAAGGCATGGAACATAATGAACAAGTCAATGGGAGCACTGGTCATATAGACAGTGACACACATAATAGGGATATTATTACTACAACGGAAAATCATCGACCTTTTTTTATCTTAATGAACCCACTGCAAATGATGTGTTTGAAGAGTTGGAGAATATTAGTGATGGTGCAAATGGAGGGCAGACTGAACCAATGCAAGTTGATGATTTGGATGATTTAGAAGAGTGTCCGGATGTTTCCTCGCAAAGTGATGAAGAAGAACCAGTTAGAGCCGTTATGCCAGATGATCCGACTTGGGTATTGCCCGGTGCTAGTTGTTATTCATTCACACAAGATGTCGTATATGCACTTTCTGCTCCAGTTCGGAGAAATCCACTCGAAAAAGGTGAGAGATTTAATAAGAAGAAGGAAATGAAGATTGCAGTTGGGAAGTATGCTCTAGAGAATAAGTTCACGACCAAAATTATCCGGTCTAACAAAATTCGTTTTGAAGTGGAATGCTCGGACGAGACATGCTCTTTCGCATTTCGTGCCAGGCGAGGGTCAGGTTCTCAATGTGGCACGTTACAGAGTTTAACTCGAAACATTCATGCATACCAGATACACACACTTCATACCATCGTCCTGTGAAGTCCGATCTACTTGGTAATTTATACTCTACACGGGTCACTGTAGCCGACTATCGTGCTAAACATGTGCAAAATGAGGTAGAGGATCGTTATCAAGTTAAGATTGAGTATAGCAAGGCATGGAGAGCCATTCAACATGCTCTAAGGTTTGCTTACGGTGATGGGATTGAATCTTATCAAATCCTTCCTGCTTACTTCAAACAGCTGAGAGCTTCTAACCCGGGCACCATTACTTCGATACACACTAGGCCTGACAATACTTTTTATACTCATTCTTCGCTCTTGGTTCATCAATTCGTGGATTTCTATCACATGTTCGTCCTGTAGTCGCCGTCGATGCAACACATACGAAAGGTGAGTATAAAGGAATAATTATTACTGCACTTGCGCAGGATGGTAACGGTGGCATATACCCTATCGCCTTTGGGTTTGCAGATGTCGAGGATAATGCTTCATGGTGTTGGTTCTTCACAAAGCTGAGAAAAGCAATTGGAAACCCCGTTAACCTAGTCATTGTTTCAGATAGACATAAAAGTATATTTGCTGCTACAAGAAGAGTTTACCCAGGTGTTCCACATGCTATATGTTACTACCATTTGTCAAATAACATGAAGTCATTTGGCGGCAAGCGTGAAAACACAGGACGTCTACTGAAGGCTGCTTGTTATGCTCATACGATAGAAGAATGTGATTTGCTATTGGACGATATACGTGTTGTCAGTCCAAAAATGTATGCTGAGTTAATAAAGATTGGTAAGAAAAGGTGGGCGCGGTCATATTGTGAGGAAAGGAGGTATGCTATGTTGACTTCTAATATTGCAGAATCGACTAACGCAGCCATCAAGAAAGCTCGACGACTACCTATAACAGCTGCAAATGAGTTTCTAAGATCAATGGTGCAACGTTGGTTTTGTGATAGGCGCGAAGCGACCCAAAAATTGACTACATCAGTAACGCCCGGGGCTGTATCACATATAAATGAACTTGAAAACGATGTCAATGGTAGCAATGCAGTTCCTATTCTTGAAGGTAGGCGCTATCAAGTGACACATGGAGAGGATGTTCACGTGGTTGATTTTGAATCAAATGAATGTACTTGTAAGGCTTGGCAACTTGATCGTCTTCCTTGCTTACATGTTGTTGCTGCAGCTAGGTATTTTACTACACCTTTCTTTTATTTTATCGATTCATATAATTTCTCATATATTTGACTATTGGTAATTTGACATAGGTTGATGAGAGTTCACCCACATACATTATGCCATGAGTATTACAGCAAAGAGTGGTGGAGAACATCATATGAACATCCAATCAATCCCGTTCCTCATAAAAGAACATGACCGCCATCTAGAAGATTGGTCCTACTGCCTATAGAGAAGCGACATCCGGGTCGTCCAAAGGATAAAAGGATTCCCTCCAAAGGAGAACACATTAGAACTAAAACATGCGGGAGGTGTGGTGATAAGGGTCACACAAGACTCACGTGTAAGAATCCTATCAAGCGAAAAAGTGGCAATAATGCAATGTCTACAACGGGTGTAGAAGGTAATACGGATGCTTCCATTGCAGAAGGTGCTAAACCAGCTAAGAAGCGACGCCGACCAGTACATTGTGGATTTTGTAAGGAAGAAGGCCATACCATTCGTAAGTGTCCTAACAAAGTTGTGCAAGAGCATGATACAGAGCAAGCATCAAATGGAACCGGATTGAGCCCAGACATGACACAAGGAGAGGATCACACAGATGACTCTTCGTCCGAAGAAGTACCTTCAGATCCTGAAGCGTTATCCAATTCAGATAATTTCTAGTCAAATACATTTAGTAGTTGTTTTATTTTGTTTGACAAATCGTATTTACGTTTATTTTAACGAAGTATTACATTTTGGAAGAACAAAATAGTATTGTAAATATATTGACAAATGGGTTAGTCTATTACAAGATTTGATCTTGATCTCAATTTTTTTTAAGTATTTCATTATTTTAAAACAGGTGTTTCCCGGTGTCTTACACCGGGAAACACTTTAAATTTCAGTTAGCTTCCTGGTCTTGCATACCGGGAAGCAGTTTTTATCTACTGGTTCAAGGTTTGGAGGACCGGGAAGACGTTGAAATTCAACGTTGCTTCCCGGTGTTCATGACCTGGAAACGTAAGTGAGAAAACATATGCTTCCAGGTCATGAACACCGGGAAGCAAAATTGAATTTCAATAGTTTCCCGGTGTTGCAAACCTGGAACCAGTAGATTCAAAATGCTTCCCGGTCCTTCACACCTGGAAACCGGAGACCATTTTTGCCTATTTCCAGGTGTTCAACACCGAGAAACGGTATAGACCTGCTTTCCGGTAATGAACACCTGGAAACAGGCAAAAATGGCCTCCGGTTTCAAGGTGTGTAGGACCGGGAAGCCTGTTTTCGTCCACGAAAAAATTGTATTTACTAGTTTTAACATTGGGGAATAATTAATAGGATCTATTAATCATTATGGGTCTGATTTACCAGTCTCTTTTAACGATTGAACGATCCACTATATGAAATCGTATAAAAAATGTGCTCCGATATAGGGACGGAGGTCGATTAAGAGTTGCGAAAACCATCCATTTAACATGATTGCAACATTGGGAACAGTAATATGCAACATTTTAATCGCATATTGAAAATCGATCAACATTTTGTTTTCTAGTATTACGTAGGAGTGTAGTTTCTAGGATAAGTAACCAATCCTATCACAACGTTATCACATAACTTATTTATTGAACCTAAATGATTAGGGGAGATTAAAAACTTATTTTATGCTTTTTGGAAGTGAATTTGCAATTTTTTGTTGGACGGAGACAGGTTTTCCGGTCCTTCACACCTGGAAACCGGAGACCATTTTTGCCTATTTCCAGGTGTTCAACACCGGGAAACGGTATAGAACTGCTTCCCGGTAATGAACACCTGGAAACAGGCAAAAATGGCCTCCGGTTTCAAGTTGTGTAGGACCGGGAAGCCTGTTTTCGTCCACGAAAAAATTGTATTTACTAGTTTTAACATTGGGGAATAATTAGTAGGATCTATTAATCATTATGGGTCTGATTTACCAGTCTCTTTTAACGATTGAACGATCCACTATATGAAATCGTATAAAAAATGTGCTCCGATATAGGGACGGAGGTCGATTAAGAGTTGCGAAAACCATCCATTTAACATGATTGCAACAATGGGAACAGTAATATGCAACATTTTAATCGCATATTGAAAATCGATCAACATTTTGTTTTCTAGTCTTACGTAGGAGTGTAGTTTCTAGGATAAGTAACCAATCCTATCACAACGTTATCACATAACTTATTTATTGAACCTAAATGATCAGGGGAGACTAAAAACTTATTTTATGCTTTTTGGAAGTGAATTTGCAATTTTTTGTTGGACGGAGACAGGTTTCCCGGTCCTTCACACCTGGAAACCGGAGACCATTTTTGCCTATTTCCAGGTGTTCAACACCGGAAAACGGTATAGACCTGCTTCCCGGTAATGAACACCTAGAAACAGGCAAAAATGGCCTCCGGTTTCCAGGTGTGGAGGACCGGGAAGCCTGTTTTCGTCCACGAAAAAATTGTATTTACTAGTTTTAACATTGGGGAATAATTAATAGGATCTATTAATCATTATGGGTCTGATTTACCAGTCTCTTTTAACGATTGAACGATCCACTATATGAAATCGTATAAAAAATGTGCTCCGATATAGGGGCGGAGGTCGATTAAGAGTTGCGAAAACCATCCATTTAACATGATTGCAACATTGGGAACAGTAATATGCAACATTTTAATCGCATATTGAAAATCGATCAACATTTTGTTTTCTAGTCTTACGTAGGAGTGTAGTTTCTAGGATAAGTAACCAATCCTATCACAACGTTATCACATAACTTATTTATTGAACCTAAATGATCAGGGGAGACTAAAAACTTATTTTATGCTTTTTGGAAGTGAATTTGCAATTTTCCTTTGGACGGAGACAGGTTTCCCGGTCCTTCACACCTGGAAACCGGAGACCATTTTTGCCTATTTCTAGGTGTTCAACACCGGGAAACGGTATAGACCTGCCTCTTGGTAATGAACACCTGGAAACTGGCAAAAATGGCCTCCGGTTTCCAGGTGTGGAGGACCGGGAAGCCTGTTTCCATACAATATCACCGGGAAACTCGAAGGCATTTTTGCCTATTTCCAGATGTTCAACACCTGAAAGCTGGTTTCCTGTGAATATTTATCTTGTTATACATTTATCTTATATCTATGCATATATATAATTATAAGTAATCAGGATATCAATCTATAATATAAAATTCCATTAAAAAATGAATATACTGTAGGCAATTTTATATTATATCTATGCATATATTTAACTTGTCATCATTTTAAAACTACACTTGGCTATTCAGTTGCCGGATCGCCCTCAACCGAATGCTCATATATACTGTAGGCAATTTTCTTTCGTATCAAATGTGCATCTTCTACTGTTTTTCCAAATGTCCATGCAGCTTGCCTAGTCTAAAGGTCGTGTATGTACATACATACATAGGCACCACAAGAAGTTCTGGAAAACAAAAGAAAAAAAATCAACCATAAAACTATATACGAAAGAGCCATAATGTTGTACAAAGGGACTTAGGAGGTGTTCAACTAACCCATCAGGCTGAATCGGCAATCCTAGGGCTTCTCCAACCACCAGCACCTTCCATTCACCTTCAGGCGTATGCATAGTCACTTCTGCGCTTAGCTTCTTCACCATCCTATCCAAGAAGGTTACAAACTCCCTCAAGTGACGCATGACTGTATTGGCCTTAGGAGCGAGAGAGTCAAGAAAAAGTATCTCTTTTCGCTTTATGGATACTACGCATACAATCCAGTGGTTTCCATGAATATGGCTTGGGAAGATAACCTGATTATGAAACACATTTATGCAGTTATCTTTCAAATAGTTCTCAAAAAAATACAACTATAATTTTAAAAGGTCTGCAGTTAGCTTTCCATGTGAACTTACATGATCAACCTCTCTCCAAGCAGCATTCAGCTCATTCTCCGATAAACCTCTAGCAACGTCCATAAAGAACGGTCTAATGTCTTCCTCATCGTTGTTCCTTTGCTCTTGAATCATTAAAGTCTGAAAATAAGAACGAAATATACAATTATGGAAAACCATTTTAACCATCGATAAAAATTTCTTATTAAAAATAGCTGTTGACTTACAAAAATGGTGCATTTCATTACTGTCATGTCTTTCCTCTTGCCATGTAGGTGTTCGTACATGTAACTTATCCATTGATTGATTCCATTGGTACTAAACCAATAACCCGGATCTAGTATCGTTCTGAGGTAGGTGGGCCATACTGTTCCTCCTTCGGGTATCATGTCTCTCCTGAAAAAGAAAATACAAAAACATATTAAGATTAAATATGTTTTAACCACTAACTTCCTAGTCTATAAAACCTTGAAACAGTCCTAATTAAAACTCGTTTCCAAGTCATTTAAACACCTGGAAACGAGTTTTAATTATAACTGTTTCCCGGTCCATAAGACCTGGAAACAAGTATAATTAATCCCCGTTTCCAGGTGTTTAAATGACCTGGAAACGAGTTTTAATTATAACTGTTTCCCGGGCATAAGACCTGGAAACAGGTATAATTAAAACTCGTTTCCAGGTCATTTAAACACCTGGAAATGGAATTTAATTAAAATCCATTTCCAGGTGTTTAAATGACCTGGAAACAAAATTAAAACTCATCTAAAATTAAACACTAAAAAAATATAACGCAAAGACTTACGTCCTTCTGGAATCAGGCGCTACAAAATCTTCGAACCCATCTGGGACCTCGGGAATAGTTGCTTCACCATGAAAACTCTCACCCGGAATGATTTCACCAACAGCTACATGACCATTTGGTAATGAAGTTGACCTGCAAGGAGCTGGCTTTTTAGGCTTTGTTGATTTCTTTGCCTTCTTTGCCTTCTTTTTAGATCCATCATCGTCAATGCATATTTGTACCTCTTCACGACCTCTTTTTCCTTTACTCTATAACACACCAAAATTGCAAAAATAGTCATATATGTTATACAATTTTAATAAAAGCCAAATTCATTAGGTAAGGGTAAATACTTACCAACTGAGTAGGGATGGCTTCTTTATTGCCTTCTTTTTCTTCTTCCTTATCCTTTTCATCATCTTCTTCCTCCTTCGTCTCCTTGTCTTCCTCTTCTTTTTCACCCTCATCCTTTCCATCTTCTTCATTATTCTTCTCTTTACTTTCCTCTTCTTTCTTGTCCTCCTCTTCATCTTCTACCTCTTTCTCTTTATCGTCCTCTTTTTTCTTCTCCTCTTCCTCTTCATCTTCTTCATCTTCACCTTCTTCCCCCTTTTCATCTTCCTCTTCACCTTCTTCCCCCTCTTCTTTCTTGCCCTCAATCTCTTCATCTACTTCCTCTTTCTTCTCTTCATCTTTTTCCTCCTCATCTTTATTTTTCTGTATCTTTTCGGTCTCCATTTCTTCCATATGAACATCAGTGGTAGACTGCATTTGAGGACGCTGACTAAGAATGAATCTATCCCCTCCTTTCTCTTCTTCTTCATCTGTATCTTGATCATCTTCTGTCTCATCCTCATCTTCTCCTTCTTCTTCTTGATCATCATCCGCTACCTCAACTGTTTCATCGTTCGCAGATGGATCATTCCTTGACTTTCTCCTCATCTCCCTCATCTGCTCTTCCTCTTCATCATCTGCGCTTTCATCAATATCTGTAATGTATTCACATTCATATGTTAGCATAACAATAATATTATTACATTTTTTTATAAAACAGGTGTTTCCCGATGTGTGACACCGGGAAACACTTCAATTTTCAGTTAGCTTCCCGGTCTGGAAGACCGGGAAGCATGTTTAATCTACTGGTTCCAGGTTTGTAAGACCGGGAACCTGTTGAAATTCAATGGTGCTTCCAGGTCACGAACACCGAGAAGCAACATTGAATTTCAACAGGTTCCCGGTCTTACAAACCTGGAACCAGTAGATTAAACATGCTTCCCGGTCTTCCAGACCGGGAAGCTAACTGAAAATTGAAGTGTTTCCCGGTGTCACACACCGGGAAACACCTGTTATAAAAAAAATACTAAAATGTTTACTAAATCTAAATTAATATAGCATAATACCTAAAAATGCTAAAATAAAATAAAATATTTATAGAATAATACCTTTGTTTTTGTGAAGCGCTTTTTTCACCAACGCTTCCAACCTTCCAATTCTTGTACTATTGTCCTCGACTTTGGCAAGGATTTTGGTCAGCAATCTAATGATGTTTTTATCTTCACCAACACCTCTAACATCATGTTCTTCATTTTTTACATCACGCTGACGACTAACATCTGCCATTTGATCTTCCTCAACTACCTGCACATTCAACAACATTGATTAATTCCTAAACAAAAAATTAACTTTTACACCCTAATAAACACAAAAACTGATAAAAACTAACCACATCTTCAGCGTTCAGATGTCTAGGAAATTGGTCATCATCAATCTCCTGATCGTCGACTCCTAATGTAGCAGGATCAACCGATTTTGCTCCCAATTCAGTTTCAAGTGCTGAAATGTAATACGACCTTCTTCTCTTCAAGAGTGGGCTCAAGTTTTCCCTTCCCGAGGTCAATTACCTACAACATTAGAAATACCAATACAATTAAATAAACGTATATGAATGGTATTTAAACTAAATTAATCTTACACACATTATTGAGGAAGTCATTTGAATCTTTGCTTGAATAATCCCTGATTCTCCACTTGAGACATCTAGGACTCTTCGGGACTTTCTTATCCACTTGAGCTTTCAAGAACTCCTTCATATTTCGTGATAACTCCAACAGCCACCACTACATGTTAATATGAAATCAAGTTATATTATTATTTATCCAAAAATAATCAAATAAAAAATAGAAATGCTTACCGCTATTGTCCAAGGACAACCGTAAAAGTTGAAGGTCTTCACGGCCTCTGGCTTGCCTTGAAGACAATTTCTAAGCCCATGTATGGTGTAGGAATAAGAGAATGTCCCCCAAGGAAACCGGTAAAACCGTTCCAGATCCTCCACCATATGCCATAGTAGCTTCTTCATGGGCCTTTTCCCTTCCGAACCCATCAAGAACTTCTCCACGAAGATTGCATAGCATATCTTCAATGCATCCACTCTATTCATATCTTCTGCATGTTGCATCCTAAACCAGGACATTATCTCTGCTACATGTTGATTTGGCTGACGATGAATGAACTGATTGTAAACCGAATTCAAGTCTTCGGGTCCTCTATTTATTTTCATTAACCTCTTCGATATCTGCCCGAACTTTAACCCGGTAATCAAAGCAAAATCTTCTTTGCCAAACCGGACTGCCTTGTTGCGTATTCCAAACCACAGCTCTTCAGGTTTGCAATTTTTCCCCTCCAACTCTTTAGAAATAACTCGAAGGATGAAATTGCCTGGATAAGCACCCTTTCTCTGATGAATATGAAGGAACTGACTGAATGGTCCTTTTTCCATTCATCCACTATATTGAATTCCCCCAACTTAGATTCAATAAGGTCCATTACAGATGGCTGCCCATATGTGTTGAGCTTTGCCTCTGAGAAGTCCCTATCTGGGTACTTAAAATACCTCCCTTCTTTGAAATGAACTTTTTTTGGACCATCCTGAAAAATAAAACACAACAAAATATTTACAATTAAACCAAATACATCATATAACTTCCATAAATATGTCTATATAAATACTTAAGAATGACTGCAGAGAACAATTAAAAACAAGCTTCCCGGTGTTCCACACCGGGAAACTGTATAAATATGGTGAATGCTTCCCGGTTTACAACATCGGGAAGCTATATTTCAAGTCTGCTTCCCGGTTGTAGGACCGGGAAGCCGTTGAATCTGAAGCATGCTTCCCGGTGTTTGAAACCTGGAAGCACCTGTGAAGGCTTCCAGGTTTCAAACACCGGGAAGCATGTTTTAGATTCAACGGCTTCCCTGTCCTACAACCGGAAAGCAGACTTGAAATATAGCTTCCCGGTGTTGTAAACCGGGAAGCATTCACCATATTTATACAGTTTCCCGGTGTGGAACACCGGGAAACACAATTAAAAATAAACACTGCAAACACCTGTCTATTCAAGCTAATCAATAATAACATCTAAACCCTAAAGAATAAAAAAGCCAAAGATTAATATCCAAACATCAATTTAACCTAATCAAACTCTTATCACCATTTCATTCCAAAACACAAACTATAAACAACAAAATCCAACTACTTATACCATCATTTCATCACAAAATCAAACCACTAACATCAAATATCCAAAGTGTATTAATCTATAACAACAATATCTAACCCCTAAATTGAATTCCACCGAAAACCCAACTTTAAAACAATAGAAACGAACCTTTACATTTGCCTTCGTCGTCGCCACCGGCCTTTTCGAACTCTTACCCACTCCTTTAGATGTCTCGGCGGCACTAGTAGCCCTAGCATTCTTCTTAGCTAACGATTTCTTTCCCATTTGGAGTTTGTCAAAATAATGGAGATGTGGATGAATTCTTTGCGGTGAATGACGAGGATGATGATTTGGATAAGCGAGATGAAGTGCGATGAAGAAGACAGATGAACGGCGATCTAAGTTTGCAGAGAATATGAAGAAGCATTGATGATGAATCCTTCGCAGAGAAGATGAAAAAGCGAGATGAACCAACAAAATGATCTTGTAGAGACGAGAGAAGAAGACGTAGGCTGTTGTTGAAGTGAAGAAGAACACAGTTTGAGTATGTTGTTGAAGTGAAGAAGAAGAGTTCGTTGTTGTTGAAGTGAAGAAGAACAAACGTTTATTCTCTGGTTCAAACGGTCGACAGGCACAGGGTAGGGGTATTTTAGGACTTGACTATATTTAATATTTATAAATTTATTATTTATTTTATTTTATATATTAATTTAATAATTTGGATAGTATAGTAATTTTGGTCTATTAATGGTAAAAAACTTTACCAATTGTTTCTTTTTGTACTAAATTTAATGTTGGGCTAAAAGTAATCTTTTACTAAATTTTTGGCCCAATAGTGGGAATTATCACTTTAAATAAT
Source organism: Cardiospermum halicacabum (assembly GCA_031304145.1). NCBI lineage: Eukaryota > Viridiplantae > Streptophyta > Magnoliopsida > Sapindales > Sapindaceae > Cardiospermum > Cardiospermum halicacabum. The sequence goes on from CM062389.1 coordinate 5,919,933, forward strand.
TTTTTTTATCTGTTTTACAATTTTATTTTATGATATGTTTAGGTATAAGATGGATATTATTCAAGAAGAAGAAGATGAGTTTTGGGATTTGGTTATTGCGGGGGTAGGAGTAGCTGCAATTTCTTACTATAGTTATATATATAAAGAACCTTGCATGACTTCAGAACAAACAGAAGAGAAATGGATGAATGAAGTTTTGCACAGTCATCCTATACGTTGTGTAAATGTTTTTAGGATGGATCAACGGGCATTTGTTCAATTATGCCAAGAGTTGGAAATTAAATATGGTTTGAATTGTAGTGATAAAATGAGTATAGTTGAGAAGGTTGGTATATTTCTATATACTCTTAGTTTAGGTGCTTCAAATAGAGATTGTCAAGAACGTTTTCAAAGATCAGGTGAAACAATAAGCAGGAGTTTCCATGAACTTTTAGATGTAATAGTAAATCTTTCTTCTGATATAATTAGACCAACGGACCCAGAATTCAAAGGAGTTCCTCCACAAATTGCTAACGACGAAAGATACATGTCATACTTTAAGGTAACTTTTTACATAAAAACTATTTTTAATACTATGTTAAATTTTTCCCTAACATTATTTTTTTTAAAATTGACTTGCATAACAGGATTGTATTGGTTGTATTGATGGCACACATATTGCTACTTCTATTCCAGTGGCACAACAAATTCCATGGAGGGGAAGAAAAGGAATACTTACACAGAATGTAATGGCTATTTGTAATTTTAATATATGCTTCATATTTGTACTAGCAGGTTGGGAAGGATCAGCACATGACACTCGTATTTTCCGTGAGGCAACAGAAACAGACCAATACAATTTTCCTAAGCCACCACGAGGTATATACAATCACACTCATACTATAATTTCTATATAAATAAAAATTAATGTTAAAAAAATATTACTCAGTAACATTCAAAAGTAAAACTTGTTTCTTGTGTTTTTTCAAGTAAATACTATTCGGTAGATAAAGGTTATCCGGATAGACATGGATATCTTGTACCTTATCCAAAGATTAGATACCATCAATCTGAATTTGAAAATATGGCACCCCGAACATCTCAAGAAACTTTTAATCGTATGCATTCTTCTCTTCGAAGTTGCATAGAATGATGCTTTGGAGTATTGAAAAAGAGATGGAAGATTTTACGTGTTATGTCAAATTATAGTATTGAAACACAGGTAGACATTGTTAAATCATGTTTTGCCTTATATAACTATATTCGAATTAATTCAGTAAAAGATCATATTTTTGGTGTCCTTGAGAAAAATCCAACATATATACCACAAGCCGATCTACCCGATGTTGGAAGATATTCTGCAACAGAAGAAAGTTTAGAAAGATCAAGACAAAATGAGTGAAACTCGTGATCGCATTGCTTCTTTAATTTAGAACGATAGGACTTAGACATAATTTTCTTTTGATTACTTTGTTTTTGAACTATTTTTATTTTTTATTCAAAACATCCATGTTCGTGATTATATTATAAAGTAAAAATAAGTTATCTTAATTTTAATATTATTTTTATATATTATATGTGATTAAAAAATTTAAATAATTTTTTAAAATTAAATTTTATTATATATTTTTCATTAATTGATGATTATAGTATAATAGGTTTTAAATTAAAAATCTCAAAAAAAAAGTTGTTTACAAATGAATATTTACACTAAAAAATGAAATAAATATACCATAAGTTAAAAAATAGTATACCGTCCTTTTACGTCATTTTATATCTAACAGCTACTTTAACATCTAATTGTTGTTGCTAAACACTCATTCCAGACCGTTACTTCAACATCTAATTTAACAGCTAACAGCTAATCGCTAAATCCAACATTTAATATAACAGCTAGTGCCAAACACATTATAAGTGATTATATTTTATATTTTTAAAATAATAATAAATAAGTATTTATGCATTTTTAATCTATTAGTATTAATTATTTAAAATTTATTATTATTATTTATAAATTATTTTTAGTAAATTATAAATCAACCGCTCTTTAGGATAAATTTCGTATTTTGAAAATAAATTTAACAGATACGGCGTGCAAACAAAATATTGTGGTGCGAAAATCTTTATTTTTTTATTATTAAATTTTACTATCTTAATCTTATATTAGTGATATCGTTAGACTAATTCTAAGTTAATGTTTATATTCTTAAAATTTATTCTAAAAATTCTAATATATTTTGAAAACATGCGCGGGTAAAAGTTATGTCCCCTGCCCAAAATTTTTTTATAAATAATAATATTTATTATAAAATATTTTGAACAAATTATTTTATATTCAAATATTTGTTATCTTATTAATACTATTATTTATCTATCATTTCAATATATTCAACTCAATTAAATAGAGATTCATAGGGGTGGGCATAAAAGCCGGACTAATCAGGATAGAACCGAGACCGACCTAGATCAGACTGAAAATTGACGGTCCATGGTCTAAATGGTCTTGGTCCGGTCCTATGCCTCTACTGACTGGACCGGACCGATTAGTAAAAAATATTTAAAATAAAATAAAATATTTTTTAAAAAATAAACACATTTATTTTATAGATTAGTCGAATTTAATTATATATTAAAATTTTAATATTTATTTATATTAATTTGAATTTACCATGCATTAAAAAAAATAATTTAGATGAGTGATTATAATATTATAAATTATTTAGTTTATAATAAATATGATTATATATATAATTTTTAAAATTTTTAAAATAAATTAAAAAGTCTATTAAAAGTAGGGTTGTGCATTATTCCTTCTAGAACCGCTCCTGAACCGGAAATCGGACTGGAACCAGTACTGAAACCGAAAAAGAACCGATTATTTGGAACCGGATTGGAACCGGACCGAAACCGTACCGAAAATTATATTTTTTGGTACCGGTTTCGGATCCTTGATTAGAACCGGACTGGAATTGGACCAGAACCGATCTTGTTCTGGACCAACTGGAAGCAAACTGGAACTAGGAAAGAAACCGATTTTTCTTTTAAAAAAATAAAATATAGTTGTTTTAGGTGAATTTCTTTCTAGGTAAAAAAAATATATATCGTTCTCTTCTCTCACAATTTCTTTTTTATTGTCAAATTTTATATCGCGGTTGTAATTTTTATATGAATAATTAAAAAATATATATTTTTAATCTAATATTTTTTATTTCTACACCATCAAATTGTTTCAACACTTTCATATATATATATATATATATATTGATATTTCAAATATATTTAGAAATTTGAAATGATTCTGAAGTTTTGAAGAATATTGTTTCAAGAGCTGAAGTGGAGTGCTAGATGTGTTCATTTGAACAATCTACCTGGAAAATTAATTTAAATTTTAAATTATTTTTTTATATTACAGCTAAATTATGTTAAATTACTATGTGTATGTTAACTAATTAATTTTTTTTAATGAAATTGAAATGTAGAATATGGAGGGTTATGCGGTTTAGATTCAAATATACAGAACATTTGAAACTTTTATTATTTTTATTTAAAATTATGCACAATTTATTTGTATGGTTATGGAGCTTTTAAACTTATTTTCTTTGTCTAGACATCAAATTTAAGTTTATTAGTGAAACTTTTGGAGTTTGTTGGTATGCAATTTGAGAACCAATTTAACAAATTGGTAATGGTAATTGAGAACAATAGTAACTTTCTCATATGTACAAGTTTGTTTTATTATATTGGTTTTAAAATGATTATTTCATAAATATAAATTAGACAAACGGTGATTTCACAAAAATATTTTAATAATTGGATAATTGTGAAAAGTTTGATTTTTTTTCCTAGAACCGATACCAAAACCGTACTTGAATAATCGGTACCATTGGAATCGGAACCGGTAACGGAACCGAACTGGAACCAGTACTGATTCTAAGTACTAACGGTACCGGTACCGGTTCCTCAAAAATAAGGAACCAGTAATTTTGTTCTGGTACCGGTTCCTTCAAGGAACTAGGACCAGAACTAGTCCCGCTCACCCCTAATTAAAAGTTTAATCCGATTGGACCGGACCCAACCCGGACTGGGACCGATTGGGATCGGACCGGACTTAAACCGGGACTGGACTAATTGGTCCAACATTTTAATCAGTCCAGTCCATAATTTTGGGCAAGTTATATTAACCAATCCGGTTCGGATCCGGCGAAACCTGAACCAAACCGGACCATCTCACGACTTTTCATTTATTTCAAAATTGATTTATTTTAATTCGCTAAAAATCAATTAATAACGAACTATTCTTTTATTCCTCAATTATTTCTCTAATATCTTTAACTATTGTATTAAAAACATATTTATTGATTTTAGGGAAATTCCTAAAATGCCTCCTAAGATTTGTATTATTTTACATTTTAACGTCAGGGTTTCATTATTACCTAATTTACCTCATTTGTTAAATTTTGGATGAAAACTGTTTAATTTATGAGAAAATACATAAATGTCCTTAGTATTTCGTAAGAATCACGTGACTGAATTAGTGTTTTAAAAAAAAACCCGCAAACTTAAGTTAATTTTCGTAGTACCCGTATTGAAATCATCAAATAGTCCTTAAAAATAATATAATTATAAAAATACCCCAAATTGAAAAATGTCAACGTAACCGTTACTTTCTAATGGTAATATTTGCTGCATCATTCATATAAATACCTCGTATCTGTTGCATCATTCGAAACCCTTTAAACCCTAAAACTAAACACAATACATCTCAATACTCATAATTTTATTGACATTTATTCACATATCTACTGCAAGACATAATTCTAACCTTTAGAGAAAGATATGAAGAGGGATAGCAGTTCACAAAGAATGCAAGTATTCAAAAAATGAATAAATGGAGATGCGATTTACTTTAAAAATAGGTATTGCTACTGTCACACTAAAGCAGGTATGAGAATTTCAGAGTCTATTACCAATCTAGGGAGACTTCTTTTCTGTTGCTAAAAGGAAAGATGCAAATATTTTGAATGGTGAAAACTAGAAAATGATGAAATAAACCTAAAAGCATTAAATGCTATAGATATGGATGATGAGTCTCATGCAAGCACCTTGGAGGAAAGGTTTAATGCAAAGGAAGTAAATTATCATGGTAATGAATTTCTGATACCTACAGAATCAGTGAAACTTTGGATGAAGATTATGATAGTTTTCAATGTCATGTGTATATTAATTTCTCTAGAAGCATCTAATGCAATATAATGCGCAATGTAACTAATTAAATGCGATATTCTTCTAATTTAAAACCTGTAGAATGTAATTTATGTACAATTTGAAATCTTTAGAATGCAATTTATGGACAGCAAAAAATATATATATATATATATATATATATAAAAAAAATGTGTGTGTATCAACACAATATTCCAATTTCTAATACTTGTAGAATGCAAATTTACTAATGCAATTAATAAAGTAAAACATACCAGTCTCCAACCACATTATATATCCATCATCACATCATATTAAGACTCTTTACATTATGTATATCTAAACATAATATGTAACAAATAATCAAATATCAAGAAAATTAGACTCCTCCATACTAAAATTGTAGTATTTATAACAAGCAGTCGTAGGTCTATAATAAGTATACCACAAACAAAATAAGTGCACCAAAGTTAATTCTTAGTATCCAAATAATAATACCTACTAAAAAGTGGTTAAAGTGAAATATGAAGGTACTATATGTTGTCATTTTCTCATCAATAGGTTAGAGGTGGTGCATGTGTTCCTTGAATCAATTGAGAAGTTTGATTCTAAGGCATTGATCTCAAAGATGTTTAGGAAGCTTGTTTCTTTTTCCCGCTTCGTGTTTCATTGGCTGGATATTTTTTTCTACAAGTAAAATTATAATTAGTAAAATAAGCAGAATCAATATTTTCAAATCAGCTGATATTGTGGACTAGAAGCCTGATTTTCTGAATTACCTGCATTTTATGATTGTTTCGAACACTTGAAGCTTCTCTGTTAGCAGATTAACAGGTCTTCTCTCCTGCAATTTATATGGTGTTAGATTGTCAATTGTTGGTGATTGGAAAAAAAGCATTTAGAATATCTCATAATAATATTACCTAGGATAATTTGTCTGTTGAGTGGCTAATGTTGTACTACTTAGGGGTGGGCGTGGTCCAGATCGGTCTGGGTTTGTCCAAATCCGGACCGGACCGGTTGAAAAAGAATTACTTATTAAATGGACCGGACCGGACCGATTAGAATGAATGGACCGATCGGTCCAGTCCTAATCGGTCCCGGTCTGGTCTAGTCGGTCTCGGTCCGGTCCATAAATTTTTTAAAAATAAAATTATAAATAAAATAATTTATTTATTTAAATATTTCAAAAGAATATATAAATAATAAAAAAGTATATTTCATTAATGGACTCATTAAATGCATCACATGTCCCCATCACACAAGACAACAAATAGATATGAATTTCATTAAAAATAAAAATGTAATGTCCGTTTGTGACCATATAAACCAATCTCTCAACTATTGCTTATAAAATAAAAATAGTTCAAATAATTTCATTTAAAAATATAAAAGTAATTGAATATGGTCACATAATTAATTCAAATACTATATAGAGATAGAGTATTAGTAGTACTAAGGTAATTTAGAAGAATAATTTTAATAATAGAGTACAAACTAAAATAACTATTGATTGTTAAATTGAAATCATAAAAGAAAATTTTCAAATTTTCTTTCCAACCACTTTATTCATCACCATGGCTTGATTTTCAACATCTTGCACTCAATTGACAACTAAAATAATTAATATAAATGAGACAAATGAAATCATCTAGAAATTATAAATGTAATTACATAAATACCAATTTCTTACTTTCATTCAACTGCTGCTTGTGCCTATTAAAGTAGATGATTGTAGTCCACTCGAAGAGGAAGCATTCACACCTTCATATTATATCATAGTTAAAAAAATGAATATCTAAAACTAAATAAAATATATTATAGAAACAATTAGTCATCAATAAATAAATTACCTTCCGTTATTTGTTCAATCAATTCTTGATTGGGAAGAGATTCATCTTCACATTTCAAAGCATGGTCATGTTGACTTGAGATCATCTCTTCCAAACTATTTGAATTTTTAGACTTGAACCAACTTTGCGAACATATCAACCCCTCCACCATTTTAGAAGTTAGTGAACTTCTAAACGGATCAAGAATTCGACCACCGGTACTAAATGTTGACTCTGAAGCTACGTAGAAACTTGCATAGCAAAAATATCTTTTGCAATGCATGCAAGAATGTGATATCTAGTGTCAGAATTTTTCCACCAACTCAATAAATCAAATTTTTCATTCATGCTAGAATCACACTTATCCGATAAGTACAATTGTACCTCACTTTTCACAACATTTTCATCTTTTTTCTTCTTTTCATTTTCAAACATAATCAAATCATAATTTCGACTGCCTTTGACCATATCGACCAAGGAAGAGGAACCACTGTCCATTGAAGATGAAATACCGCCTAAAGAATCCAATGTTGGATTAAAAGATCTATAACTCTCATAAAGATCGTTCAACAAAGATCTAACTTTTGTGGTAATTTCTCCAACCCAAAAAATTGCTTTAGTCGAAACTTCATAAAAGCAAGTTTACATCTTAGATCAAGTATAGAAGCTACTAACAACAAATTATTGGCAGTTTCCAAACCACCCCAATATTTGTCAAATTTTAGCTCTCATGTTAGTAGCTATACTAAAAATGAGGGGGTCTCTCTCACTTTCCATTGAGGTCAATAAATCATAAATTATTGCCCATGACCGAAAGTATGAGTTTGAAGTCACTTTTAGTGATGCACTAAATTCCAAGGTGATATCGTAAAACTTCTCCAAAAATTTACTAACCACGGTAGCATTCTCCCAATCCATTCCATCTGGTGGCCCTAATTTCACGTCCGTAATCTGGGGCTATTCGTCTGCTTAATTTTAAAATTTTTCTTAATTTTTATTTATTTTCGTTATAAGGGTAAAATGGGCATTTTTGAATTATGTTGACTTTTCCAGTTTGACCAAATGATTTGACTTAGTTGACTTTTGGGTTTGTTTTGAGAACAAATTGATATTTGAGCGAGTTTTGTAATTATTTTACAAATGGGGTTGTTTTTAAATTAATTTATAAACATGTGGGTTTATGGCGATATTTGCCACCCATATAAATATGAAAAGAAAGGGGTTTTTGATTTCATTCTCACCAAAACCTAGAAAAAGTCACTTTTACGTATTCATACTTTCTCACAAAATAAGAATACACCATTACGTATTTCTAAGCTCTTTATTGTGGACTTCACTTGGGATTTTGTGTGGCCTTGGTTTCCTTCATAATCTAGGAATGAATTCTCTTCTCTTTTGCTTTAAATCAACTTTATTAGATTTGGGGATTTTATCTATACTTAGGGTTTGATGATTTGATGATTAATCTCTACAAATTGATTTGTTGATATTGTTATTAACGGTATGGGTTTTGAAACCTTGTAGTCAATTTCATGATTTGGGTTATATGGGGTTTCCATTGATTTTTATTTGTTTTTAGCTATAAACCCTAATAATTGCGAATTGGGAATTTATGGATTATTCTTGATTTGGTGTAGACCAAGTTGGGGATCGTCAACCAGAGTAATTTCAGTGATATTTGGATTAGCGAATAAGGTTAGTAGCCATGTTTACGCCCTCACTATTGTTTGATTTGTTTGTTTATTTGTTTGCGAATTGGTTAAACTAAAATAAGTTGAAATCTATGATTGAATACTTAATCTGCTGCATTTGATATAATTTGCTTGGGAATATTGCTGCCCTATTATTTGATCATGTTCGGACATATGAATTTATGTCCACATTTGTTTACTATCTGTCTGCTATATGAAAACTGAATTTCGTAATCTGCTAAAGTCCTGTCCTAAGGTTAATACGATAAGACCAGCATGCTGTTACGGAAAACTAGATGTATACATTTATGCGCGAAAGCGTATATGCCCATGATTGCCAACCATTTTCTGATGCGACGGCATCATTTCTGGAGCTTGGCTAATTTCAGGATGCAACGACATCATCTCTGGGATCTTTGATCCATCTCTGAGGGTTTAACCCTATTTGTCTGTTTTGTTCCCGATTTTGTTATTAGACTAGGATAGGCCTGGTAAGTTAAACACCTAATTAATTTGTGTAATCTGAACTCTGTGATAATGATGTGTTTCTGCTTCTAGTTATGTGTTGGATGTTGTGGTTGGTTTCTGGCTGCTAGTTGTTTTCTTTTGGGTTCTAACACTGGGTAGTGTTTATTGTGACTACTAATTGACTGTAAGTGCTTAGATTAGACCCAACTAGGTAGCTAGACTTTGTTTGTCGATCGAAATAACTTGAAATAGGCTTAAAAAGTGCCCAGGGTTCGTAACCGGACTGTTTACCGGATTAGATACCGGATTGTCACTTAAAACTGGAAAACTGAACGTAGGATGGTCTCTGGACGAACTCCTTACCGAGCTAGTTACCGAAATATAATTCGGTCAGACAGGAGATCATTAGATTCACTCTCTGGACGAATTACTTACCGAATAGGTTACTGAACTATAGTTCGGTATGAACCTCCGAAGACTGTTCAACCTTTCTGACCGAACTCTTCACCGAGCTAGGTACCGAATTACAATTTGGCATGTCTGAGAGAATTGAAACTCTCTGACCGAGGTTCATACCGGAATAGGTACCAAACTGTCACTTAAACTTTCCTTGGATTCGTATAATTGCTCTCTGACCGTATAGCTTACCGGAATGTTTACCGAACTACAATTCGGTAAGTCTGGTAATGCTCTCTGATCGTATAACCTACCGGACTGCTTACCGAACTACTATTCGGTTACGGTCTTCCCTCTGAAAATAATTTGATATCTGTAAAGCTTTTTCAGTCGGTAATTGCAATAATCTGTAATCACTTATCCTAGATCACCTAAAGGGGATTAATTTCAAGATAACTTGATTCGTTAATCAACTTGTTTGCCTTTGTTTGTACCACTTTGGTTGTTAACTAACTTGCATTTGTGTATGACATACTATTATGTTAATCAGACGCATCTGTATGTGGTTGTTGGGCATTGGCTTACTAACCAGACATCGATAGTCTGGCCCTTCGTTGTTTCTATTTTTATTTTGTATGTTTTGAACCCTTTTTGGGAATGGAATTGCTGAGTTCAGACAGTCAAGTGGATAGCAGGATATCACTGGCATCGAGCATTCACATGGCATCCTCTTCAAATTTGGATTTCATATCAATTTACTTTGTTGGATTTATTTCTGTATTTTGAACCCGTTGCACATATTTTGGATTTGTTTTCAGATTAAGTACTCTTGGGATATTTTTATGTAATTGTCTTTTATTTGGAACTTGTAGTTCAACTACAATTTAGTTTGAATTTGTTTCGAACTATTTGAATTTGGATTTATAAGAACTGTCTTTCGGATTTGAATATAATCTGTCTATCTGTCTCTATCTGTTATTTGTATGTTCCGTTATTTGTCTTCCTTATGTGACATCCGGTCTCTGCGTTCCCTTTCCGTCGGGGCGGGGGGTTCGAGTGTTACACCTAGCATTTGTCTCCCATTTTCATTTTCCCTAAAATAATTTATATAATGTCCATCCTCATCAGTCATTTTGTCAAAAGCTTTTCTCAATTTGATTGCACTCTCTAACATCAGATATGTAGAATTCCATCGAGTAGGGACATCTAACACTAAAAGCCCATTGCTCTTAATCCTCTGTGCTTCTACACAAAGTTTAAATCGTGCAAATCTTTAAGGTGAGGACTTTACATACTTCACAGCATTTCTAATCCTAACAACTGAGTCATGTATATCCTTCAAACCTTCGTTCACTATCAAGTTTAGAATATGTTCACTACATCTTAAATGCACATATTTTCCATTCAAAATGACACCATCAAATTGATTCCTACTGCTTAGTTCTCTAGTCGCATAAGTAACAGCATCGGTGTTGGCAGAAGCATTATCCACTGTAATAGTGAATAATCTACTAATATCACAATCTCTCAAAACTACATCTATAGACTTTCCAATGGATTCCCCTCTATGATCAATTATACGTGAGAAGCTAAGAATTCGCTTCTGCAACTTCTAATCATCATCAATAAAATGTCTCATCACTACCATATAATTCAAGTTTTGCACAGATGTCCAAGTATCAGTAGTGAGACACATTATTATCTTACTTTTTCTCAACTATTTTTCCAAAACGATTTTCTCATCAACATAAAGTTGATATATATCTCTCACAATTGTTCTTCTCGATGGAAGATCAAACTTTGGACACATGGCATGACAAAACCTTTTAAACCCCTAGTTCTCAACAAACCTAAAAGGTAACTCATCTATACTAATCATCTCTACCAATGCCTTTCTACACTTCTCTTTACTAAAAGTGTAAGTAGTTAAATCACCTCTATACCCGTCAATTGTCATTTGCTTATTTTGCACTAAAATCTTTTGGCTCGGATCATTCTGAGATCTTTTATAAAGCAAAATAGTACAACCTTTGTCAATGTGACGAAGTAAGTTCTTAGTCCCATTAGAATTTGAATCACAAGCATAACACTTTCAACAATGCTTGCATTTAGCCTTCAATTTACCCTCTTGTTTAAAACGATCAAAATGTTCTCAACACCTAGAGTATCTTTTACTCCAATCACCAGAACCACTACCACTGCTATTACCCCTTAGGCCTTTAGGAGGCCTTCGTGCTCTTATTGAGCCTCTAGGACTTACACCTTGTGACTCTTTCATTATTTTTGAAACCTTATCACCAAACCCATCACTATTACCTTCAGAAGAATCATAACTACTATAATCATCAATACCAACAGCAAGATTCATCTATATTTAAACCACAAATAAAAATAAAATTCAATAACGAAATAATTGAATGATTAAATAAACATAAACAACATCAAGATCCATCTATATTCAATTAATTAATATCTAAAATTCAAATCATTCGTCACACACAATATATATATAACATTAATGTAAACATAATAACTCAACAATCAAGTTATAATCACCCTATAAATATATAAATCATACAACACATATATAAATCATACAACACTAATATAAATATAAAAATTCAACAACCATTTATAATCACCCAATATATGTAATCACATAAAACTAATATTAAAATAATAAATCTAACGTATATTTAAATAAAACTAATTAATAATAAGTCAAATAATAATCCAATACAAATTAATATAAGTTATTGAAAGTGTACCTTATTTTCACTTGAACCCATATCTGATTGAATTACTATTCTTCCAGTGTTGTCACTATCAATTGAAATTGTGCCTACATAAATTGAAATAAATTACAATTCTACATCAATAAAGCCTTCTGTCAATAATTTAAATAACAATAACAAAAAGATATTGTTATGATTTCCAAGCTTCATACTTGGAAGTTGAGTTCACATGTGTTGTTGGATTACTAAATACATCCATAAAATTTAAATAATAGCAAAAAGACATTTTTGAGTGTTTACTTCACATGTGTTGGATTACTCAAAGAATTCTTTCACACCACATATTATGTACCACATGTTATGTGTTAGATTATGTACTTTAGTTTTTTATTTTTACTTTTTATTAAAATACATATATTTCATTTTTAATTACTTATTAAGCTCTACTCTTGATAAAATAAAATTTAATATTTATTATTCACTATTTATAGTAGTACTAGTAGGTGACTAAAAATATAAATTTATTCAATCATATATTTAAAAAAATAAATTATGTTAAAAACTTGTTTGTTTGACCCTTATTTGTTTATACTTGAAAAATATCAATTTATTTTTTTAAAATAAAAAATTAAATTGTTTTATCTATTTTTTATGGGTTTGCGTGATTGTATTAGATTAAATTATGTATATATATATATTATATAATTATATAATAGCAAACTACTAAAAAACACAATAACCATTTTGATTTTCAAATATTATAGTAGCAAATAGAGAATCATTTACCTAGGGCAAATTACTCTTGCATACTTCAAATCCTCTTCCAGGTGCTGAACAAAAGTTCTCAAAAATTTTCTACATAAAATAAAACCTTAAATTAGATAAAGATTTTTAAAGAAATAGACAAGTTTACCTAAAAAAACACATTCACATCTAGTATTCAAAATTAACCATAACAGAAGATAATATAATTAATTCTATATCATATCACATGCTAAAATTCTAATACTTCAAGTAAAACTAAACAAACATATTATTTAAAAATAAAATAAAACAAAAACACTAAATAATTTCATCGAAAATAGATATAGAAGTTTATTTACCAGATCTTGAACAAGTCTTGAAGAGGTTGTGAAAAAGCACAACGAAAAAATTGATATAGCTCACCTCATGAACCAACAAAAAACGATAATTAGAAATTAGGGTTGTTCTTTTATCTCTCGGTAATACATCGAGATAGATTAAATTTGGATCGTTGGCTTCTTTATTGGACTTTGTTACTCACATAAAATTTATATTTATTTTTTAAAATTTCAACAGTCTCGGTCCGGTCCGATCCCTAGAGGTTAGGACCGGACCTGGACCGATTATTTAACCGGTCCCAAGCTTCTGGACCGGATCGGGACCGTGGACCATCCATTTTCGGTCCGGTCCGGGTCGGTTCCAACCGGTCCGGTCCGGATCTGGGTTTTTTGCCCACCCCTAGTAGTACTATCGCCTCCTGCTGTTTCTGCCGAAGTTCCTTCACCATTAGATGTTTTAGATTTTTTCTATTACAATTGACATAAATGAAACATTTACTTAGAAATATTAAATGAATCAGTCATAAAAACAATAATAGATATAAAAGTTTACATTAGATAGATGAAAACATTGATAAAAATGAAACAATCATAAATGAGATCAAATATCATGAATTACCTTAAGTTTTCTCCTCAATATACGTACTGTTTGTTCTTTCGCTTTGTAGGTATGTTTGTTATGTATAATTAGTAAACATTTGGAGCACTTTAGTGTGCCTTTGGACTAGACCCCTTAACTTTTTCTCCTTCCTCTCTTATCCTCTTTTTCTTTGATCTAGGAACTTTTCTTTTAATAACTGGTGGTAGAACAGGGTCATGCTGCACATTCTTTGTTTGTGCGTCCCATGCACACTTACTAGAATGGGCTAAATGATTGATCTGTATGTCCTCATGAAGGCATCTTTTGTCATGCTTGGATGAATAAATTTGCTTAAGTCCAAGTCTATTCTATGAGTGGCACAGTTGTGGATTATGCATATCACTGCATGTTTGCATGGGATTCCATTTATATCCCACGCTCTAGATTCACATACGCGCTTCCTAAGATTCACAGTGTAGCTTCTATCAAGACAAACCACCTCATAGACTCCTTTCCCTACATAAATCAAATTCAGGCCCCTTCCAACATCACTCTTACTAGTCAATCTGTTCTTCACATATGGAGTCAACGAATCAGTCAAATAACTTCCTTGTAAGTTCTTTTTTTTTTAAACAATTACATTAGTAACCGTCGTAAAAGTATGAAGAAAAATAAAAATAGTCAATTTTAAATTATTGTGAATGTAATGTAATGTTGAACTCTGGACGTGTCACGCCATCTTTGGAGGCCGCCGAGAAGTTCAGTTTTATATATATATAAAAAGCTGAACTTTATAAAAAACAATTTACAAATAAATCTCAAAATTAAAAGTTATCATATAAATTAATAAAGTTTATGAGGATTCAAATTCATAAATAAGTCATAAAAAGTTAAAGATTTAAGTATAAAAAATATTCCATCATTAAATAAAAATAGTTGAGATAATTAACAAAATATTTAATCTAAGTTCGAGCATTATATATAATGGCGTATAATACTCGCGCGTTGCGCGAGATTGAGCTAAGTGAAGATTTCTTTTATTTTATTTTTTTAACAAATGGATAATTAAGTTTTGTATGGAGTAATTATCCATGCAAGCAAGATATTTATTTTTTTAATTATATATATATGTTAAATATAAATTTTAATTATTTTTATTAAATAATTATATATTATAATATTATATTGAAATATAAATTTATATTTATTTTTAACAAAATTTAATTCAATATACAAATATGATTTTATAAACAAAAATTAGAATATTTTTACTTTTTTTAATAAAAAAATAATATATAATGCTACTTATTTTTTAATATATAAATTAATTAATACTTTTTATATTTTATTTAAAATTATTATTTTTAAATAAAATTTAATTCTATCTTGATATGTTAAGGATGTGTATCATGAAGCAACAAATTTACATCCATAAAAAACTTAAATACATGAAACCTAAATATTTTTAAAATTTAAAGATCATTATAGGAAAAAACATCATATATATTCAAAACAAAAAAAAAAAAAAAAAAAAAAAAAAATTCAAAAACAATCATATTTGTTACACACATTATTTTCACATATACATCATAAATGCATAAATTGGAAACAAAATGTGAATTAGGTTTAAGCTTCCTCGACAAATAGCCGAACAATCTTAATTTTTATGACAAACTTTAGAATCTTGAATTATCTGCGGGTCCTAAAAAAATAATAAATAAATAGTCAAACATTGCGTATGGACCCTCATCGATAGCATCTTAGATTCTGTCAACCAAGGTAAATCATTTTCACGCTTCTTCACAATAACCAATTTCGGAACAATCAAGTTTAAAACAGAAGGTCTTGATTGACTATGAATCGTCAAGCAGAAAGATTTTCAGCTGTATTTTTCATTGCATCTTCCATACCCTCTGAAGGAGAGTGTACCTATTTAATTGACAATTATAAGTTCAACAAAATAAAAGAATGAAGCATTCACAAAATACTATATGACAAATAAAGGCATTGATAAACGAATACGAATTCAAGAGACAAAAATTATGTCCAGAAATCCAAAATTCCAATCATATGTAGCGGTAGGGAAACAAAAATATTAGTACCTCAGGCTATAATCATAAGAGTAACTACAAACACAATTGATGCCCAATTACTTCTCATAATTTAAAACTTAAATAAAAACAATTAGTTTTTTTTCATGGATAGAAAATTCACCAAACTGGATTTCTATATATCAAACATTTGAAAAAATTGTTGAAATATGGTAATAAATCATTCTTATCACATGCACATGAGTACTATTATCTTCATGAGTATTATTATCTTCAGGTATAAAAATCCTTAAATCCAAACACAAGCACCAAGATGACAATAACAATATGTAAGAGATCTCTACAAAACCTGAAATTTAAAAAAGGTAAATAGACCTCAACTTTGATGCAGAAGAAATAGAAACACTTTATCATCAAAATATAAAGAAATAAACAAAAGTTTTTAAACAAAGAGCAGTAAAGCAAACTGACCATGACTGGAACTCTTCTAGAGATGCAAATATATCAGGTAAAATGAAATGTAACAATGACCAGAGCTCAGCCAGATTATTCTGCAGAGGAGTCTCAGTCAATAGAAGCTCATTAGCAGTACTTAAATGCTTAAGTTCCTTCACCAATTTGCAATTACAGTTTTTTAACCTGTGACCCTTCGCTAACAAAATTATAGTTTGTATAGAGTTATTAGAATTTATCACTCCTTCAATGATCCAAATTTTGAATTCTTAGGCTAGTTACCTCATCCGTCACAATATATTTCCAGTTGTAATGTCTTAAATGTTTTTTTAACATTAGATAATGCAACTTCACAAGTAACAACAATATAGAATTTTGGGCCAACCACTTTAGACATATGCTTCTTCCATATTGCGTACCTCTCTTTCTTATCTCCATGGTATATAATTGCATTGATCGAGGGGACAAACATGAAAAACATGCATTATAATTTTAGTTATCTAATTTGAATTTATCCAAATTATTATATATAGATAAGAAGTGGAAAATACCTTGAAATCTCATTTACCCAATTTGAGAGAGTAGAGAGTGAAGGAATCACCAAATAAGACCAATTTAATCCATTCTCTATTAGATGAGCAAGGAAGCTAATGGTTTGAATTATCTTTCCTAAACTCATTTGGTCTGCAAGAATCCCATTCAAACCATTCTTCTGATGTGAGATCATCCACTTGACACCTTTCAATTGATATGGTTTTAATTTTCCACCGGTTAACAAAGGCACAATTTCACTCTGCTCTTTATCAACATGTTTTTCCTCATTCAAATTCTCATCTTCATTACTTTCTCCTGCTTCAGATCTTTTAAGAGTTGCTATAACTGCTCTATTGACCTTCCCTTTTTGAAAATCATGTTTAAGAATTTAAGATGTCATAACTTACATTAATACTAATGGTATGATATCATAACTTGCATGCAAATTGCAATAGAGCAAATATCTATATATGCATAAGGTGATAGTGTAGAAATTATCTTACAATATCGTGTTGGACTGTTTTCCACTTTTTACCACGAACCTTTTCTGATCAGGTGCTCCCTACTCATTCTAACACTACAATTCACGTGAAACTCAATCAATATTAGAAGAAAAGAAAATTACTTGTACAAATAGAAGATTCATCTATTAGGGGCACTAAAGGGGTAAAGGGTTAACATCTTCCATGTTATCCATTAGAAACTCTATACACAGTTTGGTTTGAGATAAAAACTCATCTAACCTCTTAAACTGTGAGTCATCCAGGTGAGCACCTTCCTCTCCCTTCACTAACACCAGGAGTTTATTTGTTTTGTACCTTTGCCAACACAAAGAGACTCATTAAACATTCAGTATAACTTCCCATTTAAAATAAATAAGTATGAATACACAACAACAGGAATGCATATGCATAGACATAATAGCGAAATCAAACACCAAACTTACTTTTCTACTATCTGTAATCAGCTTTATTGAGTCAAAAATTTGTATTTTCAAAATCATAAAAATCATTATATTAATAAAAAAAAATAAACTATAACAAAAGACAAAGAGACAAAACTTTAGTATTCTTACTCAATGGAATCACCCAGTTTATAATCCTAGATATATAAGTTACAAATACCTTTGGCAAACGTGTTCCTTCTCAATATCGAAAGGACTTACAAAAGCCTGAAGAAAAAAAGAAAATGAAAAAATTTAAAAAGAGAGACATACAAATTAATTAAAATTATTTTCTCCCAAATTTTCTTAGTAGTAACTAAACAACGAAAAAATGAATCTTCATAAGTACACAAAGCTGGAAAATACACATGTATCAAATTAACACCTTTTTCTTTGAAGCCATCATGAGCCTTGATCATCCACTGCTTCTCTTGTGCTGTTCTCCATTAATATTTACTCCTTAAAATTATCATAAATAATTGACTGATGACAAAGAAACCTCTAAGTGAAATCAAACACCAAACTTAATATTAATAAGAGAATAGCAAAAATCTGTATTTTCAAAACCAAAAAACGCATTATATTAATAAGTGAAACACATTATAACAAAAGACAAAGAGAATAGCAACTAAAAGATTCTAAGATTATAGATGAAAGATAAGAAGAAAACCAAAATGACATTCTAGTATAGTCAATATCCTTCTTTTGGCGATATATGTAATAGGGGAGCTTCTTTAGCTTTTCTTAGTCCAATCATTTCTTAATTAAGGTATCTTACACTCAAAAAAACACACACACATATTCATATTTAAATATTTAACTATCAAGATTATCATCTAGTATATCATAATAATATTTTTAAAACTTACCAGAATAGGTTGCTAGATCTACTTGATTCTCTATGGCAATAGAGAGTTACATAAGGAACCTGAGACTTCAAACAACTCTCCAATTTGATGAAATTATGTGTGTGTATATATATATACCAAAAAGGAGAAGGTTTATCCAGGGATAAATTCATCAATTCAGACTTCCTACAAGGAATGATTAAAGAGCCAACACCGAGCTGTTCTGATTTTCTTATTCCAATGCTTTTGGCTCTAATCTCTATTAACTAAAACAATTAAATAAGCATATGGAATTTCACTCAATCGAATAACTAAGTAACTACACAGAATGAATGAGAAGAGGAAATAAGAGAGTACCAGAGATGTGTTCATTGAAAGATCCTTGCTAAGTGAAAACGTTGAGCACCATTCTTCTTCTTCGATTGACGATGTTGGACTGGAGATGAACTAAAGATTAGGTTGTCATCTTTCGTGACCCAATCTCTGGAAGTCATTCGATCATCCATTAAACCAGTCACTGCTCCAGATAGGTTTTTTTCAATTTTAGTCGTGAGATTGATTCATTGGATTTTTACAAGGAATAACGTTGCCAATTCAATTTTGGGAGAGAAACGATGAGATAAAAGAAAATAATTTTACAAACAATTCATTCATTACATGTGGGTCCTCATTATTAAAACAGAAAAAGAAAATAAAAATAAATATATTAAAAAAAACTCTCTAGAAAGATTACTCGAGAGATGTGAGGGAGATGAAGAGTATAATAAAATTAAATGATTGAGGAAATAAATAAAGAAAGAGAAAATGATAATGTCACATGTCAATTTATTATTTGTAAAATACACACAAAACTCAAAAATAGTGATTTTGGGTGTTTTTCAACCTAATATTGAATCCTCAGTGCGCCACGTTAGATTCGTGGACCCGCTAATGGATTCTACTTTATAATATATATAGATGAGTGACAATTCGGGTTGGCGGGTTGTGTTGACCCTAACCCTATCCATTTAATAAATGGGTTGATCGTGTCAATCCACAGATTGACGGGTTGACCCATTTAACCATTTATTTTAAAAAGTTAAATATTTTTTTTAATAATGAGATTTTATATTATAAATTATATAAAGGTCTTTTGCACTTTGAGTTTTTTTTTATTAAAAAAGTTATATTTTTAGACCACATTTAAATTTCTTCAAAACTAAACTTTTGAATTTTTATTTATTTGTTTGTTTGTTTTTTTTTTTTTTTTGCAAAAATAGACCACAATGACTGTATTACACAGTAGCTTACCGGTATTATATACTGGAAAATAGGTAAAATTGAGGTTTAGTTTTTCGATGTGTAATACCGGGAAGCGAAGTATACTGAGGAAATAAATTTGAATTTTGTATGTTTTTTGGTGTGTAATACGGGGAAGCTAAGTTTTTACTTCCTAGTATTACAGACAAGGAAACAAGCAATGTTTAAGTCCGTTTCCTGGTGTATAGTACTGGAAAGCAACTTTTTGCTTCCTGATATTACACGTCAAGAAGTAGACAAAGGTTTGTCTACTTCGCGGTAATATATACCGGGAAATTCAATTTTTGTAATTTTTTCTAAAAATGTTTACTTTTACAATTTTTTTTTATAAAAAAGTTTTAAAGTGAAAAAAATTTAGAGTTGGTTTAAAACTAAAATAAAAAAGTTGATATGGTCTAATTTTGTGAATTTCACATTATATAACTACAATTAAAATATTCTATATACGTAATTTATTACACTATTAGATCTAATTATGATACATTTAACATCAAATTATATTTAATTTAAAATTAATAATACTATTAGTAATAAAAATAAAAGAAAAAATAAACTTAAACAGGTAAGCATGTTCATGTCGTGTCGACCTAACTCATTTAGGCTCAACCCAAACCCGTAATAAACGGATTGGTGTCGTATTATGTCTACCCATCGTGTCCCAAATTGCCCTCTCCCTCTCCCTCTCCCTCTCTCCCTAATAAAAATCGACACAAAATTTGATGAAATGATTAAAAACTTTTTAAAAATCAAATATTTTATTTTATTAGTAGAGTCCTTCATTAATTTTGATTGGAATATGTACCAAATTGTCATATTCATTTTCGTAGAATATAAATAATTATATATTGTTAATTTCACATACACCAAAAGTCAAAACGCAAAAAAATAATATTCACATTAATAACACTAGTAGTAAGCCATTTAAATATTACAATTAGATCACACGGACAATCAAATTTAAAAAATACAAACAAAATAATAAGTAACAATAATATAGTAAACTTAAGTTTTTTACATGTTCATTTCAACAAATTAAAAACACAAATGAAATATCCTACAAAAATCTAAACATTAATTTCAAACCAATTAATCTCACACAAAATTCGGGGCCAATTTTTTTCTTTTAATTCTAACATTTTTATCCACAACAAAATGAGACCATAAAAACGACAACTAACAATTACTCCAAGATTACTTTGAAATATGAGAAGTACACCCATAACTTAATACATCTTTCTCTAATTTTATATCTTTCCATCTTCAAAATCAATAGCAATCTTTACTTAATTGATTCAGCATGAAATACTTAGAAGACACAAACACCTATATATATATATATATATTTTTAAAATAAAAATAAAGATAAAACTTATAAAATTAAAAAATTAAAAATGATTAAAAATATTAATAGATATACACCTTTATTTGAGATTGCATCGAGAATCATATCATGTCATGGTAATAGAATCTATGATATAAGAAATAAATCAGTGGTTTTCAAACAGTAATGATCTCAAGATTATTAATAAAATCAAGAGAAAATAAGAATACAAATTGAGATGTTGGTAAAATCAAGATGAAAAATAAATAGAATAAGAGAAATTAATAATACAAATTGCATCACAATCGAGCTATGTGATAAAATGAAAGAAAAAATATAAATAATGAAATAGACAACTGGCGGAGGAGAGAATAAAAATACACGAAATTAATTAGAAAGCATCTAAAGAAATCATCTTGTCATATTCTAAACATTTAAAGTATCGTTTTAGTACATTAATTAGATATTATAAAATGAGATAAAAGGATAAAATAGTTTTGCTGGTTAGAAATGCGAAAAGACAAATAAAAAAGAATGAATTAGAATTAAATAAAGAATCTATGACCCTATTGCATGCAATATCTAATCATAAGCATATAAAATTCATATATAAAAAAAATACATTTTTCCGTCATAATTCTTTATATACATATACATATATATATATATTAATATTGGAGATAATTATTAGGATCTTATCTGCAGGCTTGTTAGTTTATTTTATTTATCTTTTAGTAGTTAGGAAGATGAAGATAAAATAATAACTGAACTCTAAATTATTTAGGAATCTACTCTTATTAGAATATCTAATTATAATATCTAAAAAACATGGGAAGATTCTAATTAATTTACTAAAACGATACATTAATTAGAATATCTAATTATAAATATATATTAATGTACAAAAGACCGAATGTGTTATCTATAAAAACATGGGAAGATTCTGATGCAGTCGACAAGGAGCAGCTAAAGATGTTCGATGAGTATATTTCTCACAACAATACCAATCTGTTATCCACTGGGAGTGCTAATATTGCACACAAAGGTGAAACTTCACACACCCTTAATGTTAATTGGTCAAAACACAGAACATGGATAGTAGATTAAGGATATTAGACCATATGACAGGTGATATTCAACTATTTTGTGATTTAAAACCTTGTCAGGATGAATAGTGGATGGTTCTACTGCAAGAGTGCAAGGAATACGAACGGTGAAAGTAACACATAAGTTGAGTTTAAAATCATCTTGTATGTGCCAAATCTAGAATGCAACCTATTATCAGTAGGGAAATTAGCTCGCGATATGAATTGATATGTGATGTTTGTTCATAAAAGTTGTGTTTTTCAAGACTTGGTCACTGGGAAGACAATTGAATTCGCTAGAAGTGTGTGGGGGTTGTTCTTACTTGAAGCAGGGCTGGACTTACGGAAATCTTCAATTCATGGATTAGAAAGTTCTTTAAAACCTGTCAAACCTAGGAGTAGTTTCAATAAGAAGGATCTCATCATCTTATAGCATTTCATATTAAGAAAAGTTATTTCCCTAATTTTTCACAAATAAAAAGCATATTTCCATTGAATGTGATATTTGTCAAATGTCGAAACATACCAAAAATTCTTTTCGTTGTCAAGGTTCTAAGTCTTCAAAACCTTTTTCAATGATCCATAATGATGTTTGGGGACCATCTAAGGTTGCAAACATCAATGGATCCAAATGGTTTGTTACTTTTATTGATGATCGTACAAGACTGTGTTGGATATTCCTTTTGAAAGAAAAATTCGATGTAGCAACATGTTTTAAAAATTTATACAAATTGATTGAGACTCAATTTCAAATAATGATACAAATCTTGAGAACAGATAATTGAAAAGAGTATTTCAATTCAGTTTTAAAAGAATTTCTCGAAGACAAAGGAATTGTTACGTCCATAAATGGGGCCAAATTAAAACATATTATGTTATTTGACTGATTTTGAAAATACTTTTTGAAATGAGGAAACTTTTTGAATTAAAATAACTCTGGTAGGCTTATTTGCAAATTATCAGTGGTTAGGTGAAACTTAGGTTGTCACACCAAAAATTTTCAGTCGCCTGAACCTGTTTCTTTCATTTTCTCTCAATTTTGAAAAAAATCAAACGGAGAAACTTGCTTTCACTGTTTCATTGAATCACTGTTCTATTAGAAACTGTTTCATTAGTTTTGCTGTCAGTTTGAAAGTTTTCCATGAACCTATTTTTCGATTCTGAAGGTAAGTTCATGTATTCATGTTTGTTTGGGTCTGCTCTTCAATGTCTCTTCTGTCACAAGTTGTAAACCCTAACGCTCAAATTTCTAGTTTGATTGAGTTTGTTAATAATTTTGGTTCGTCCGTTGTTTAGGCAGCAGAGTAGGAGAATGTCAGCCGGAGTAGTCCTACAGTTGGATTACGGTTAGTGGCCATGTTTAAGTCCTCACTTATGTCTGTTATTGTTTGTTCTGTGTTGCATTAACATGGACTAAACTTAAGGTATGCTAAAACTTGAATCTAGACTCTGCGATATGTGTTATGTTTTGATATTGTTGTTCATCTTGCTGATAAATGGCTATTGCGTGAACTGCTGTAAGAATCTGTTGGATGTTGTAAGGCATACTTTGTTATTATCTGAAAACTAGGCCTTGTCTAAAGTATGATAGTGATAAGACCGGCATACTGTTAGATGTATACATAGATACGTGAAAATATATAGGCCTTGAATGCCTTCTTGATGTGACGACATCATTTTCTGGGATCTTTGATTCATTTGTTTAAGGTCTCTGACCTATTTTCTAGAGCTATGCTCACCTTCTATTTATGTTCTTGATTTTTTTATCAAACTAAAGACAGGCAAATAATCAATAATCAGATGTTTTCTGTGTATGATAAGAATCTGATAAGGATCCCTTAATATGAGGTATTCTGCATCTGCTAATCTCTGGAATCTTTTATTTACATTCTATCAAGTTAATTACTTGACAAAAATCTTATATCTGATATACTCTTAAGATAATCTGAACCCTACTGTCTGATATGAAATCTGATATGTATTCTGATTCTGCTATATTTGTATTGATGAATTCTGAACTGATGTGTTTACCATTATTGGGTTAATATACCGTTTTTAGACTAGCTTGTTGCTCAATTGGTTAATTTGAAGAAGATTTAAAAGTTCAAATTAAAACGAACTAGACTTAGGCGAAATTTTCACCATTCAGCCTAACCATCACCAAGCCATCGCCAAGAGTTAGGCGAACCTATTTTTGAACCTAACACCATCACCTAAGTTCATCGCCAAAGCTAAGTATAAGGTTGGCGAAGTCTTATTTATATCGCCCCTGTCATTGCCTTATTTAAGGTGAAACTTTGAACCTTCGCCAGAGTCTATGCCAAGCTAAGTAGAAAGTTAGCGATATCTTCTCCCTTCGCCTAATGCATCGCCATGTTTTTGGCGAAACCCTCCCCAAAATTAAAAATCTCGCTAAGTTACTTTGCTAGTGGTCAAACAAAATTTCCTTTAATTTTAACACATCGCCAAATGGCCTTTGTCAAGATATAGGCCAAACATTGCATTAATCATTGAATTTTACCAAGTTCCTTGCCAAAATTGCTAAATGAAAATTCTCCCTTTGATAAGTGTCGCCAGTTAGCCTCGCCATAAGCCAGGCGACAATTTTCAGTCTCGCCAAATACATCGCCTTAAGCTATTTCAGTGTGAAAATACATCGCCTGATTTTAAGGTGAAATCTTTTTATGTCACCTCAATGTGTCACTAGCACTGTCAGAACGGATAGTCCGCTCCGGTCCGTATGGACTTTTTCAAAAAAATGGACTTGAGCAGACATGTCCGTTTTCTAAAACAGATTTATTTCTCAAGTCCTGGTCCGCCCGCGGATCCGTACGGACGGACCCGGACATGTCCGTTAATTTTCAACTTTTTTTATTAATGCATCTTGTTAAAGAGTTGTATATTTTCTATGGTCTTTGTTACTCAATTTATAAGCTATTTTACATCCATCTTATTCAAGTACGGTTATATATATATATATATATATATATATTCCATGACATATTGATTTAACTACCAAAGTAATAGAGAATCGAGCATAATAAAAAAGATTCAAACTAAAACACTAGCAAGAAGTATAGATGTCAGATGAAATAAACGACATAGTTATGGTCTAAAAATTTGTAACTTGCACAATCTCAAAAGACTATCACAAAATATAAAAGCAACAGTTTTTAAATATTTCAAAAAAAAATACTCTAAAGCGGAGTAGAGTAGATTGACACTAGTTTTCTAATTCATCCATACATTAATTATCAACGGTGGGTGTCTAAGAGAAATGGGTATCGACACTGTGAAGTTTAGGGTTTATTAGTTGTGAATCTTGATGTTTTATTTTTATTAAAGTAGAGCAAATTAGAAAATTTTAATTTTAAAAAAAATTATATTCAAAATAGCGGATATCCGCGGATATATTCGCTCCAGTCCGCTAAAGAGCCCACGATCAAAATGGATACTAGTTTTCTAAGTCCATATCCGTACAAATTACGGGCGAACACGGATAGTCCGCGGACTTTGAGTTCGTTTTAACAGTACTATGTGTCGCCATGATCTGTTTATTAGCCAGTTTTCTTCTGAATTTCTTCTTCTTGAATTTCCCTTGAAGAAAAGTTATTATAAGCCTGATTCGAACTTAAAATGAATAAGTTATGACCATTTTAAGTTTAAAGCCTTTTCAGAGTATAATTAATCTATTTAGCTACTGTAATTTGGGTAAGGATTTAATTACTACTCATTAAGGAACCTAGTAAGCTTTAGAACCTTTCGGATTTATTTCAATTCTTCTGTTGGCTTATGATTTAAGCATCAGGGTTGTTAGTTAAGTTGCATATACTGTGTGTTCATGCATAATTGTTAATCTAAGAAGCATTATATGTGTGTGGATGTTGGGGATTGGCTTACTAACCAGACATTTGATAGTCTGACCCTGTTGTTTCTTCACTTTTGTTTTGTATGTTAATTTTCATGATCAGGATGGAAAATGTTGAGTTCAGACAGCTAGGTGGAATAGCAAGGCACACATATATCTAGAGCTGGTAAATGGGTCGTTAGCCCGCAGGCTGGCCCGTTTAACCCGCATATGGGTCGGGTTAGGGTCAATGAAATTTTGGCCCGCCATGAAAATAAACCCGCTTAACCCGGCCCGTTTAACTCACGAATTTATACGGGTTGGCCCGCATAACTCGCGAGTTGGCCCGCATACCCGCTATATTAAAAAAATAATTTTTTTATATATTTAACTATATAATATTAAAATATCTTTACATATATAAATTTTTATTAAACAATGTTTTAACAAAATAATTTATATCGTTTAAAAATTAAACTTAAAGGTTTTAATTTAATAATAAATCACCATAATAATAAGAATAAATTATTAAACTCTAATTTAATAGTTAAATGAATTTCAATAGTATTATTATGAAATTATTTATTATATAAGATGTATTAATTTTAACTTTTTTTTAAAAAAAAAATTAGTGGTTCGCAGGCCAGCCCGTTTAACCCGCAATTCGTGCGGGCCAGGTTAGGGTTAGTAAAAAAATCAGCCCGCATAGCAAAAAAACCCGCGCGGGCTAACCCGTTTAACCCGCAACCCGTTGTGAGGCGGACCGGGCCGGGCCGGGTTGGCCTGTTTACCAGCTCTACATATATCATCCCATGCATCAGCTCTATCATCTAGGCCCATGTCTTAGCACTTGTTTTCAGTTTGATTACTTTTTGGTTATTTGTACCGAATTTCATTCTATATCAATTGAAAACCAGATTCTAAACATTATGTTTTCAATTTCTTATGATTTTGTACTCAGATGATTTTAAGTTCAGGTCTTTGATTAAGTATTCAGTTTAGCATTTCATTCTCAGATTTCAATAATATAAGTCCTATTTGATATTTTATCTATTATACATATATTTTTTGTCTTGACGTTCATCTCCCCGCTGTTGTCTGTAAGGCGGGGGTTCAGGCCTTACATGAATTTTACATCAAACTTTATGTGTGGATACTCCACAACAAAATGGGATTTCAGAAAGAAAAAATTGGCATCTTTTAAAAGTTGTTAGAGCATTATTACTAAGCAGTAATGCACCTAAGTGTTATTGGGGTGAAGCTGTTTTGACAGCAACATACTTAATCAATAGGCTACCTTCTAAAGTGTCAGATTTTCAAACTCCACATCAAGTTTTGGAAGCATTTTTTTCTTGAAAATAGACTCTTTTCTAACCTTCCTATAAAAGTGTTTGGGTGTGAGGCATTTCTGCATGTTCAGTCACAGAATAGAAGCAAATTGGTCCCAAGATCTATCAAATGTATATTCTTAGGTTACTCAGCTACTCAAAAAGGCTACAAGTGTTATTCACCTATAAGTAAGAGGTATTTTATTTCTACGAATGTCATATTTTATGAGAGTATACCATATTACAAAAATCCAGAGAGTGAGTTCATACGTCCGTTACCTCAAAGAGATCCCTCACCAATGAGTCTTATTCCCTCTCTAGAGTTTGAAGAGAGTATTTTTTTATCCTGAACTTGATACTAAACACATTCATGAGTTATCTGTTCCTAGTAATAATCAAGGTTTTGATTGAAAACCAAGAACTGAAAGTTTACAAATGAAAAGGCAATGATTAGAGGATTAAAATAAACCAGAAACATGGCACAATGCACTAGGAATCTGAACAGAGTGACCAGGTTCAATCTGAGAACTAACAGATCGCTTCGGAAGGAAACAAATAGATGATGCGACTGAACAACGTGACCAGGTTTAATTTGAGAATCGACAGACATCTTCAGAAGGAAAAATGGTAGATAATGAGGTTAACATAAGGGTAGAGGAGAGTACAAATGAGGATGAGGACTTATCTATACCAATAGCACTTTTAGAGGGTGTAAGAAAGTGTAGAGAAAGGCGTAGGTATCCTATAAAAAATTACATCTCCTACAAGCAAATTAGTCCCCGTTATTAGGCCTTTTTGAGTAAGATGGATGATATTCAAATCCCTAAAAACATAAATGAGGCGTTACAAGATGATAATTAGAGAAAAGCTGTGATAGAGGAATTACAAGCCTTAGATAAGAATCACACCTGGGAAATAACAGAACTACCAGTTGGTAAGACAACAGTGGGATGCAAATCGGTGTTTACAGTGAAGTACATGGCTGATGGTGGTGTTGAATGGTACAAAGCAAGGTTGGTAGCAAAAGGATATACTCAATCATACGGTGTTGATTATAAGGAGATATTTTCTCCTGTAGCTAAACTAAGTACAGTGAGAGTACTTTTATCAATTGCAGCAAACTTGGACCGGAAATCACATCAACTTGATGAAAAAAAATACATTCCTTAATTGAGATTTAGAAGAATAAGTGTTTATGGACCTTCCACTTGAGTTTAATCAATTTAAGGGAGTGTGTAGACTTCTGAAATTATTATATGGGTTGAAGCAATCACCTAGGGCATGGTTTGGACGCCTTACCAAGGTTTTGAGGGACATTGGATTTAAACAATGTAGTAGTGATCAGACATTGTTCGTGAAGTACTCTAATGGTGCAAACATTATTGTCTTAAGTGTCTATTGATGATATGATTTTGAATTGGAGTTGTTGTGAGCAAGAAATTACTAGAACTAAAGCATATTTGTCTAAAGAATTTGAGATAAAGGATCTAGGAGAACTCATATACTTTCTAGGTATGGAAGTAGCTAGGACAAAGCAGGGAATTTCTGTTAACCAAAGAAATTACACCTTAGACCTACTGAAAGAGACAAAGATGTTAGATTGCTAGCCACAAGATACATCAATGGATCCTACATCAAGAAAGAATCTTGAGGTAGAGGCTGCACCGATTGATACAGCAAGATTTTAGCGATTAATAGGCAAGCTGATTTACTTAGCTCATATAAGGCCAGATAATAGCCAGACAGTCAGCTTTGTTAATGAATTTATGAGCAGCCTTGTAGAGGAGCATATGTAGTGTGTTATGAGAATTCTGAGGTACTTAAAGTTAAATCCTAGAAATGGTTTGTTCCTCAAGAAAGGAGCAGATAGAAGCTTAGAGATCTTCACCGATGCTGATTGAGTTGGTTCTTATGTGGATAGAAGATCAACTACTAGACACTGTGTGTTTGCATGGGGAAATTTGGTGAGTTGGAAAAGTAAGAAGTAAAGTGTTGTGTCTAGAAGTAGTGGGGAATCAGAATTAAGGGCTGTGGCATATGGAATATAGAATGTGGACAGAGAAAGTGTTTCAAGATTTGGATTTAGAGCTAAGACATCCTATTAAGCTGTTTTGTGACAATATGTCAGATATAAGCATGACGAAGGATCCGGTATACCATGATAGAACAAATCACGTTGATATAGACAGACATTTTATTAGGGAGAAGCTTAATAGAGAACAACTGGACATTCAATATGTTTTCACTGAAAATCAGACAGCAAACATGTTCACCAAAGCTCTGCCTCGACAATAATTTGAGTTTTTCAGTTCCAAGTTGGGGTTAACCCATATTTATCACCCAACTTGAGAGGAGTGTTAAAGATAATTATTAGGATCTTATCTACAAGCTTGTTAGTTTATTTTATTTATCTTTTGGTAGTTAGGAAGATGTATATAAGATAATAATAATAATAATAATAATAATAATAATAATAATAGAACTCTAGATTATTTAGGAATCTACTCCTATTAGGATTCTACTCCTATTAGGACTCTAGGGTTGTAATCTATTTATGGTCATTCTTATTGAATAGAATGTATCGCAAAAAGAATAAAGAAGTTTCAACTGCTTCTAACCATAAAAGTAATAATATATATTTAAATATTTTAAAAGTATCCGAGGATGAAAAATTTTGTTCTCATTGACCAATTATTGGAAATTTGATATATCTATTATTAAATTTCAGATAAAAAAATTAGAAAAGAAGAAAAAAGAATCTTAACAATAACAAAATTAAAACAAAAATGGAATGAAATAAAAGTTACCTTCTGAAGAAAAAAAAGAGAACAATGTGTAGTATTCATTTTTTTTTGTCACTTCACAAAACTGTATTAGCAACGATAACGATCAAATTGTAAAAAAAATATAAACAAAAAGAAAATAGTAGTAATATTCATTTTTTTCTCTTCACACAATTGTATGAGCAACAATCAAATTTGTTTAAAAAAATAATAAAATCAATATAAACAACAATGATAGTAATAGAAAAAAAAAAGATTGTCGAATAAAATCAAGATTAATAAAAAAAAATTAAAATTATGTCATTTGAATGTTGACTGGAGTAGAAAACACTGGAAAAATAAAATAAAAATGGATAAAGAAAACATTACCTTTATTAAATAAAGAATAATATTGGTATTCATATTTTGGTTTCTCTCCGTACGAGCCGCGGTCAAATCTGTAACAAAAAAGTAAAAAAAAATGGAACAAAAATAAAATTAATATAAAAGAAAATCTGTAGAAGTGGTAAAAAAAATCAATTATAATATAAAATCAAGATGAATAACAAAATTTTTAAAAAAATGTATAAAGTGCAATGTAATTGATTTGTTTTGTATTTCAATCAAAGGTTAGTGAGATGAGGAATGGATTGGCATGAAAAAGAGAGAATTGAGAGAGACAGAGAAAAAGAAGATAATGGATTTGGATAGGAGATAAAAAAAAAAAGGACCAAATTAATAGAGAAAAGAGGGGTTAAGAAAGATAAAAAGAGAGAAGTAATGAACATTTAATATGAAAATAATGAGGGGAATGGAAATACAAGGAATAATGAGACAATCACTCCACATGACGATCTCATTTACAGTGAATGTCACCTAGGTGCCACATGGCCGATTTTGAGTCAATATTATGTTTAATATGAAAATAATGAGGGGAAGGGAAATACAAGGAATAATGTGACAATCACTTCACATGACGATCTCATTTACCGTGAATGTCACCTAGGTGCCACATGGCCAATTTTGAGTTTATATTATGTTTGTGGATTTTTCTATATAATATATATATATGTATTGATATTTTTATTTGTTTTGATTTTAAATATTATCTTTATACTTCTACTAACATTAATTTATTTATTTTAATAGCCAAATTTAGCCCATACAATCATTCAAGAGAAACAAGTTAACAAATTGAAACGCGTACTGAAAGGAGAATTATATTCAATTGATAATTTTAAAGGGGAACAAGCTAGTATGACGTATCGACCGACCAACAAAGATTTAAAAATAGTCCTTCTGCTGACAAGTGTAGTTAGAAAACTTGATGAAGAAAATTTTGAAATTCCAAATCATGTTTTTAAGTTTACTAAAGATAATTTAATCTGCACCCACGTGAATGATGTTACAATACTCTCAGGTGAAATTTTATACATTGTTATTTAATTTAAATTTAGATCTTTTGATCTAATTATTATATTTTTTCTTAATATTTATATTAATAATCATATGTAATTGGAAGCATATAAGGTATCAGAAATTTAGAAATTTTCAGCAATAGGTTCAAGAAGAAAGAAATAGAAATCGTGACAGATTTGTAAGTATTTTATAATAGTTAATTCACCTTTTATAGTTTTTATTAATTTCCCATATATTTTTATTACTCATTAATTATTATTTATATTATATATCAGTAGTTCCTTGAACATGAAATTTGTCTTGTAGGGCGAATTAGCAGAGACTTTTGATCCGCTCTTATACACTAATGATTCGGGACCTCTTATTGTGATAATGTCATCCACATTGATTAAGAGATTTCAAGGTAAATATATTTTTAAAGAATAATATATTTTAAAAAAATATAAATGGTTTTACGAACATAGTTTAATATATAAATTTTGTAGGCAAAATTACTTTTTTAAGCACTCGATCCACTAAACTAAATGTGAATTTAAAGATTGATTATGATCAACATTACTCAAGAAGTTTGCATACCTCGCTGGTGTAATTAAGAGTGTTCAAGTAACCAATAATAAAAAAATTTCTTCGGAAGATGAAATGTTTCTGAATAGTTTGAATATTCAAACATTGTTGGACACTGAATGAGATCCTATGTTATAGATATTTTTATTTTAAAAAATTTATGCGAATTAAAATTATGACAATTATTTTTTCACTATGAACTTTTCTTATATGAATTTTTCTTGAATATGAGAGCAACAATTGAATTAATCATTAGTTCATGAGGTTGATTTTATGTATCGTGCAATGCTTGCACAAAAAAAGTGGAACCATCAGGTAATATTTACAAATGTGAACACTGTGAAATTGAAGTAAAATTTCTTATCGTTATGTAAAAATCGAAATTTAAATTTTCAAACATTTATTCGTTTAAATAAATAGTATTAAACTGAGCAATTTAGATTATTCTAATTTAATTTATAGGTACAAAATACATTTAGACATTAAGAATTCTTCGGCAAGTACTTCGTTTGTATTAATAAATTATGTTGAAAAAAAAACTACTTGATATTTCTGCTGTCAAACTATTCAAAAATCACAAGAATGACAGAATGGACATCCCTCCACAAATACAAGATTTCTATGGTAAGGATTTTATTTTCAAGTTAAAACTAAACTGCTATGACTTTGTTTAGGGGCATGAAATTTTTATGGTTGCTAAAATTTTTCTCCCAAATGAAGAGATCGAACAAAGTTATTTATCAAAGTCCATTATGAAGGTAATTGTTGAAATTTTTATTTAAATAGTATAATAAAATTAAATATGAACACTTTAGTTAGTAAAATATATTTAACCAAATTTAATTTTCTTTTATAGATGAAGAAAATTTCGGATAAGAATAAAAAATACATTGAACTTAATAAGAAAAAAAATTGAAGGTAGTAATTTCGGATGATAATAATGATGAAGAAGATAATAGTGATGTAGAAATCAATAAGCTACCGAAGAAGTCAATTTGGTTTTTTTTTTTTAAAATGAAAAAAGAGAAAAAGAAAGAAAAAGAAAATAAATTATTTCACATTTTTCCAGTTAGTAATTGGTGTGTTTTCAATTTTATTTTAAGCGTGATTCTAAGTTATTTTGAATTGATATTTTATATTAGATAATTGTCTTTTTTTTATAATAGGGCAAATTATTTTATTTGTTATTTAATTACTAACAAAATATATTACATTAAATATTCAATAAAAAAAATAAGGAAATTTCCATTTTACCACCGGCACGTATGCAATATTAACAAAAAAAAAAAAAATAACCCTCCACTATTTTACTTTTAGAAAAAAAAAAACACTTTTTAACCTTTTCTATCAATTTTACTATTCATTCTTTACTGGACGAACATTAAGAGCATCTCCAATGGCATGTGGATTTATTGATTTATACATCCACGTGTACATTCTGGATTTTTTATTTAAAAAATCCACTCCGATGGCAATGTGAATTCACAATGTCCTGGTGATGTGGCAAAAAAATAGTAGAGGGTGTGAGGTAGAGCTTCTATTTTTCACGTCCTATTTGACGGTGTGAATCAATATTTTTAATATTTTAAAATTGTAATTACCTTATTTATATTTAAATTTAAAAAAAAATTATAAATTAAAAAGGAAAAAGAAGTTAAATTCTAATGGGTTATAAATTAGAAAAATTCGAATAAACAATAACCACAGTGGGTTGTTTTTAATTTTTTTTTCCAAAAATACTATTTTTGACACATCATTATCCACGCCCTCTATTTAGCATGCCACATATATTTAAATCCATTAAACCATTGGAGATGCTCGAACTAGGGGTAATTTCGTATTTCGGATTTTAAAAAAATAATAATTTTTTTTGCTTTAAAGTTCTTTTTTTAAAAAAAGTAAAATTTAAAATTAACAAAATACTTCTGGTTACTGGTCATCCACTAACGTGTGAACAGTAAAATAGTTTGAATATTTTAAAAGTGTTTTTTTTCTAAAAATGATACGGTGAAGGTTTTTTTTTTTTTTTAATATTGTAAATCTGCTATGGTAAAATAGAAATATTCCAAAATATTAAGTAACCTATTTAATTGTAATTTATATATTAATTCACATCCTATTTTTTATAATCAATTTACTTAAAACATACTATTGAGAAAATTTGAATTAAAAATTAAAATTATAAAATGAGAATATAATAGTAAAAATTTATGATAACTATGATAATAATTACTCAAAAACAATGCTAAAATATAAATAATTTAAAAGTGTTTACTAAACTAATTGATTGGTGATAATAGTAGAAATAGTGACAACATTTCAAAAACCAAAAAAATAAAAATAAAAAAATTGAAATGTAGATGTGGTAAAAAAAAATGGTGATGGGAAGATACAACTCAACTAGTTTCTTATATTGTTAAAAAGATTTGTTATTGTTTCCCTTTCATTATAATTTTATTAGCATTTTAAATATTCATTACTATGTTAATATAACTTTTTTAATATTAAAATCAATTAAAATTTTTAAAATATTAATTTTTTTTAAGAAACTATAAATTCTCAGCATATAGTTGTCATGAGAATTTAACGTCATAAACTTTCATTTAATGTAAGATAAGAAATTATAAAATAATGTTAAATTATAAGAGAAAATATTCTTTTTCTATATAAGGATTTGAAATTCAAATTTTTATAAAAATTTATGTATTTATCGAAATAACTTAAATGATTAACTTAAATGATTTTAAAAACTATAACTTATTTACTAACTATTAGAAATAATATTTTGTATTAATGTCAAAATTTGAAATTCAAATGTTGACACCATATCAAAAGAACAAATTATTACGTATTTTATTTGTCTTGTATAGAGAGCGCAATTATCTTGCTTTACAAGTATCTATTTATATACTTAGAGTACACTTTTTAATATGATGAGGTTATTTTTTAATTATAAAATAGGGATATTTCTATTTTATTACTGCAGGTTTGCAATATTAGCGAGAAAAAAAAAACCTCCACAATTTCAATTTTAGCCCAAAATAAAAAACTACTTTTTAACATTTTTTGTCAATGTTATTGTTCATTCGTCAGTGTGGATGAACAGTAACCAGATGCATTTTTTTCAATTTTAAAAAAATTTAATTTTTTTACTTAAAAATTATTTTTTTAAGATTAAAATTTTAAAATTACCAAAATGCATTTGGTTACTATTCATCTACTAATGGATGAACAATAAAATGGTTGGAATATTCTAAAAAGTGGTTTTTTTTGGCTAAAAATAAAACAATGGAGGTTTTTTTGGCTAATATTGCAAATCTGCTGTGTGGTAAAATTGAGATATTCCTACAAAACAATAAAATTTTGATTTATTAGCAATTTTATTTATATATTTTCATGAAAATGTTTTTTAAATATAAAAATCAAAGACAACTTACTCGTAGTGGGAGGTGGTCGTCCTATCGATACGTTTCAACTCGTGGCGAATTCATTCAAACCAACCACTCCAAACTCGTGGCAAATTCATTCAAACCAACCACTCCGAACTCATAGCCCGAGATTGCTATCACACCGACGGCCCAATGGACTATAACTACAATGGAGGTAGTTTAAGAATTTCTATGGTTTTTTCCATTAGTTAGAAATCCCAAATTCTAAGAATTTCTATGGTTTTTTCCATTAGTTAGAAATCCCAAATTCTGATAAATTTTCACTCTAGTAACTCATATAAATCAAGGTTTGAATGGGATGGGTAGAGGTAGACGAAATTTTCACCCACATAATTATTTTGAAAATTTTTGAAATTATTATTACGATCAAGAAAGCCACTTCCACGGTAGATTTTTATTTTTGAATCAATTTTCAATATTAAATTTTAAGTATAAAAATGTGATATAAATTTTATTCCAACCAAAAAATGGAGAAAAAGTAATTTTTTAAAAATATTTTCTTTTATAAAAGATCCTTAATACGAGGGATGTAGAGATATCAGACGGAGACGTACAAATTTCAGATAGGGGAGTGGGGGATATCATTTTGGACGTGAAACGTTTAAAGATTACTTACAAAGAAAGAACATGTTTTAAATATAGATAAATTGTCTTTTCCACAAGTTCTACCTATATTTGTCTTTCAAATAAATTAATAATAATGATGTGATTTACAGTTTTCAATATGCTATTGGCACCAATACCATTCGTAAATGATTAGAAGGTGTTAATATATATAGTTTTGTGCTGTGATATAAATTTTATGGATTTTTTTATCTCATCGAATATTTAATTTTCCGTGTTCAAGTTTGTTATCATATAACATAATAGAAATGAAATGTTTAATAAAACTTAGAAAATTCAAGAAGTTCGGAGAATTAACATTCGAAGTTCTTAAAATTATTTAGGATATATAGTCTACAGACATGTTTATTATTATTATTATTATTATTATTATTAATTTTAGTTTTATAAAATTAATTTTTTTTATGAATTTTTTTATTTTTTTCACTTTTTGATAATTTATAAATAAATATAATTTGTTAAGTGTTATTTTAATGAACTAATTTACATTGTTTTCTTACTCAGCTTCAGACGCGGCGAAGGTGAGTTTTCATCAGTGGAGTGATTTTTTTTAATTGTTTTGAAATTACGAATTTTAGTTTATCATTCAAATTTTTCCTTCCTTTTTCTATAGCTGTTTTTTATTGAAATATTTTTTGGTTTGAGAAATATTATTATTATTATTTTCTCTAATTTAGTGTAGTTCAACAAGTTTAGTTAGAGTTTTTTTTTCTAATTTTATTTTATTATGATATTTTAAAATACTTTCAATATATATAAATTAATATATATATATATTACTTTATAAAATTGAAGTAGATGATAGATATATCTATATTTAATTATACAACATGTGTTTTATCACTATATAATAAATATTACTAACACTACTAAGTAGACACACATGTAAAAAAAAAAACTAAAAAACAATCTTATTTCAAACATTACGTGAGTTCACTATTTCAGAAAGTTATTTTGTGATTGTAATAATAAATTATTCAAGTTAATTGTCCAACAAAACTGAAATTTCCTAAGGAAAAAATATAAACTTACAGCGTGAAAGTAAAGTTCAAAAGTCAGTCCTTTACGAAAGAAGCACGAATAACGTTGATGATAGCAAACACGCCATTGAACTCAAAAAAGAACCTTCTCTCGGTTGATAGTGTGACTGCAATACATGCAAACAAAATCTTAACAATCTCGAAATCTGAATGTTGAGAAATTCAAAGAAAATAAATAAAAATAAAAACATGCCATAAAGGAAAATGAAACATTCATTCCTAATAAATTACTAAACTCAACATTGTGAAACATGAAATATTAGCTGTGGTGCCACAGCCAAATATAAAGCTAAGATTGCTTGAGAATGATTCCTTAAAAGCTTACAAATATGATTTCGCAGAGTTTAGTTCTAATGAGTGAAAAATCGGATTCCTCTATGATCATTCCTGCCTCCTACTTATAGGAGGTATTTGGATTGGGACTCCCTATCTTTCCTGAACTCGGTCTTCTTATTGTACTTGGAGAAGGACGTCTCTGTTGGCCTTGGTTCAGAAAACCGTATGTAAAGCGGATTGGGCTTGGGGCCTTTAATATTGTTTGGAAGATTGCTGGGTTTGCTTCATGTTTCTTCGGCCGCAAATGGCAGCTGGGCCTCTTGGCCCTGCTTCGGTTGAAGGTCTGCTGGGCCTGCTTCGGTCGAAGGACCGTTGACCTGGTTCGGCCGAGGGCTTGATCCTTAATGCTTTGTTTTTGGGCTTTGGTCCGATTTACTTGGGCCCTAGGATCACTTGAGTCGCTGTAACTTCATCTGACCTTTAGGGGCCGTAGGTTATTTTCTCACCACAGTAATCCCCTTATTGTCATTACTTGGCTCTTTCGAGTATGGCAGTAAATTGGTGGTTTATTTCGGTCGAATGGACCTTTTTCTTTAGTGATGCTTTCGGCCGAAAAGGTCGTGTCTTTGCTTGGTGTTTTGTCAGCTAGGATTCCACTATTTGTTTGATTTCTCTTTTGGGTTTCCACGTCAGTGTTTGCGTATCAAACCATTTTTAATTCGACGGCTCCTCGACTATTGTGCCCTAAAAGTGAAATCATTACCTTCATATTTAAACGTTAGTGGGTCTCTCTCTCTTCTTCATCTCTTCAAATTCATTTCTTGTGCTTCTCTCTCTATTTTTTCTTCGAGGCTCAGTCACTGTTTTCTTCTTCCGGTGGAGTTTCAATTCTAATTCGTCTCCTTCTTTGCGTTTTCAAGGTTAGTTTTGGTTGCTTCATTTTCTCATCTCTTATTTGGTTGTTTTGTTGTTCTAGTTTTGACCATTTTTGGTCTGTTGTTGTGCTTGTTTTGATGATTTTTTATGTGTTGTTGTTTTGGTTTTGCTTTTCCGGTAAGGTTCTAGTTGGGTCTAGGTTGTGGTTATATCTCAACCGTTTGTCTTCTTCCACTAACTGGGTTTCGATTATGTCTCTTCGTATTCCTGCTGTTTTTATTTCTTCTGGATTATTTTAATTTTCACATGTACACGTGTTCATGTTTCACATAGTGCAACCATTTGTGTAAATCTGTCTTTTTGTGTTGTCCTAACTTTGTCGAAGACCACTAACCTGCCTTTTCTTTCGGTTGAGTGTAGATGTCTTCTAACTCTCTGGACACGTCTACTTTTGTCGGTCTTACTTGTGATTGTTCGACCGAAGAGGATGGTGCCGAGTGTTCTTCCGCTCGAAATTTCCCGGCCGAGTCTAGGCCTCAAGGTATTCTTCCCCCTTGGCTCAACGTGCGAAGCACCATGACTAGGGGTGAATTGGAGGCTACGCGTTTCAGTTGTAAGTTTCCTGATTGGATCGAGATAAGGCTCCCAATGGACAATGAGAAGGTGGATGACGTTTTGGCCGATAGGTGGGAGCTTTACTACATTAGGCATTTTGAGATTTGCCTCAGATTTCCATTATGGGTCCGGTCGAAGAGTTGTGTACTTGGTGCCAGATCCATCCTAGCCATCTGTATACTGCTGAGTGTGGATCGATTAAAGGAAAAGTATAATTTGGCGTTTTCGACCGAAGACTTTTTCTATTCTTATTTTGTCAAACGTGAGAAGCCCGACACTGGTAGATTTGTCTTGAATGCCCGGCCTCATGGAAAGATCTTGATTTTGGGATTCACCTCTAACGAGCGCCGATGAAAAGACAAATATTTCTTCGTCAGGGGCGCCACTCGCTTGGGCAAGGGCCCGGGCTATCCTTTGTGTTGGAAGGATTCATGTACACTTAATGTGACCTAACTTGTTTGGGAAATTTATTCAGCCAACCGTATTGACTTGTTTTGTTATTGTTGCAACTAAGCACGATACCAAACACTGCAAGTCGTCTCCTCAGGCGCATGCTAGAAGTGATGTCATTCTCGCGCTTCCAAATAAGAAGCGTGGTCACAAGAGGTTGTTGCACGAGCTTCGTGTTAGTCAATTTTGGGCGTTTACCAGGACAAGTAGGTGGCCTTGGCTTCATATACATATATATATATATATTTATGCGATCGAAATAATGTAGAATTTTGAATTTGTTTGCAGAAATTGCGGACTACGTGATGTCGAAACCATCAGGTCAACGGGCGCTTATTATGCGTGCTATAATGCGCCAAATTTAGGCAAAGCAAGAGAAAGCTTTTGCCTTTGGACAAGGGAGTGTTTCGACCGAAGAGCGCTAGGGGTCTTCGGCTGATAATGTTCGTTCTAGTCATGCTCCATCTGATGGGGAGGGCCCTCATGATGCTGAGGGGGCGACGGTAGTTGAGGAACCGCAAGTCTCGGCTGAAGCGTAGAAGAGCCCCCACGCTTCGGTCGACAGGGAGAAGAGGCCGAGATAGGATGAAGAGAAAGAGGAAAAAGAAGAGGAAGAGGAACTTGAGCGTCCCAGGAGGCACGTCAAGCATACAAGTAGAAAGTCTACTTCGGGCGGAAGTGGTCTCTACCTTGAGTTTCCTGGTGACTCGTCGACTCGGAGAGTTACGACCGGAATGGTCAAGACTGCTGAGGGTTTCTTCTTCCCTCAGGACGAAGAGTGGTTGCATTCTTTGTCTTTCACTCAATTCCACGAGATGTCTGTTTACGGTTTATATAGGGTAGGTCCTATACTTTTTCCCTATTTTTTTCTTTTGTTTGTTGATTTGTTTTTACGTTTTTGATTTTCGTTCTTTTTCTTCCAGGCGCTCTAGGGTGCAGTGGGGATGCCCCATCACTATAGCGCTGTCATGCGCGATAGGAAGGAAATGGAAGCAAGCATCGAAAAGGCTTCGGCCGAGCTTACGGCTGCTCAAGACGATTTGGGTAAGGTGACGGCTCAGTGCGTTGAGGCCGTTAGGCGTTCTGAGGCATTGCAAGTTCATAATTTAGGACTCGAGTCATCTTGCAAGATGAAGGATAATGAGCTCCTGCGGCAGGCCAAAGAAATCGAGGAGCTGAAGTCTTTCAAGAATTCGGCTGAAGAAAAG
This sequence comes from Cardiospermum halicacabum, assembly GCA_031304145.1. Classification (NCBI taxonomy): domain Eukaryota; kingdom Viridiplantae; phylum Streptophyta; class Magnoliopsida; order Sapindales; family Sapindaceae; genus Cardiospermum; species Cardiospermum halicacabum. The sequence goes on from CM062389.1 coordinate 5,960,890, forward strand.
ATAAAAGAGTTAGAGGGGCAAGTGGAGGCTCTGACTGAGGAGGCAGCTCAAGTTGAGGTCACCACCAGATCTTTTACCCTTGAGCAGGTTTTCAGGGATTCTCTGACTCCTCAGCTGGCCAAAGAGGAGTTGGATGCCTTGGCTGCCTTGTGGGATGGGGTTTGATTGTAATTTTGTTAATTTTATGTAGCGCTTGGCCCCATGTATTCCTTTGTTTAAATCAATGAAAGCGTTTTCGTCATCTTTTGTCTCTTGTGTTGTTCGGTCTTCGATTTTTCGTATGTTTGTTTGTTTTGATCTCTAATTTCATGGGGGTTCAATCCCCCAGCCTATCTGGTTGAATTGGTCGTTTCTGCTTAGGACTGATTTTAATCCCCCGTTGCTTTGCAAATTCTTCGACCGAAACGTACTATGGTCGATTTCGTCCGCTATACTTGGGACTCCCTTTGCTTGTGCTTTCGATTGTCAGAAGTTTATGTTGCCTATTTTTCTTTGCCCAAAATTTTTAGTTTCGCCTTTTGGCGATTTTTCCGGTTGCCCTTTGACAATGTGTCTTCGCCCGAGACCTTCTGGATTTACCAGAGGCTTGCTCTTTGGCAATGTGTCTTTGCCCGAGACCTTCTGGGTTGACCAGAGGCTTGCCCTTTGGCAAATTTTCGGGTTGCCCTTTGGCAATGCGTATTCGCCCGAGACTTTCTAGATTTACCAGAGGCTTGTCTTTTGGCAATTTTACGGGTTGCCCTTTGGCAATGTGTCTTCGCCCGAGACCTTATGGGTTTACCAGAGGCTTGCCCTTCGGCAATTTTTCGGGTTGCCCTTTGGCAATGTGGAGTCACCCTTTGGCGATGTTTGGAGTATTTTGGAGAAGAAGAGTAGATAAGCAAAAAGATTTGTTTTATTGCGTTAAAGTGGGGCCTCATTAAAAACCCTTTTTGGGGAAAAGAGTGCCCGTTATTACAAATATTGTGCTATATTCTAAATTGGTACCTTTTGAAGTGGTGTATGTTCCAGCTATGCTCCACCTCTTTTCCCTTCTTAGTGAGCAGTTTGTAGGATCCCTTCCCAGATGCTCGTTTCACTTGGTATGGTTCTTCCCAGCTTTCGGCCAATTTTCCATGAGCTTGGTTTTTCGTGTTCTGGAAAACTCTTCTGAGTACCCAGTCTCCCGGCTGGAAGGCTCGGGCCTTGACCTTCTTGTTGTACTGTCTTGCTATCCCCATTTGGTATTCGGCTATTCTTCGTTGTGCACTTTCTCTTTTTTCGTCCAATGTATCTCTTTCGATGGCTAGAACGTGTTCATTGGCTCGTCCGTCTAGTCTTTCCTGCGGTGATAGGATTTCTGTCGGGAGTACTGCTTCCATTCCATAGACCATTAAGAAGGGGGTTTGCAATGTTGAAGTTCTGGGGGTTGTTCTGAATGCCCAGAGGACTTTGTGATGGGCTTCGGGCCATAGTCCTTTGGCTCCCTCCAGCTTTTTGTTGAGGGAATCCACCACCGCTTTGTTGGATGCTTCCACTTGACCGTTGGCTTGGGGGTACCTCGGGGTTGAGTATGTGAGTTTTATGTTCATCTGGCTATAGAAATCTTTCAGGGTCTGCGCTATGAATTGGGGACCGTTGTCGGTGATAATTTCCCGTGGTATGCCAAATCTACAGATGATGTGTTTCCAAATGAATTTCTATACTTCTTGCTCTCTGACCCTTTCTAGTGCTTCAGCTTCTATCCACTTTATGAAGTAGTCGGTTACTATCAGGATATACCTCTTTCGACCATAGGTGGATATCGGGAAGGGTCCGATAATATACATTCCCCATTTGTCGAATGGCCATGGGGACGTAATGCTATGTAGAGTCCCGGCGGGGAGATTGGAGTAGTTAGTGTGTCTCTGGCACTTTTCACATTTCTTCACAAGTTTGGCTGCATCTGTCTTCATGTTTGGCCAGTAATATCCGGCCCTATGTGCTTTGAATGCCAGGCTTCTTCCTCCTAAGTGATTTCCGGCTGATCCCTCGTGGAGTTCTTTTAATACCAGTTCGGCCTCAGAAAGGGAAATGCAGTTTAGAAAGGGGCCGCCTATAGATCTTTTGAGAGTATTCCCCTGATGATGCAGAATCTGGCCGCTTGAGCTCGTAACTTTCTAGCTTCCGCTTTGTCTTCAGGTACTTGGCCATGATTAATGTAGTTGAGGATGGGGGTTCTCCAGTCGCTTTGTTCTATGGTCATGGTTTCTTCGTACTCAATGGCTGTTTTTAGGAGGAAGGCGTACACGATTGGTCCCGTTGGTTCGTCTTTCTTCATTGACGCCCCAAGGTTTGCCATAGCATCTGCCCTTTCATTTTCTTTTCTCGGGATCTGCTTTATCTCGGCCATTTGGAAACACTTCATGAGCTCTTTGGCTATTTTCAGGTATTTGGCCATTTTTTTCGTTTCTGGCCTGGTATGTGCCATTTATTTGATTGACCACCAATTCGGAGTCGAATTTTACTGTGAGATTGTGCGCTCCACTTTCTTTCGCTACCCTTATTCCTACAATCAGGGCTTCGTATTCGGCCTTGTTATTAATGGCGGGAAATTCGCATCGGGGGTAGGTTTGGGGGCTGCAGACATACGCCCAGGCCACTGCCACTCTGCCTGCTAGCTCCATCTACTTCTAATACCCATTCTTCGGTTGAGGATGTTACTAGTTGATTTACTTTGGCCTCAGTTTCTTCAGTTTGTAGGGTTTCCTCGAAGTCTACCATGAAATCTGCAAGGGCTTGAGATTTAATCGCCTTTTCCCCTTCGAACGATATGTCGTGTTGGCTGAGTTCTAAGGCCCACTTCATCAGTCTCCCAGACTTCTCAAGGGAGTGTAGCATGCTTCGCGAAGGTAGAGATGTTATAACTACGATCGGATGCCCTTGGAAGTAGGCCCGAAGCTTTCTTGCAGCAAACACTAGGCTTAAAATTATCTTCTCTAAGATTGGATACCTTGTTTCTGCTGAGGTTAGAGTTTTGCTTCCGAAGTATACCGACTGCTGCTTTTCCCTAATTTCCTTGACCAGGACGGTACTCACTGCAATCTGCGAATATGACAGGTACATGTATAGTTTCTCATTAGCTTCTGGTTTGGCTAATAGTGGAGGGCTGGTCAGGAAATCCTTCATGTCGGCTAGGGCCTTTCTGCAATTTTCGGTCCACTCAAACTCCTTAGATTTTTTTAGGGCTTCAAAGAATGGTTGGAACTTCTCTGACGCCTTTAGGATGAATTTGGTTAGGGCTGCCAGTCTTCCTGTGAGTTTTTGAACATCTTTTTTGTTCTGAGGTTCTGCTATGTTCAGGATTGGCTTGATTTGATCCAGGTTGGCTTCAATTCCTTTCTTCGTAACTAGATACCCCAAGAATTTCCCTGCTTTGACCCCGAATTGGCACTTGGTGGGGTTGAGTTTCATGTTATACTTCCAGAGGGTTTCGAATGCTTGACTCAAGTGGTGGACGTGTTGGCTTGCTTCTTCTGACTTTACCAGCATGTCATCAATATACACTTCCATGGTTTTTCCCAGCTTGTCAGCGAACATTTTATTCATGAGTCTCTGATAGGTGGAGCCGGTGTTCTTCAGGCCAAAAGGCATTACTTTGTAGCAATAGATGCCCCGTTCGGTGATGAAGGCAGTTTTCTCTTGGTCGCTGGGTGCATTAATATTTGATTATAGCCGGAGTATACATCTATGAAGCTTAACAATTCGTATCCAGCAGTCGCGTCAATGGTGAGATCTATGTGTTGCAGCAGGAACGGATCTTTTGGACAAGCTTTATTTAGATCCGTGAAATCGATACACACTCTCCATTTCGCATTTTTCTTCTTGACGACCACTACATTCGCGAGCTTGTCCGGGTATTGGACCTCTCTGATCGACCCATTCGCGAGGAGTTTTTCCACTTCTTCATTAATGATCTCTTCGCTCCTGGGCGAATCTTCATCGCTTTTGTCTCACTGGCTTCATGCCCTCCTTCACATTAAGTTTGTGGGTTATGATTGTTGCATCGATTCCTGTCATGTCTTTGTGTGACCAGGCAAAGAAATCTTGGTTGGCCCTGAGAAAGTTTACCAGTTCTTCTCTTTTTCTCCCTTCTATCATGGCGCCAATTTGCACCGTTTTCTCCCCCTTCTGATCTAGTGGTATTTCATCCACTTCATGTTTGGCCGGTTCTTGGGGTGCCCTCAGCCGGGTTTGTGATTGCTATACTTTGGCTGCTTTTTGTTTTAGGCAGTTGGCATAGCACTCTTTAGATGCATTTTGCTCCCCTTTTATTTGCTTGATCCCATGTGGAGTCGGGAATTTAATGAGTTGGTGGTATGTAGACGGTATTGCCTTCATCTCGTGAATCCAGGGCCTCTCTAAAATCACATTGTAGGCCGAGTTTGAGGTTATTACTAGAAAGGTGGTATGGAGGTTTATTCCTTCCGCTTATACTGGTACCTCGATTTCGCCAATGGTGGAGGTGACTTTACCGTCGAAGCTGACGAGTGATATGGCTTTTCTACGCATCATCCTTTCATCTAGTTGTATGTTTCTGAATGTCTCGAGGAACAGGATGTTGGCTGAGCTGCCATTGTCGACTAATACTCTTTTCACCGTTAGGTTTCCTATTGATATTTTGATTACCAACGCGTCAGTGGTGTGGCGCGTTAACCTCTCCGACCTCTTCTTCAGTGAAAGTGATGGAGTAATGGCTGTTTGAGGCCTCGCTTCTGATGCTATATACGCTTTGAGTCTCTCTGAGCTTTCTCTTTGCAGTTGAGCTTGTCAGTTCGCATATGTCGGATCCCCCGGCTATCATGTTAATTACCCTCTCTTCAGCATTTGCAACCATGCTCGGGTTCATCAACTGCCAATTCTTGTCGGCCTCGGCCACGATTTCCCGCCCCTTTTCAGTCAAATATTCCCGCAAATGTCCAGTTTTGATTAGCTCCACTACTTTCCTTTTTAGGGTCCAACATTCATCGGTGTTGTGGCCATGATCCCCATGAAACTGACAGTATCGGGGCATGTCTTTTCGTCCAGAGGGGTTCTTGGATTTTTCGGGCCACCTGACTATGTCCCCCAGGCTTTTGAGTACCGTTAGAGCTTCTCTCGTAGGTATGATGAGGGGGTACGGCACTAGCTCTTTCTCTCGATGTATAGGGCCAAGGCCTGTATAACTTGGCCTGGATGAGCTTCCGCGGCCGGAATCTCTTTGGCTCTTTCTGTAATCTTCGTTTCGACCACTGTTGTTAGGGTCGTTCCGTCCTCGAGAGCATGGGACGCTTTGTGAGCCTCTATGATTCCTAGGTTGGAATTCTTCTTCATATTTCATTGCATCTTCAGCCCTTTCTAAAACATCTTCGAAGGTCTTGGGTTTTATTAGCTTAAGGCTTTCGTAAAATTTTGACGTTTTTACGAGCCCATTTATGAAGGCTTTGATGGTGCTTTTATCCCGGCAGTCTGGGATGACCATTTTAGTTTCCTTGAACTTTCTTACATACTGTATGAGACTTTCGTTGGCTCCCTGTCTCAGGTCATAAAGGTCATCCATATCCTTTTCTTTCCTTCGGCCGTCAGAGAAATGGTTGACGAACTTCGTGGCCAAGGAGGAGAAAGACTTGATACTCTTTTCAGGAAGGACCGAGTACCATCTTTGGGCGGTTCCCGTCAGGGTGGAATCGAAAGCTTTGCACATTATGGCCTTCATGTCCTCTTCAGGGATATTGCACGTCCCCATGCAAGTTTTGTAGTCGGCGATGTGGTCCTCAGGATCTATTGTTCCCTCATAGGGTTTCATGTTAGGGATGGAGAATCTCTTTGGCATCCTTGTATCTAGGATCCAATACGTGAATGGGGTGTCAGAATAGTGCATTGTTGAAGAGCACATAGTGACCCTTTTACCCGAAGTTTGTTGTACCAGATCTTTTAGCTCTCTAATTTCACGATCACGGCGTCTTTCATGGCTTTGCTTGGATGATGTTGGTTTTGTCTGTTCGTCATCAAAACTGCTTGAGCTATTTTGATCTAGGGTTTTACGACTTTCCGTCGACCCATCACTTTCTTCTGACGATCCTCTGCCGAAATCTTCTTCGAAGTTGAGCTTCAGTTTGCGTATAAGAGAATATTTTCGGCTTGGCTGTTTCGATTTGCCTTTGGAGAGAGTAGTTGATTTCTTTCTAGACTCCGCTTCTTTTCTCCATTATTCTTTTTCCTCTTCTGCTCTCTTGAGCATCTCGGTTAGGATTGCCAATTGCTCCTCTGGTGATTTAGGAGTCAGGTTTTCTGCGTTGTTGGTCAAATCTGGACTCATCTTGTAAATAAGAGCTTTCTGGTAATGGCTGAAGATTGGATGATAGTGGAATCTTAACCTGGTGTGAGGTTCATAGCCCCACGGTGGGCGCCAAACTGTGGTGCCAAATAAACCACAGCCAAATATAAGGCTAAGATTGCTTGAGAATGATTACTTAAAAGCTTACAAATACGATTTCACAGAGTTTAGTTCTAATGAGTTAAAAATCGGATTCCTTTACGATCATCCCTGCCCCCTATTTATAGGAGGTATTTGGGTCCTACTTCTATCTGGATTAGGACTCCCTATCTTTCCTGAACTCGGTCTTCTTATTGTACTTGGAGAAGGACGTCTCTGTTGGCCTTAGTTCAGGAAACCGTATGTAAAACGGATTAGGCTTGGGCCCTTTAATATTGTTTAGAAGGTTGCTGGGTTTGCTTCATGTTTCTTCGGCCGCAAATGGCAGCTGAGCCTCTAGGCCCTGCTTCGTTCGAAAGTCTGCTGGGCCTGCTTCGGCCGAAGGACCGTTGACCTGCTTCGGCCGAGGGCTTGACCCTTAATGCTTTGTTTTTGGGCTTTGGTCTGATTTGCTTAGGCCCTTGGATCACTTGAGTCGCTGTAACATCATTTGACCTTTAGGGGTCATAGGTTGTTTTCCCACCGCATTATCTATATTAAAAAAAAAAAAAAGGCATTACCTTTATATATCAATTATTAACTCCCAATTGAGAAATCAAATAGAGGGAATAAGTCAACTAAGATACTATTAAATTCGATGTAAACCAAGTTGGGGCAAATTGAAGACGGATCATTTTATGATAATATTGATAAATAACTTATATGTACATCTGATATATTTCTGAAACCACATAATGAGCCATTAAATTCAATTATCTTTGTTGTTTATCTATCACTATTGGAAAAATATAATGATTTAACATATTTACAACAAAAGCTATAATAATATAAAAAAAAAAAAAAAACTGATTATGAACTAAATGAGATGATTATGAACATTTTGCCAGACAAAGGTAGATCATATCTTAGTTCAGAAAAAGTTTGTAAAACAAGTATAAACACCAATGATGAAGATCTTTTGTATCTAATAGAATTTTTTTTAATACCTTAAAGTTCTTTGGTATACCAAATCATGATATTAAATTAAAAAAGAAAGCCTCATCCATGCTTTTAAGAAATTTGAAACAAAGCGAAAGGTTATGTAATGACACAAGACTAATTATATCACATCTCGCTAAATGGTGTATTAGTAAAGCAAAAAAATATATGGCACAAAAATTGGTTCTCACGTAATAATCTCTAGAATCATCATGTCACCAAATGAGTCAAGATGGTCATTCAAGCTTAATAGACGACAACTTCCTTTAGCATCTTACTTTGTCATAATAGTCAATAAAAGTCAAGGGCAATCTCTAAAGCAAGTGGGGTTTTATCTACCGAAATAAGTTCTTACACATGCCAACTTTATATGACAGTATCACGAGTTACAACAAGAAAAGGTTTGAGGATACTGAATGTCAATGAAGAAATTAATGAACTTAATCTTATTCAATACATAGTATATAAAGGAGTCTTTCGAAATATAAAATCGTCGATTCCAAATAATTGAGATGTGTATGCAGAAATTTTCTACAAATTATAACACTATTGTAAGTAACTTAATACCTCACCAATCGTTTAGATTGAGTAACATGTTTGTTATTAATTTTAATTTTAATTGTATTTTGTTTAATTGATGTTTTCTAATATGGATTGTGTTTGTTTTTAGATTGGTCGAGGACTTTATAGTGATTTTGATTATTGAGGTAATTATTTTTGTAATTTTGTTTCACTTCCCCTTTCATGGGTTTAATAGTAATTTTGTTTGTAACTTATATTACATATCGCTACATAAACTCTAAAATGAGTGGTGGTTGGGGTAAAGACAAGGTTTCCTCATCAAACATACCTTAATTTTCAAGAGATGCTTTATTATTATTGTTCCACTTTTATTCGCTTTCAAGTTGACACTATCTACTAGTTTAGGGCTAATGCTAAAAAAAATAGAGTCCGTAAAAATTTGCAATTTGATTGAATATCAATTTTTGAGGTTTCATAGTTATTCAACACACATAAATTATGTTTTCACTTTTTGAATATGGACAAAAAAGAGTTGACGGAGCAAGAAACCAAATTGTATGACCGACAAATTAGGGTTTAGAGTGTTAACGTTTAATACAGGAGAAAATTTCAAAACTTTGAGATGTTAAAAGGTGTTTAGAATTGTTTAATTGATTGAATTTGGTTGATTAGGTTAAGAAAATTTCATATTTTGGTTTGTGGAATTAAATGGTCAGTTACCGAGGTATTTATTTATTGTTAGTTTTAACTTTTTGATGGATTTATTTTGATTAGATTGTAGTGATTATTATGTTTTATTTAGTTTGCAAGAATATAGTGTTGACTAGTGTTGGTAGTTTGACTTCATGGATGATAGGGTGGTGACAGAAGAAGCACTGTTTGCAATTTTTTATTCCTCCATACGAAAGTTCATATGACGGGAAAACAATTGCAAAGGTTTGTTATGATTCATTGATAGAACTTAACCCAATAGTTCGTGTCGGTGTTGAAAAAAAATTGTGATTTTGTTAGTGTTTAGTTGTGTTTTTTCATTAGTTTAACAGTGTAGTGAAGTGTAAATGAGTGTCTTTTGCAGGTAATGTATCGAGCTTTGGCGGAGAATTCTTTAATAAATTTATGGAATCTTTTATCTCTTGAATTATAAATCATATTGGTAGATATTGTGTTTTGTGATAGGATCTTTATATTTAATTTATTCATTTTGAAATGTTTCATTCACTTTTGTTGATTTCTAAGTTTTGTATCTACAAATTGATGAATGAGAAATGTCATAAGTTTTCAAAATGAGTAGAGTTATTTATCAAATGCAACGTCACAAATAACAGCAGCTACCAAAGGACATTTAAGTGTTGTTAAAATATTGCTTGAAATAGATCCTATCTCCATATAGCTTACAAGATCTAACAGCAATACTGCATTACAAAAATGCATGGACATGTAGATGTGGTGAAAGCTCTGTGGGATCAAAATCCACAATCAGATATAAAATTTGATTAAAAAAGGATACACAGCTTTAAATATGGTTGTCAAAAGAGTTAGGGTTCAGTCTGTGACGTTGATTATTCGTACTGATTCCACACCATCATGCTTCTAGATAAATTTGGTTATATTGTATTGCATATTGCTATAAGGAAGAAGCGAGTAGAGGTACACTAAAATAATACTCGAAATAATATAAGGACTTCCTCTATTTGAAGAAGTCGATGACAACGGGATAATAAAAGCCAGTAAGCTCGACCATCCACGAGACAAGCTTCGGAAATCCATGATTGAAATCAAGAAACTCTATCACCATGGAATCGCAAATGACCTTCTAAATCTCCACAAAACAGGAGTATACAATGCAAGCAACTCTATCACTGTGGTGGCTGTCTTGTTTTCAAATTTTCATCTTCACATGGTATAAAAGTTTATATGTATGTTGAACATATGGCCTCAATATCCTTTTGTTATTTGATGATTTTCCTTTGTGAACCACTTTTGTTTGATGAGATTATAAGGTGTAAGTTATGTTAATCACATTAGTTCTTTTATTATAAACAGCTTTTTGGTTAAAAGAGACAAATTGAATGGAGTGTTCAAATCATCTTGGTTATTAAACAGGTATGAGTGTTATTAATTAGTTATTATGTACTAATGATGGTTTAATGGGTTTGAACATGATGAATTTCTGTTTTGCAGAACGAACTGGGACAGTCTAATTCATGTGTTGAGGCTAAAAAGAGACAAACTAAGCTCTGTGATTCTTGTTACTATAAAATATTATTGATTCGATAAATGTGACATTATTGTTTATCAAAGTAACAAGTGTGTTTGTTTACTATGATTTGACAAAAGGTTCATCAACATCATTTATCTGTGTTAACTTTCTGTAGATGTAGAGCTACAATAAATATTACAGGACCAATATATTGTGCATCGTGCTTTTTAGAAGGCTTCAAGTTAGAGGCCAATTTTGTATGACAGTATTACAAACAGGTCGATTCCTAAGGTGAGGTTTTATGAAGTGAAACTAGAATGATGAGCTGCATATTGGTATTTAATGTGGTTAAGAGTTTGTGTGTGGATATTTTTGTGAATGTTTTCGGATGCAAATGAGCTGATCATGGAAATTGTAGTGTTCGAAATGAAAGTTAGGTATCTTCAAAAGTATCATTTGTCTTTCTACCATGAAACTTCTGATCAAAGGTGTAAGTTTCAAACTCTAAGAACGGCTTTTGAGCTGAAGTTTTCTGAAGTTTCAATTGTCTTTCTACCATTTTTCTAAAGTTTAAGAGACAGTAATGAGAAAACACTTTCATTTAAAATTTGTTTAAACTAAAAAAATGATGTGTACTTCTGTGCAGTGTTGCCTAGAAAGTTTACTCCTCATAACCTGATCTACATTTCTCAAAGGGAAACGAAATAAAAAGATTTTTCATACAATAATAAAAAACACAACAGGATATAATAGGTCTCTATACAGTGAAATAGCCAAAGAAGTAATATACTTAATTCACTTGTCTGGATTGGCCGAATAAACATTTGGCAAATAAACTCCTTGAGGGTCAAAAAGGAAATATACTAGGGTCAAACGACGCCCTAGCAAAGGAAATAATAATAATGAGCAACCGCACTTTCATGGAATCGTTACATATCAACCTCACAAAGCTTAGCTACCCGAGTAGTTTCTGTAAAGGTACCGAACCTTTAAGCTTAAAAAAAATCAAATTTATTAAATTATAAGAGCATCCAAAACATTTAGAGAAATTCGGAATGATTATTTAAAATAATAAATTTATTATAGTATTTTAATTTGATTCCCGTGTATTTATACTTTAATTGTATTAAATATAATTAAGACTATAATGTTATTAGAAATTCACAAGACACTCTGTCTAGTGGAAGTAGAGGTGTTAATTCGAGTTGGCGTGTTGTGTTGATCCAACCCAAACTCTACCCATTTAATAAACGGGTTGATCGTGTCAACCCTGTGATTGACCCGTTTAACCCATTTATTTTAAAAAGTTAAAATAATCTTTTGAATAATGAAATTTTATATTTTAAATTATATAACTACGATTAAAATTTTGCATATATGTTATTTATTACACTCTTAGATACATTTAATATTGAATTACATTAAATTAAAAATAAATAATATTATAAATAATAAAAATAAAATAAAAAATAAACTTAAACGAGTTGGCGTGTTCATGTCATGTCGACCCAACCCATTTAGACTCAACCTAAACCCGTAATAAATGGGTTCGTGTCGTGTCAAAAATTGCCACTTTTAAGCGGAAGATATAAATTTAGAAAGCATCGCAGTAGTCTAGAAGCGAGAGCTTATTTTTTTTAAAATATTAAATTAGTTTATTTGGTTTCATCTTATTGATTTGATTTGATTTAATGTGATTTTAATAGTTGTTTATGAAGACAATTAAATTTATTTGGATTTGCAAATTGTAAACTTTAATTTTGGTAGGTAAAAATTTATTCTATTATAATTATGTTCATAATGCATTTCAAAATTGAATATGATTAATGTTATATATGATTATATTTTTAAATAATTACCTTTTTAATTATTTCAATTTTAAAATAATTTTGGAAAGTCGTTAATATTTTACTATGTAACAATCTATTCTAAATAGATAAATTAGTTCAGGAATTAAGCAAAAGATTTGTCATTGTAATTTCCTTTTCTTTTTAAATTATTATTTACTATCTAATTTAACTTTATTACAATTTTTATATATTTTTAAAATTATTATTAAATTTTTTTCCTTCTTATATTCAATTTTCACAAACTTTTATTCTGTTTAGGAATAAAATATTATCTTAATTTTTTTAAAATACATATTTTATTAAAATCTGTTAATTTAGAGACAGGAAGATGGTCGGAGGGGGTTTAAATACATATTTTATAAAAATCTGTTAATTTAAAATTTTGAAAAAGAATTCTTATCTTATCTTCAATTAATGATTATAGGGGAGAATCGATTGAAAAGTGCATAGAAGCCATTTTGTTAGAGTGAGGTATCAATAGAGTGTTCATCATAATTGTTGATAATGCCACATCAAACACCACGGCCATCAATTCCACTACAAAGAAGTTAAATAGTTGGAATAAAGAAGCAACAATTTTATGTGGTAAGTACATGCACTTGCGTTGTAATCCTCATGTTTAGAATTAATTTAACGGTCCCTCTAGAAGGATAATTGTGCGTGACTTGTAGCAATTATATATTAATAAGAAGTCATCAAGAGATGAAAGTTTAAAATTTCTCTAACTATAGATATGTGGACTTCAGTTCAAAATACGGATTAGATGGTTGTAATTGCTCATTATATCGACGAAGATTGGGTGTTGTAAAAAAAAATTCTTAGCTTCTCTTTAATTAGTGATCATAGGAGAGAATTGGTTGGGAAATAAAAGCCATTTTGTTAGAGTGAGGTATCGATAAAGTGTTCACCATAACCGTTGAAAATGTCACATCAAACACCACGACCATCAATTCCATTACAAGAAAGTTGAATAGTTGGAATAAAGATGCAGCAATTTTATGTGGTAAGTACGTGCACTTGCATTGTAATATTCATGTTTATAAATGAGGGTTTGTGAGGGTTTGAAGGATGTGCATGAGTCATAGTGGGCATTAGAAATACAGTCAAGAATGTGAAACCTTCACCAAATAGATTTGGTAAATTCAAAAAGGGTATGGAACATCAAAAGATCAATAGTGAAAGCCTTGCGGTTCTGTATGTGCCAACAAGGTCGAACACCACGTACTTTATGTTAGAAAGTGTTATCAAGTTAAGAAGAGCATTTGAATGGATAGAGGAAGAAGATGGTCACTATGTCAAATTATTTTTGTGAGAATGAGAATGACAAGAAAAGAGTGGGACATCAACTTCGAAAGATTAGGAAAATTCTATGGTTCTTAGCAAGTATTGGTAACATTTTACGAAGTTACTTTGAAATTTAGTGCTTCAATGAGTTCAACATCTAATTTTGATATTCTAGCTTGGGATACAATTTACAATAAACTAATGATGTTAAGTGGTGAAGATGATGAACCTGTGCGCGGGATGTCTTGTAGCATGAAAGTAAAATTTGACAAGTATTGAGGGAAATTAGAGTCAATAAATAGCTTATTACTTGTAGCTTCGGTTCTTGATCCAATATACAAGTTTGGTTATATGCAGTTATTGTTTGAGAGTTTCTTTGGAAATAATACTACAAAGACAATATGTGACAACATTGGATCTTTATTAGAGCAACTATATACATGTTACATATTGTTGAATCCGAATTTAGATGGTGGATCATCTTCCATCGGTTGTGAGGGCGATGATGTTAGTAATGGCAGTAGTAGGCTTGGTGGGGATTAACATGGTGGTCAATAGTTAAAATCTCTTATCAAGGAAGCTTTGTTATGGAATTTGAAATAAAAAGAGGTGAATACAAGCATTAACAAAGTGGGTTGAATTTGTATTTATGTGAATGAGAAGTTTGATCTACTAACGAAATCTCCTATCATATCATGCATTGCACGTGATGTCTTTGCAATGCAAGTGTCCACTATAGATTTGGAATCGAACTTTAGCACTAATGGTCAAATCCTCGATCCTTTTATGAGGAGTTCATTAAATTTTAAAATGATTAAGTGTTTAATTTGTGCTCAAAATTGATTAAAGGCTAGATATTTAGTAAAGCAAATCCCAACTACACCACTAGATCATGCTTAGCAATTTGAGGATGTTAACATTTCCAATAAGGAGTATTATCATCAAATTGAAAAAGCTAGTTATTTAAGTTATTTTATTTAATTATATTTATTTAAATTCAATATTAATTCTCATATTTAGTAATTTCTATTTTATTTTTTGTGGTTATATTTTGATGTCATGACATTAAGCGGAAATTCAATGGAACCCTAAGGACATCACTCTATCTTTGATAAGTTAGTTTATTTTCGCTTCGATAGTATAATACTTTTTTTATTTTTGAATTACTGAATTTCTCATTCTGTGGTTTTGTTTAGTGTGAGTTTCTTTGATTATGAGTTTGATTTGTTGTGTTAAAATGCAATAACTAGGAAGTTCCTTGAACTAAATAACACACATTGTTAACTCTAGCGTGGCGTTGATGAGTTTGTGCACTGCATCAAACTAGGGTTCAAGAGAGTTATAGTTCGCCAATATGCCTCCTCGATTGTGTCCATTCGGTCACTCATGCCCTGTCAAAAGAAAAATATTAAAGTAGTACTCCATTATACATGTATAGTTATAAGTTCAGCAAAGTTAAAACAGTGTTAATAAGTTACATTTTAGGAGTTTGTAGTGTGGTATGTTACGTTTGATGAGTTTGTAATGTGGTAGCTTAGGAGTTATTTGTATTTGGGATGATCAAGTTTCTGTTAATGGATTGCTCTGGAGATTGATTTGCAGATTATACTCGAATGAGGTTTATTACTTTGTTTATCAGATTTTGATACATATGATACTGATATGTTATATCTTTCTTTAAGAGGTTTCTCTAACTAGATAAAGGGGAGTAAGACATTGTGTAGATGGATAGAGGTTTTTTTTATTTAATGTAATGTATATGTATTTCAATTATCTGACATTCCTCTAAGAAAGTGCAAGTTGTTATTTTTTCATTAAAACCTTAGCTTGAACAATAGCATTTAGTATCTAATTGACATCAATATCCATTACACCTATGCTATTATAATATTGTATTTTTATTTCTTATAATGTTGTTAGTTGAAGCTGCTGGCTTTGTTGGAATTTTCTTTATCATTTTCACTAAATAAAATCAAGCTATTAGACTTGTTATGTTAGTTTAGTTCGATTACATTGACTCAAATGATTTATAACTGTTTTTTGTTCTTTTTTAATGGTTGTAGAGGTTGCAAATCATCCAGTCATGACCAGCATACCTGCCATTATTTTGAAGACTATGTGTAGTGCTTTCTTTTATGATGTTCTTGGATGTTCCATTATACTTGTGGTCAGTTTGTTGGATTTTTAAACTTTGTTTTGCTTCCCTTTTTTTCAAGGATCATATATAGATTATAGAGACTTTAGTTTATTTTTGTTTGAATTTGTTGTATGAACCTTGTAGTGATGTTATCTTAGACAAGGTTCTTTTTTTCAGCATTATATTAGTCCAATTATGTGTAATAATGTGTACTAGTTTTCCAACATTTCATTAGTTTAAAATTAAGAAATTCATCTGATTGTTTAGAGGAAAATAAAAGAGGCATTAGGTAACCGTCAAAACTAATTGAACCAGACTGAACCAAACCGATATTTTTCTATTTGTTTTGGTTTGGTTTTACTATTAAATCGGTTTGGTTCGAGCCCAGGAGTACAAAATTGATTACTTTTTGGGTCAGGTCGATTTGGTCCAAAACCGAACCAAATCGACTCGTGTCCACCCTAGACATAATGATAGCAAAATTATGGAAAGATTTTTTAAATCCAACATCTTCTCAAGATTTGAAATACTAAAATTTTTTATTGGTAATGGAGGATCCTATCTCTATAGCCAACTCATGGGAAAACTTCTCGTAAAATATGGAGTTCGGTAAAGGATAACATCTGCTTATCTTCCCCAAACAAATGGTCAAGCAGATGTCTCTAATAAAGAATTGAAGTTGATTTTGGAAAAAATTATGAGTAGCTTGAGAAAAGACTTGAGTACTAAATTGGAATATGTCTGATGGGCTTATCAAAATGCTTTCAAAACACTAATTGGCATGACACATTTTCGGCTAGTCTATGGAAAAAATTATTTCCTCCTAGTCGAGCTAGAGCACAAATCATATTAAGTAATAAGGGTTATGAACTATGACTTAAAGTCCACATCCGAGAAAAAACTTCTCCAACTGGACGAGTTGGAAGAATGATGGCCTTAAGCATATGACAACTCTGTGGCATATTAGGAGAAAGTGATGTATTATCATGATCGAATAATCAAGGAAAGGGTTTTTGCACTAGGTGAATGGGTACTTTTCTTCAATTCAAGACTCAAGCTATTTTTTGAAAAATTGAAGTCGAGATGGTTGGTTCCCATTAAGTTGTTAAAGTCTTATCTCATGGGACAATATAGTTGGAAGATAGAAGGACTAACCACACTTGCATTGCAAAATGGCCATAGGCTTAAGCACTAATATGGACCTAAAGAATCATTAACATATGGGAATGGGGATAGAGATATCTTGGTAATAAATCTAGCTAAAGCAAGTATTAGTGAAGAAATTATCTAATTGGTAAAGTGTAACACCCCATATTGAGACAGGGTTAAAATGAATTGAATTGCTACCCATATCACCAATGTGCACATTGTTTTTCAGGAGCCTAGAACTTGAGAACTCCAAAGTTAAGCGTGCTTATCTTAGAGCAATTAAGGGATGGGTGACCTTCCGGGAAGTTTGTCAGGAAAGCATGCGAGTAAGGACAAAGCATGTTGGAAAGCTTAATAGTGGTCTATGGGGTTAGTGGTTAGCCTTAATACCGTTATGTGACAAGGTGGCGCCCGACCACCGCACCTCGGGTCATCCAGGGGCAGGGGTCGGACGTCACAAATGGTATCAGAACAATCCTGCGACCGCCATATGCGTCTGTGGACGGAAGTGCCTAGGGCAATCGTCTAGCAAGGGTAAAAGATTCTAGGAAGGTTGTGGGCACAACAAGAACGTCCTGTCCTCACAAGAACGTCCTGTCCTAAAGGGGGTGGGTTGTAACACCCCATATTGAGAGAGACGTAAAAGGCATTGAATTGTTACCTATATCACCAATGTGCACATTGTTTTTCGGGAGCCTAGAACTTGAGAACTCTAAAGTTAAGTGTGCTTAACTTTGAGCAATTTTGGGATGGGTGACCTTCAGGTAACTTTTTCTAGAAAGCATGCGAGTGAGGACAAAGCATGTTGGAAAGCGTAATGGTGGTCTGTGGGGCTAGTGGTCAGCAAATGACCAGTTATGTGACAAGGTGGCGCCCAACGACCGCACCTCGGGTCATCCGCGGGCGGGAGTCGGACGTTACATAAAGTCTTTCTCGATTCTTCCTTTACTTTACAAAACTCTAGTCATTAAAGGTAATGACACTTGACAAATAACATAAAAATTCATTAAGCTATTATTTATAAGTTAACTGTAGGGTTATAGATCTGGTGGTAAGCGAGAATCTAATAGACGTAACCAAGAAGCACTCATTGTTCTATTCTATTCCAATCAGTTAACTAAGACCGTTGAAAGTAGGAACTATTTACTAGTAATTTTGAGAAGTTAAAAAAACTTGCTAGCTTGAGAACTTGTGAATTGATTCTGGCGGACCGAATAAATCTGCAGATTAACCAAGTCTTTTTTTCTCTACCGTTGTTATTTAATAGCTAATCTTAAATATTTGTTGCATTTAAATTAAAATTTCTAACATCTTCTTCCTTAGCTTTTCAATTTCCAAATATTTTAATTTTACAAATAATGTAATCTAAGTCCTCTTCTCCATTCTTTTCTTTTGCCATTTTTCTTTATCATCTAACATACTATTATAGTCTAGGAAAAATTCTTTCAAGTCATCATGATAATATACTTCTTAAACTTCAATTTCTTTATTCATTCTAAAGTATGCTTCTCCATGATCACCAATTAAGTTAGGGGTAACCATTTCTCTACCCTTATTTTCTTATTCTGTTTTTAATGTGATACTAATTTATTAAGTTGGGGTTCTTTATCAAATCACATTAGGACAATGTGAATTTTTAAGCTGGGGATAGGGTGTGCATATTAATGTCCATCTTGAGTCTTTTTCAAAAGAGACAATATATCATACCAAACAACCAACCCAAGTACCACACCAAACCTTAATCATAAATTTCAAGCTAAAACAAACCATAACCTCACATTTCAAGTTGCAAACAAACAATAACCACCCATTTCTAGCTACCAATATACCTTAACCACCAATTTCAAGCTAATTGAGACACTACAAACAAACTCAACCACCAATGTCAATAAATAACCAATATATATATATATATATCAGAACCTCATGCGGGACCCACAAATCTGACGTAGATGCTTGAGAGTTCCGCTTTGGGTTGAAAAATCTCAAAAATCTCAAGTTTTGAAATTTGAAGATATTGTACCAATCAGAAGATAACACATGTATTCCTCAGACCTATTAATTTCTTCAAACCCTTTGCTCTTCATTTTTCCAGAAAGGTTTCAATTTTTATTTAGTTTCAAATGTATGGGAAATAGTACAGAGCGAGGTAGAAAGTGAATGGGATGATTTTTCTGCTCTCAAAAGGACCTGATTCCATGAGGATAAATAAGGTGTTCCGCCCTTCACTCTTCGTGAGGTCTCTATCTTGCGCATGGTCTCTGACGATCCTCATGTCTTAGAGTGAAAACTGTCTTCGATCTTCTCTAATTTTTTGAGTTGTGTTAGTGTTAAGATTTGTTACTTTGACTTCGAAATTGTGAATTTCAATATTGTTATGTTGTGGTCTACTACATCAACTTCTTTGCATTTGTGGGGATTTAGGTTTTTCGATGGTCTCTGACGATTCCCATGTATTCAGGTGAAGAGTATCTTTAATCTTTCTTAATTTCTTGCATTAGGTCTATGTTAAGATCTGTTGTTTTGATTTCGAAATTATGAATTTCAATGTTGTTATGTTGTGATCTGCATCAGATTCCTTGCATTTGTGGAGATTTAGGTTGTTTGATGTTACAAACCCACTATAAATTTCTTATTTTTTTTCAGGTAAACAAGAAAGAACACCTCAAGGGAAGCTACCAAGGGCAATAAAATAAATAATAAGGATGAGGAAATATATGAACAACTTAATACTTCACATATTGAAGAGAAGTCTTCTACCAGTACAAATTTGGATGATCCGGCTAATGGTGTCAGGGACAAATTTATTCAGGGAAAAATACAAAGGCTTCAAACCCACCATTTGATGGAGAAGGTTCCAGAAAAGATAAAAGAGCCAAATCAAAGAACTCATCTAAAAGAAAGAAGGGAAAGGTAATTTCATCACTTACTACTTGTAGTCCTTGATTTATTAAAATTATTTTCTAAATAAGATATTTCACATGGATATATATATGACTTGAGAATGAACTGCATAGGGCCTCTGTTCATAAGTTTCTTGAGAATGAGCTGCATGGGGCCTCTGTTCAAGCAGTACTGAGCAAATGAATTAACTTTAGCATTTTAACTTCACATTCTAGCAAAAACATTCATCTGCTACCTACCAATTAATGTGTGTATATATATTTTAGATGTTACAAACTCTATATTGGAGTAATTAATCTAAACTATAAAAATGTCTCTAACTACAGGCCACATTGAAAACTTCTGGCAATGTCTGTGAAAAATGCGGGGAGGATTTTGAATCAAGGTGTGTACATTTTTTTAGTTGCCTTCAATGCTGAAATAAATAAATATCTGCATGCTTATAGTTGTAAATTCAACTTATTGAGACATTTATCATTTCAGGAATAGATTACATAAGCATTAAGGTGATACAGGTCATGCATCATTAAAGTTCCAGTAAGGAATTACCTGCAAATAAGGTATAAGTAATAATTCTTTCAAGAAGCTTGTATTCTGTTCTATTTTCATTATTTTATATCATTCATTATTAGAAACCACCAAAAGAAAGTGTGTAAAAGCAGCATAAGGGAGCATAGAGGATTTATAGACCTCGAATGGAGGTTCACTGGAGAGGTAATTGACTATGGCAGTGTAGAAGATGTTCTAGATTTTGAATTTCTAATGTTTATTTTATTTTCTTTATCACTTTATTACCTGCTGAAGTTGTTCTAGATTTTGCAGTGGTCTTAGCGGAGCATTATGAAGCCTTTGGCTCACTGTCACATTAGAAGATATAAGTTTAGGAATCTTTCTTCTCAGTTTTAAACCAATTTTTTTATGACTTATAACATGTTGCTCTATTTAGGTATATTATATTTACCTATTGGATTATATATATATATATATATAAGTTTTGCTCTAAAGTTGGGTGCTTTTTGTTTAGATTGATGTAAAGGTGAGGGTATTTATATAATGGGTATTATTGGGTACGATATTGTTATTCCTCTGAGAACAATATCAAGATGTAAGAGAAGGAAAAGGGTTCTAGTAAAGTAGGTGAAGAAAGAGTTGAAGTTGATTTGTGTTGTTAGGTTTTGATATCAATTTTAAAATAATTTGATGAATTATTTATGCAGGATGTTGTAGAGCTTCTATCGGCAAAATTGGAGCATAATGTTTAAACAGAAAGATGAAAAAGGAAGATACACAAAACATAGCTGCATTGAGGCAATCAATGGTCTTCTATTCCAAGTCGTCATCAAGTCATTTATCTTCTGAGTCAAGTGATAGTGATCGAGGAGAGTTTATTGACATGAGACATTTCACCGAAAGCAGCTCATTGATACTAAGAGGTTCTCTGAGAATTTCCAAAGAGAGGTATGTATAGTGTGACATAATAGTTATTGCCTTCATTGGTATGATCGGTTGTTTGTGATAGTTATTGCCAAAGAGAGTGGCTCTCAAATATTCGTTGGTTTGTTTGTGATATTGATTTTTTCTGGGGTGATTGATATTCTTTTTGGAATGTGTTTAGTTTCTGAGAATATTTGAGTTCAAGAAAAATTTTAAAAGATAAAAGGCTGGATTTTGTTAATTCTGCTTTCAATTGTATTTGCTCAAAACTGAATGGATTTGAATAATGAGAATGTTATTTTTTTTATTTCTTTGGGTTTGTTTGATTGCTAATTGTTACCTTATAATAATCATCCAGACACAAAAGAATATCACAAAAATAATGGTTGTTTCTCTCCAGCAATTAAACTTGAGGTCAACAGTAATTCTGTTTTACTCCAGACCTACACCAAACACTCCCATAGACTAGCAACAACAACCGTCAGATGTGCCACCACCTCTCTAACCAAATGCTACATTATCACCGTTCTCCACAGAGATGGCATTACCCTGAAATCATCTTCGTAGCCAAAGACGTCCGCAAGCTCACCACTTCTCTTGAAGGTCATCTCTTTATTCCAATTTCCTCTTATTTTTACAATTTTGTTTTGTTATTCATTTTGTGTCTATGTGTATGTTTGTTTAAGTAGGGATTGAGTTTACATTCAAAGAGATGCCTCCGAGAGGATGACCTTTGGATTTGATTGGATTTTTATTTCCTCATGAGACATTTAAGACTACTAAACAGTTCGACGCTATTCTTCTCGGAGCAATTGAAGGGTATGTATGTGATCAATACTTTGATTTGTTCACTTTTTTGTGATTTTAAATGATTTTTTAAGTTCTTACATTTTATGTTAAGGTATAAATGGGATAATAATCCCAAACATTTGAAGCCTGAGAATGGAATTCAAACAAGCTTTAAAAATATGGCAGACACAAAGAGTACCCTCGAATCTGTTAGGATTTGGGTCGTCGAACATAAAATCAAGACTATTAGTAATCTTGTTTTACTTTTTATTTATTCATCGATTTATTTATTTACTTATTTCTAATGTTGATTTGTTTATTTTGGTTGGATTTGAAGGTTGTTTATTGCTTAGCGGCATCGTTGGGTCAATTGTGTACAATTGGTCTCAGCTTGGGATGAAAACCAATTTTAAGCTTATTCATGCTAAGGTAATTTTGTTCCTTTTTTGTTTGTGTACTTTTATTTGAAAAAGTTCAAAGTTTTAAGCTTTTTGCTAGGTTTTTGCCGATTGATTGAAAGAATGTGTGTTTGTTGATTGATCTTCAAGTGGGTGTAAATCTATTTTTTTGGCTATTGATAGTTGAAGAACTTGTGAGAGATCAAGTTGTTATTTTCCTATTGGTTAATTTTTGGATCATTGTGATTGATCGATCATCCTATAGCTTTGATTTTAGATGTGGATCTTGACCTTTTTCGTGTATCTGTACGTTTTTATGTGATTTAGGTTTGTAATTAGGTTAAAGTGGTTAAATGATTATTAATTCATAGCATATGATTTACGATTTTTGTCTCAATGAGTAGATGATTATTCAATTTCTGTATGATTAGTAATTACATTTAGATGGGTGGATTTATTTCCTTATTCTATTTTAAGTTTCGGTTTGGATGTGTTTATTTGTTCTCCATTGTGGATTTGCTCTTAGTTTTCGCTCTTAAGTGAGTGCTCATTCTTGTCTATGCCCAATCTGTCATGATAAGTTATATTGTCCTTATGGATTTGTATAAGGAGATCACCATGGATGGCTTTGTCAGTCGAGGAACTCTTTTGACTTATAAGACATGTCGTAGTCTGTTTTGGAAAATAATTGTGAACTTTAGAGAATGAGATCTAATTGGAATGATTATATCTTTGATAATTGAGGTTCATGATATCATGCTCAAAATCAAAGTAAGGTTTACATTCTCCAACTTTATGGTGTCAATTAAGTGTTTAAGGATCTACTTATAGTTTAGTTCTGCCCACTTTATCTATCAGATTTTGCCTACCATTTATTTTTTTTTCTTTTTTTTTTTATTTTTATTGGAAAAAGAATATCATGATAAACTTTGCTTAGGAATAGGTATTTACTTTAGGAAACCGAAGGAATTTGGAACTACTGAACATGGTGAGTATATTCGATTTAATACATAGGTGTATACTACTTATCAGGTAAACTTTATCTAGAAAACCACCTGATATTGTAGTTCTATTATTTGTGATAAATTTGCTCATGTTTTTTTTTTTCTGAAAACAATCACTTGAATTATCCATTATTCTTCTTAATTTATATTCTAACAAATGGTTTTTCTTATTCTAGTTTTGAATGTATATGTATTCCCTCTTGTGAGCAAATAACCATGGTTGTCTAGAGTTGTTATTCATACATTACTATCATGGTTTGGCCTTCCATGTCCATAACTCTCCCAAGCATCAACTACTTGCTAATGGAATTCTACTATGAAGGTATAGCTACAACATGAGAACAAAATTACATTATACACTAACAAAGGCACTGGAAAAAGAAATTTTAACTTCAACAACACATTTTCACATCCAATTTTTTCTACGTACTCTTTGTAATAGATCAAGGATTTGAATCTAACAACAATGACAGCCAAGTCTAGCATATAGTGCATTATTTCATATATAATCAAATAAGTTTTTCAAATTAGTAATCCTCTTTCTAATAATCAATTACTTATACACTTAAACTTACTTTTTCAAGGCACTGTATATTTTTAAAAGATTTTGAAAAGCTTCCATTGAATCAGCGTGATGAGAACAGCAAACATGTGTGGCTGAGATCTATCTTTAATTTTGAAACATTTTTCTCCTTATTATCACATGTGTATAAAGATATACCACATTTCATACACAAATATATATATATATATATATTATAATTTTTATATATCAATTTGATTCACTATCTTCTCAAGGATGTGATCAGTAAGGTGGGCTCTTGCTGGAATCCAATTAGCCACATTGATTAACATAAATATTATGATTGAATGATTATTGGATTAGATCAAGGCTAAGGCCTTTCAACATATATTGTGATTGAATGAGATGATTATTGGATCAAGGCTAAGGCCTTTTAACTTTTTTTTTTTAATACTATTTTCAATTATTTGATTAATTTAAATTAAAAGATTTAATGGATAATAAATATTATTTAACTGTAATTATATTTAATATTTGTTTTTGTTGATTCTATAGTCATACTAACAATCAACATACATAAAATAAGTGGAATAAGAAAACGAGAAATTATTGTCAATCGGTCGGCGGCGAATCACTTGGAAACAGCGCTCAAGTCACATGTTAAGAGCCCTAACGAGAACGAATGCGAAAGCTACTTCTCTTCGCTTCTTGGAAACATCTCAACAATTTCACTGTGCAAACAGTTTGCATTTAACATTGTTTTTGGAATGCTCTGGGATGATTTATGAGTGGAGAGAAAGACTCTATTTATAGTAGTCCCTAACTAGTTCTCTTGAACTAAAACTGATTCGAATTCAAATAATTGAATTCTTATCAGGTATCATCTTACCTATCCATTACTTAATGAACAAGTAAGTGACTTGGGTTGGGCTTATATTGGGTGGACCAATCACCCAGGCCCAATGGCCCAAAGCTTACTTCAATATAAGGCTTGGGCTAGTCCATTAGTAGCCACAAGTCCAACATTCTCCCACTCACACAAGAGAGGCACGGCCCATTAAGGACTGTCAAGACTTAAACAAAGAAAACATGCATCGATCGATCAATTGGTTTTATACGACAAATAACCGGTGTGACCAAATAAACCAATTTCTTCAATAAAGAAGAATAATCTCGAAATTCACTTCATATCCTAGACTTCCATGATTTGAATTCACTTCAAACATGTTCGGTCCCAAACAAACCAATGTTCTGAGAACTTCGAAGTACCTCTAATAACTACTGTGTTCCTAAGAACCACAGTCCACTCGTGTGTGATTTAAATAGTGTGAAAACAATCAGAGTCTTCCAATTTGCTCTTGTTCAAAAAGTCGATGAAAGTAACTGACATCACAGTCATGTCACATAGGCCGAATTTATCGTAGCCATAGAAAGACACGCCAATGACACAGTCATTACCCCAACACTCCAGATACAAGAGAGATTGTACTAAGGATTAATAATACGGGACTTTGCACGATAAGAAGTAGGGACAATATCTCAAACTTATCTTCCACAAGATCATATTTAGCTCGCACAGTATAAAAGCATGCGCGACAATGAACCTTGCCACTACATTGGGCGCGTATGTCTATTATAATAGTTCATTGTCTGGATGATAACACAAAGATATTCCTCAGACTTGATCACTCCCACTTTCCAAGTGCGATGACTCAAAAGTCTAGTCTGACTAGTCAGGTCTCATGATTGTGGTTCTCATGAGCGATTCTCAATCCAATTTGGAGAATCTCATCTTGACGTCCATGTCAAGACGATTATTTTTTACACCCCTCTTAGTTCATGAAACTCCTATTTAGAACATAAGTGTATAGATCTCAACTTGCATTATCACCGGATAATCAAGGCAACTACGCGTGCAAGTGTGCAAGTCTCTCAAACCTGACGATATACTCTCGGATGAATCAACTCTCTATATGTCAGAAACTCATGAAGATAAACAATTATCATTAAAACATAGACATAACAATCCAAGACCTTACAATCTACGTAGACCCAAAGACCTAGAATGCTTGACAAAAACATCTTTAGTTACAGCCTTTGTAAATGGGTCTGCTATCATATCATGCGTAGATATATATCTGAATGTTACATGTTTCTTTGTCACCATATCCCTGACAAAGTGGTACTTAGTCTCTATGTGCTTAAACTTACTGTGATACTTAGCATCTTTAGTGTAGGAAATAGCTGCCTGACTATCACAATATACAGTGACTGTCTTTGGCTCACTCTCATCTAGGTTAAGGTCATCTATAAACCTTTTGAGCCAAACAGCTTCCTGCACACCCACCGAGCAGGGTACAAATTCTACTTCCATGGTGGACAACGCTATGCAAGTCTGCTTCTTGCTACTCCAGGAGATTGCTCCATGACTCAAAATGAAGGCATAACCAGAAGTTGACTTCCTCTCATCCTAGTTGCCACCCCAATCAACGTCAATGTAACCCGCTAGATGGCTTTCACCATCTTGGTAACATAGAGCATAATCTGAGGTGTCTTTTAGATATGCTAGAATACGTTTCAAAGAAATCCAATATTTTTGTCCTAGATTAGACTGATACCTGTTTACCAGTCCTACTGCATAATAGATATCGGGTCTTGTACATAACATAGCATACATTAGGCTGCCGATGGCATTTGCATATGAAACTTTCTGCATTTTCTCACGCTCTTGCGGAGGTTTAGAGAACATCTCAAGACTCAAAGTCTGCCTTTTTGCAATGGGTGTATCCATAGGCTTACAATTAGCCATATGAAATCATTCAAGGATCTTATGAATATAGAGCTCTTGCGATAAAGCCAAGAACCTCTTATTATCATCCTTTGGTATCTTGACTCCTAGTATATAGGCAGCCTTACCCATGTCTTTCATCTCAAAAGTTTTCGAAAACTAGTTCTTTGTTGACAACAGAATGTCCTTGTTGTTACAAGCCAAGAGAATGTCGTATACATATAATCACAGTAACACAAAAACGTCATTGGACTTCTTCACATAAACGCAATGGTCTTCTTGTGTCATTTGGAAACCATACGACATAACCAAATCATGAAATCTCAGGTACCATTGCCTGGAGGATTGTTTGAGTCCATAAATGTACCTCAAGAGTTTACACACTTTCTTCTTTTTTCCTTTGGTTAAAAAACCCTCAGGCTATTCCATGTAAATCTCTTCCTCTAGTCCTCCATTGAGGAAAGCGGTCTTGACATCCATTTGATGCAATTCCAAGTCCATATATGCGACTAAGGCCAAGATTAGGCGAATGGAAGCGAATCTCACTACAAGTGAGAACGTCCCCTCATAATATATGCCCTCTTGTTGGGTATAACCTTTTGCCACCGATCTTGCCTTGTATCTCTCGATCGAAATATTAGCCTTCCGTTTAATGCGAAGGACCCATTAATTTCCAATGTGTCTACGTTCTGGCGGTAAGTCAACCAAATCCCAGACATGGTTTCTTTTCATCGATTTCATTTCCTCTTCCATGGGTTTCATCCATAGATCCTTGGTGGGTGAATTGAGAGCTTCTTTCACGTTCTTTGGTTCATCACCATTGTGTGAAGCCATCATGAATGTTTCCCCTTCAATCTCAAAATGTCGTCGGGGAATGGGGACTCTTCTACTTCTTCAAGTCGATGACTCAGGCATCGAAGGATCACGAATCTGTGTACTCCCACTGTCATGTTCTAGTGGAGCTGATTCTTCAGGCACTTGTTCACTCCCACTAGGATTGATATCCATCTGTGAAGGAATTAAGTCCTCTGATTCGTTCTGTTCAAAGAAGGAAGTCTCTCTTTCTACTTCACCCCTATTGGGGAATTCATTCTCTAGGAACACTACATCACGTAACTCTAATTCAGAAATGGTACCATATAAATTTTCTTCTATTAGTACATATCATTTGGATTGCTTGGGATATCTAATGAAAATACATCTCTTACCCCTCGCACCTAGCTTCCTATATGGGCTAGAAAGATTATGTACATAACACGCGCAGCCCTAGGGTCACATATAGGAGAGGTCAGGTTTTCTACCTGTCTATAACTCATAGGGTGTAGTTGTCACTAATTTTGTTGGAACCTTATTCAATATGTGGGTTGCTATCAGAAGCGCATCTCCCTAATACGAAATTGGGAGATTCACTTGTGCCATCATTGATCGTACCATTTCCAACAATGTCCTATTCCTCCTCTCGGTAACTCCATTTTGCTGAGGAGTCCTAGGAATATTCAACCGTCTTACTATACCTTTCTCATGACACAACGTCTTAAATTGGTCAGATAAATACTCTCGGCCTCGGCCAGTGCGTAACACTTTAACAGTCCTATCTAGTTGATTCTCCACCATAGCCAAAAATTTTCCAAAGCAATCTAAAACTTCAGATTTATGAGAGATAAGATACGCTATACCAAAATGAGCAAAGTCATCTATGAATGTAATGAAATGTGATGCACCACTTCTAGCCCTAACATTCATAGGTCCATATATGTCTTAATGAACTATTTTTAAAGGAAAAGTGACTCTAGTTGCCTTTCCAAAAGGTTTTCTAGTGGCCTTTCTAGCTACTACAGACTGGCAACTCAATCTTATTGTAAGATCCTAAAATCCCCTATTTTGCCAACCTGTTCATTCAATCTTGTTCTATATGACCAAGTCTAGCATGCCAAGTGGAAATATCAATATCATCAAATGTAACAAGAGAAAAACTTATATTATTATCGACATAGGAAGGGTTCTCATAATCATTAATGCAAAGATAAATAAGTCCATCAGTCATTCGTCTAGAACAAATAAAAACAAAGTCATAATACAAACTCAAAACTTTTGATTCAAACACTAGTTTATATCCAAAAGTCATCAAAACAGATACCGAAACGAGACTACTTCTAATCTCAAGAGCGTAGAGGACATCATTAAGTAGTAAAACGTGGCCACTTTACATCCTCAGTTTGCAAGTGTCGATCTCTTTTACTTCAACTCGTGAGTTGTTTTCTACATATATCCATCTAGTACCACACGGTATGCATCGGTACTCTACGAACGATCCTGTCTCTAGCTACATGGTCAGTTGCCCCTAAGTCTACAATCCACATAGAATAAGACTTGGCAAGCAAAATGGTGCTAGCAATAAAAGCATTAGACATCTTAAGATCAGAATAGGATACCTCTTTCTTAGGCTCGGTACAATCACGAGCGAAGTGTCCCCTCTTGTTACAGTTGTAACACTTGATCTTGCCCATGTCTTCTTCGGCCCCTTCCCACGTCTGGCCTTTTTTCGAGGGTTTTTGATCCCGGGCTTATTAGGATTCTTTGAATCCTTATCTTTCTTACCGCCCTTATTTCCCCTCTTGCGCTTAACATTATTGCCCATGTGCACATTAGAATCAACCATGTAAAGCTGACCGGAGGATTTTGCCGCCTCTAGGCGCTCTTCCTCGAGTTCGACATGATGAGAGATATCATCAAACGTTTTGATGTTATCATTGTGCGTCATGTTTATCTTCATATTTTCCCAACTGTTTGGGAGGGACCTTATCACTGCCTGTAATTGTTGCTCATCCGTCAGGACATGACCAGTTTATTTCAACTCGCGGATCATGTTAGCCATTTCACAAAGATGTTGGTGTATAGTATGATCACCGCGCTTACGATAAATGTCAAACTTAATCGTCAGCTGTCGGAGCTTGGCGATTGAAGTCTCACCATATTTGTCCTTGAGTGCTACCCACATAGCCTGTACAGTGTGGTAATCATCAAAAGCACACATTAGGTTATCAATCATACTCGACAGTATGGTGATGTGCGCAATGCTATTCTTGTGCTTCCAGGATATGTAGGCGTCCATATCATGCCCTGCTTGTGCAGTTGAACCATGCGCTGGTTTGACCATCGTGTTTGAAAGGATTTCGACAGCTTCTTGCTCCTCGAGGATATATTGGATCTTGCGATGTCAGATATCGTAATTGTCTCCATTGAGTTTGTCACCCTTATTTAACTCGGCGATAATCCATTTAGTAGCAGAGGCCATCACTAACAAGCACCAAAAAGACACATAAGACCATCTATGTTTAATCTAGCATAATCATCCGATAATCATATAAATGCACTAACTAAAACAATCAGAAACTCATTAAACCAACCTGAGGGGGAATCAGAGAAGATAGGCAATCTACCCAATCACCATCCTTGTCCTCAAACTTCATCAACTTGTTAATCATTCAGTATGTAAACAAGTCTAAGCATGCAAGCCTAGAACATCCACTAAATTATTCACCAACCAAGAATAATCATAAAGAATTCATGTTAAAAAAATATATCTATAATATATTAAATTAAAAAATACATACTAAACAGTTCTAAAAACATTTAAAAAAACTCTAAATAAATAAATGGTGTCTATAGATAGTCCTCTGGGTCCCAATCAGAAGGGGAGAAAGGGGTGTACTCCGACTCAGAAATCACACTAACACCATCTTGAGCCTTGTCTAGTATCTCAAGTTCTTCGCCGTCCAAATCGACTACTGCCATCTCTTCGTCGCCATTCCACTCGGCGATCTCTTCCTCTTCACCAACTCATTGGGCTTTTTCCTCTTCATCACCATCCCACTCAGGGATTTCCTCTTCTTCACCATTCTATTGGGCTACATCTTCCTCAGGTTCAATCTCATTATAGGTCTTATTTTATTGCTCCAACTCAGCTTCAACAGCCGTTTGCCGCTCTACAAGTATGTCATCCATGAAGTTGATGTTCTCTCCAGGCATATAAGCTCCATGCACATGCGGAAATGGTGGAGGTACATGAACTTGAGCAACCGGGTGTTGCTCAAAAGGAGGAGGAACAAAATCTTGAGCAACCGGATTATACTGAGGATACATAGGGATCGCTGGACGATCTATCAGAGGTTTCTAAGGAGGTGGTGGACCAAAATAATATCCCACCGGGGGGCGTGGATAGGGAATAAAAGGTGCCTACCTAAACTCCACCGGATGATGTGGAAGTGGTGGTGGTGGAAAAGTCAGATATTGCTGCTGGACTAGATGAGCATGTCCAAAAGGAGATGGCACCATCATTTGAGGAAGGTCAGGAGGCATCATGAAGACGATGGCTGGTGCTAGGTGTCTATTCAGATACTGAGCAGCCCTCTCAGTAGGAACCCAAAAGTCATTGTCCACAACCTAACCATATTTAGGAGCCATAATCTATGCAAAACAACCAAATGCACATGTCATAAGCATGCAAACGACATTAGAAAAATAAAATAAAAATAAATATGCCTTTGTAAATAGAAAATACTATTCCCAAAAAAATTCCAAAATTGCATGCAAAAAAGTTTCAAAAATGGCATAAAAGGTTAGACTTAAAAAAAATTGGATAAAAAACCAATGACTAAAAATTGGAAAAAAATAAATAATTTTTTAAAAATTTTTTTTTTCGTTCACCAACAGCGGCGCGTGGCAATCACACTCCGCCAGAGGTTGGCGCTTGGCCGGCGACACGCCAACCAGGGCGGCATGGCTGCCACACAGTCTCTACTGCGTCAACTGCACAATCAGCACTTAGGAGCTGATGTGGCTGTCACACATGCTGCCACGTCTGTACTGACCTATGCGTCACGTGGTGCTTGGTGTCAGCAAGCCTAGTCAGCAAAAATTACTAACGTATCGACACGTCAACGCTGACTCGATGCTGACAGGGGAGCTAGGCCGCCCCAGTGCGCCTCACACGCTCGTCGGGCGCGTGTGGTCCACGCGCCGCCTTGCCATCGTGCTACGGCGATCGGGACGGCAGCCGTCTGCTCCTCTCGTCGTCGTCTCTCCACTCGTGCGGTTGGTTGTCGTCTTAGGAGCTCCGGTCGTCGGTGGTGAACTCCACTCTCCGCCGCTGTGACTGTGCATTGTTCTTCAAATAGTAAACTATTAATGCTGTTTGGGTATGATTATTTCGAATCTGTCCCTAATTTTTGGAAGGTCATAACTCCTTCGTTTCTCATTAAAAAAAATTCATATTATATATCGACGGATTTGTTATTCGAAGACGAATCCAACGATATATAATTTGTATATAGAAAAATTCGTGTAAAAAATTAATGCTAAAACACAGCCACAAAATTCATATGCAAAATTCATTTTCCAGCATCTATTTTACGTTCTATCAAATTAAAATAACAATGATAGAATCACTACAACCAACAATAATAATATTGACAGAATCTAATACCAATGTTGATCCTATAGGCATACTAACAGTCAACATACATAAAATAAATGGAATAAGAAAATGAGAAATTACCGTTAATCGCTCGGCGACAAATCACTTGGAAATCAAGTCACTTGTTAAGAGCCCCAATGAGAACGAACGTGGAAGCTACTTCTTGGAAACATCTCAACAGTTTCACTTTGCAAACACTGGTTACGTTTAACGTTGTTTTTGGAATGCTCTGGGATTATTTATGAGTGGAGAGGATGACTCTATTTATAGTAGTCCATAATTAGTTCATTTGAACCAAAACTGATTCGAATTCAAATAATTGAATTCTTATCAGGTATCATCTTACCTATAATGGACAAGTAAGAGACTTGGGCTAGGTCTATATTGGGTGGACCAATCACCCAAGCCCAATA
This sequence comes from Cardiospermum halicacabum, assembly GCA_031304145.1. Lineage (NCBI taxonomy): Eukaryota > Viridiplantae > Streptophyta > Magnoliopsida > Sapindales > Sapindaceae > Cardiospermum > Cardiospermum halicacabum. Next base: position 5,993,172 of record CM062389.1, read on the forward strand.
GCCCTAAGCCCACTTCAATATAAGGCTTCGGTCAGTCCATTAGTAGCCCCAAGTCCAACAGTTTTAATACTATTTATTATTTGTAATCAATATTTATATTATTTGATGAATTTAAATTAAAAAAATAAAATGCAAAATAAATTAAATCTATTAAATATAAAATTTTTAAATTTTTAAATTCTGTAACGTATTATTAAATGTCTTTTCATCTTCTCTCATGATTTCATTTAATTCTATAATTATTTGATTTAAATCGTAATTAATCATATTCTTCATTACTCACCTATTAAAAAAGTTTATCATTCTTTTTATGCTCATTAGCTCTTTGGTATATATTGAAATTACATTAAGTTTTAACATAACTCCCACTGGAGATAGAATTGGTCAAGTGTGAATAGGTAGAGCAAGTTTGCCTCACGGTAGTGGTAGAACTGGTCGAGGTAGAATGGGTAGAGGAAGTTTTTCATATCACCGTATTCCAACAATAAATTACAACTACAATCGAGATAGTAATTAATAATATCGTAAAGTATTTTTAATAATATAATTATAGTTTTACTAATATTTTTTAAAATTTTATAACTGCAATGACTCATATCAATCAAGGGTCTAATGTGAGTGGAAGAGGAAGGCGCCCTTATACAAATTACACTAGCCAATTTGGAATTAATCTAAGATCTAATGTACGGGAAGAGGAAGACGACCATATAGAGAATGATATAACTATTTTGATAACTATCGAAATCGGTATTACAATACAGATCTTTACCGGTACTTGAAGTTTATGGCTAATTTATATTAATATATATATATATATATTTTCATAATAATCATCATTTAATAATTATTTACCTAATAACCCATCGAAATTGGCATTACATTTTTTAAAAGATCCTCGATACGAGGGACATACAGGGAAAGAACGAAGAACTAGAGGAAATAATTGCAGCCGCAGGAGATTTGGAGGAAATATTCGTATTCGCGAAAGATTTGGACGAAGAACTCATTATTAAATAAAGAAAAAAATCCATTTTGCAATGATATAAATATTTATGTCAATATATTATGAATAAAAAAATATTTTCTTTTCATTATTAACCTATCAAATTGTCTTTTCACATTATAAAATTTAAAATATAATTTAAATTGAGCGTAAATTTTATATTACAATAATATAAATATGTCATCTCATCTTAGTATAAAATATAAAGTGTTTCCAAATTTAAAACAAATAAATCATTGTAAAAATAAAATCAATTTAAAACTATTAATCATGAATAATATTAATAAAATGATTTCAACATTAAATATTCAATTAGTTATAATTGTGTAAGATTATTCAAATTTTAATTTTGGCTAAGTAAATACATTCCTATTTAACTTTTAAAACTTACTAATACAATATTTAATTTTATGTCCCCAAATCTTCTTTCATCATTTTAATTTAATTTATATTGTTATTTGATATTAATTTTATCATCCTCTTTGATTATTTATATATATATATATAATAACAATACATATTACATATTTATTAATAAGAATCATTAAATATATAATTTGGTAACCCCAGACATTATGAAACTATAATTACTACCAATTCTATTAAATAACTAGTTTACTTTATCAAGAATTATTGATATATTAAGGTCCCGCTTGTTTTTTTCCTCTAGTCTATTTAGCCCTTTTTCCTAGATCTATTCATAATAGTCTTATTGTTTTCCTCTTTGCATTTCATTTGTTTTTCCATTTTTACACCTTCTAGATCTATTATATTTATGGTTGTATTTACTATTTTACCCTCCATAAGTTTTAATTGTTTTATTCTTAGTTAACAAATATTATTCTCATTCGATTTGTTGAAATAGGTCATTAATTAATTTGATTTTAAGATAATTTTTTTAAAAGTTCATTTACTTTTCTAAAACAAAAAAGTTATCAATTTTTAAAAATGTACCGAAATTTTTTTTAGGAAAAAAATCCTATATTAATTTTATTTTTAAAAGTCTTTTAATTTTTTTTAATAATATTATTTTGTTAACTATAAGTATATTATTATTTATTTCAATAATTAAAATTTTTAAATATAATATTTAATATATTAAAATAATATATATATATATATGTATAAATTAAAATAATTCAATACATGACAAACTTCGTAATAAGTGTACTTCCTAATTTATTTTACAAATTTCAATATAGACACTATTTACAATATATGTAATTAATGTAATTTATGCCACAAATTATACAATCACAATGTATGTTATTTTTTAGGTAAAAATATTACAAGTGTATACTCTACATTAAAAAATTTATATATTTTTTAATTAAAATGAGACATTAACATAAATATTGATTTTATCTCTGACATTATTCATTAAATAGAGATATGAAAATAAATGCATAAAAGTGTAGAAAAGTATTTGATTTTAGAGATTTGCGTTTGATTTTGTAAGAAGGGTAGAATTGTCTAATAAAAATGATGAATTCATAAATCACCGATCTATTTAGAATAAGTGGTTAAATGTAACTTTTTAAAAAATTCTTATTTGAGTAGATAATAGACAAAAGTTGAAAAAACAAACTGATTCAAATGTCTAGAAAATAGATATTAGATGTAAAAAGAATTTTTGCTGAAAAAACAAACGGGACCTAAGATCAATTACACTATACAAAAAGTCCAATAAATAATCTAATAAATCATTATCACCGCATCCAAGCATCCAAGCTAATCTAGCTTATTAACAATAAAATACAAGCAGAAAATCAAATTAAGAGTAGAAGCGGTGAAAAAGTCACCTTTAGATGAAGAATATTGCCGCCCAAGCCAGAGTCTTTACGATCACTTTTGATGGAATTAATTAAAAGTATTTCATATTATTAAAAATTATATTAATATAAAAATTATTGCATTGAAATTTAAATTTAACTTATAAGAACTCCACAATCAAAGTAGTTAATATAGTAAAATTATTTCAATCTCTGGAATTCATTAAAATTGAATGAAAATTGAAAATTTATCTTTTCACATACCTTGACTTCCACACAAATCATGAGTCTGTATTAATTGAATGAACAGCATTTTTTCACACACAAAAATATGTTTAAATAAAATAGAATGGAAATTAATACTTCATCTTTTCACATACTCTAACATACAAACACAAACATTTTCATAAAATATCATGAATAACATTAAATGAGTAGGTGAAGATATTTCATTGCCCTATATATGAATTCAAGATCAATTTTTGAATTAATTAAAAGTATTTCATATTAATAAAAAAATTATATTGATATAAAAATTATTGCATTAAAATTTAAATTTAACTTATAAAAACTCCACAATAAAAGTAGTTAACATAGTAAAATTATTTCAATCACCGGAATTCAATAAAATTGAATGAAAATTAAAATTTTATCTTTTCACATACCTTAACTTACACACAAATCAATGAGTGCATATTAATTGAATGAATAACATCTTTTCACACATAAAAATATGTTTAAATAAAATTGAATGAAAATTAACACTCTATGTTTAAATAAAATTGAATGAAAATTAACACTCTATCTTTTCACTTTCTCTAACATACAAACACAAATATTTTCATAAAATATCATGAATAACATTAAATGAGTACATGAAGACATTTCATTGCCTTATATATATTAACAACATTTCCACTACCAAGTATAGTCTGAATATTAGGAATGACGGTAATATATAATGGTTTTCACTTTACTTAGTGATTTGGATAGCAGCCGAGAAGACTGGCCTATTTGTATTCGTGTGACAAGAAAGCGGGAGTCTATGAACACAAAAATGGGAGGTTTCATAAGCATGGACATGATATTGGTTGATGAAAATGTATGTAATGTAATATTATAAACTATTTTTTTACAATTTTTTTCCATTCATTATGATTTCAAATGATATTTTATGTTTCTAATATTACTTTATTTTTTTAATAGTCAAATTTAGCGCATGCAATCATTCAAGGGAAGCAAGTTAACAAATTGAAACACATACTGGATGAAGGAGAACTATATACAGTTGGTAATTTTAAGGTTGCCAAAGGTAGTAAGACGTATCGCCTGACCAATAGATTTAAAAATTGTTCTTCTATTGACAAGTGTGGTAAGAAAAGTTGATGAAGAAAATTTAGAGATTCCAAATCATGTTTTCGAGTTTATCAAAAATGATATAATCCGTTCCCGCATTAATGATGTCACAATACTCTTAGGTAAAATTGTTCATTACTATTTGATTTTAATTTAGACTTTTTTAAATATAAATATTATAAATAAATTTGTTGCTTAATATTTGTATCAATAATCAGATGTAATTGGGTGTACACAAGGTATTGGAAATTTAGAAATTGTTGGCAATGGGCTATTAAAAGAGAAATAGAAATCATCACGGATTTGTAACTATTTTACAATAAATAAATAATTATTTCCAATATTTATGTCATATATTTTTATTATTTATCAATTAACATTTGTATATTATGTCAACAGTTCCTTAACCATGAAATTTATCGTATGGGGTGAATTAGCGGAAACTTTGATCCGCTTTTATACTCTAATGATTAAGGACCTTTTTATTTTGATATTGACTTCTACATTAATTAAGAGTTTTCAAGGTAAATATATATATTTTTAATTTTTGTTATTTATAATTTTTCCTTCACTTAAACATTGTTTTATATGTAATTTTTAAGTTTTCTTTGACTTCTACATTGATTAAGAATTTTGTACATTTATTTTCCTTGACTTCTACATTGTTTCATATTTGATTTTTTAGGTAAGATTGCTTTTTCAAGCACTCAGTCCACTAAACTATATGTCAACTTAAACATTAATTACGTCAGTGTTGGTTAAGATGTTTGCATATCTTACCGGCGTGATTAAGAGTGTTCAAGAAACCAATACCATGAAAATTAATCTGGAAGATGAAATATTTCTGAATAGAATGAATATTAAGACATCGTTGGACACTGAATGGGATCCTACATTAGAGGTATTTGCAATATATAGACATTGTTTTTGCAAATTTTAATGTTCACAATTAATTTTTTAAATATGGACTTTTCTATTAGGGATTTTTCTTGACTATGTGAGCTGCTATTGAATCAATCAATAGTTCACGAGGATGGTTTTATGTATCAAGTAATGCTTACAGCAAAAAAGTGGAAGCCCAAGATGGTATTTATAAATGTCATAGTGAAATAAAGTTTCCTCTCCTAATGTAAGACAACAAGTTTAACAAGCAATTATTCATTTGATTAATAAAAAGTATCAGAATGACCATTTTAATTTTTTGGATTTTTTTAACAGGTAAAAAATCCATTTAGACGTTAAGGATTCTTTGGCAAGTACTTCATTTGTGTTAATGAATTATGTAGCAGAAAAGCTACTCGACACTTCTGCTAACAAATTGTTCAATAATTTGAAGAATGAAAAGTTGGAAATCCCTTTACAGATTCAAGATTTGTGTGGTAAGGAGTTTGTTTTCAAATTAAAGTTGAATCGATATAACTTTGTTCAAGGGCACGAAAATTTTACTATTGCTAAATTTTTCACTCCAAATGAAGAACTCAAATAGACTTATTCATCAAAGCTCATTAAGAAGGTAATTTTTTAAAATTTAATTTAAATAATAATATAAATATAAATGTGAACATTTTGATTAGTAAAATATATTTAAATATATTTAAGTTATAAATATTTTATTCTATAGGTTGACATAGTTTCGGTTGACAATGAGGACAATACAGAGATTTAAAAAAAACGAAAGATGAAGGTGATGATTTCGAATGATGACGATGATAGCAATGGAGATACGAAGGAACTAAAGAAAAAGACAATTTAGTTTTTTATTTTTTATTTTTTAAATAATATTGATGACATTTATAGTGTGTATTTTATGTTCAAGTGTGTGTGTTTTTTAAAAATCATAATCATTATTTGGTTATTTGAATCTTATTTTTATAGTTAAGTTACTTAAAATATACTATGAAAGAAAATTAAATTAAACAATGAAATTATATCATATGGAAAAATATATATATAAAAAAACTTATAATAATTACTAAATAACACAAACAATAATATCAAACTAAACAAGAAATATGAAAGTAAATTTATATCTTGTGATGGTAGAATTTGACTTCGCTGACATTTATAGTACAATCCATAGTCAAATGAGATACAACATACCTACATGAATTATACAAACACACTTAAATCCAAATATAAATATTTCGTAAAACAAAAAAAGCAAGCAGTCATTAGTACTTCCGTGATTCCATATATCCTTTGATGATGGGGGAACGCAAAACTAAAAAAAAAAGATATTTTTTGAACTCTCGTCAAGATTACATTTTCCATTTGTAGTCCATACAACAATCTACTTATTCTAAAGCAAACCTAATTATTATTATAGTTTTCGTTTTTTAAACATTATTTTAGCGCAGGTCCTTACAAGCAATTTTTGGTGCAAATATAACACAAACCAAAACATTTCACAATTGAACCATAACTCCACCACAAAACATGAGCATAATTGTACCAAAACAAAACGGTAAACAAAAAACCAGTTAATATAAAACATACCAACTTAACTAAACCATTTACTTTAACACTTAACATTAAAACTATGTTTGAATTGTGAATTAAACAGTAGATAAATACTTTACTATTAATCATAGTGAATCACAAAGTTCGATGTAGACCAAAAGTGTGCCAATTTTATGTATTATACCATCAAAATGTTATACCTCCATTATCTTCTGAAACAAATCATTCAAAGCCTGATTGGAGTGAGTGATTATTAAGGTCCTTTGAGAAGGACAATTGTGATAGAGAACATTCAAAATTTGCACAGCTGTATAAGTTCTTCTCGCACCAAGTGGTCCCACAACCATAGTCAAACCAGGTTGAATGCTTGACAGAGTTGCCCCAATTTGCATATTAAGAGATATAAGACACCACTCAGAATAATGCCAGAATTGTTACTATTTGTGAAATATCACCAGTTATCAATGTACCAAACCAATATATAAAAAAATACAAGAAAATAGCTAAATACAATCTTATTATTTATACATATATATCATTGTTATTTATTACTTTATACATTCATGGAGCTAAAATACAGGAGATGCAGCACATATACAAAAAAATATACACAACCAAATATGGAACTTTGTTAGGAAATATGAATGGTATTATTGGTATGTTATGCTTACCTGGTAGGGTCAGGTCTCACGTGGAGTTGCCTCAGTACATGATTGTCTGCTCAGAATCTGATTTCAAGATAATACTCTATACAGAATCCTCCTAGGCCACAGCTTTCGTCCGAGGACATTCCTTCAGGAACTCTACAAGATCAGGATTTCACAGGTACATTCATGGAGCTAACTGAGACATCACTCATTATGCTACACAATAAAATTCATTATTCATTACTCATTATGCCATACAATAAAATTCATTACTCATTTGCACCTGAGGTGACAAGCATGACGCCACAAACAAACAATTCGAATTATCTCATAAAAACATACATAACAGATGAATCTCCTACACAACCATATTCTAAACTGAATGTGCAGAATGACAAGTGGATAAGCCATTGTGTGGTTGTTTAGAAGTTTTCAGGATTTGCTAGAGATGAAAACATTAAGAAGAAACTTGATATTTATACATTCTTAATCATTATTTACTAAATAATAATCTTATGTTTTACTAAATAAAAATATTTATGCATTATCAATATAATTTTGTACTTCTGGAGTACATTACCAATATATGTAAAAATAGCTTATTAAATTCAAGAAATTCCAAAGATTAACATTTGAAGTTTTTAAAATTATATGGGATAAATGGTCTCTAGACATGCTTATTTATTTGTTTATTATTATTTTTAGTTTTGTGAGATTAAATTTTTATATGAATTTTTTTAGAACATGTGTTTTATCAATATATAATAAATGTTACTAATACTGTTAAGTAGATCCACTGTAAAAGAAAAAAAAACAATTTTATTTCAAACATTACATAAGTAGACCCACACGTAAAAAAAATAATCAATCTTATTTCAAATATTACATGCTTTCACTATTCAAAAAGTTGTTTTTGTGATACTAATAATAAATTAATCAAGTCAAATGTCTAACGCAAAATGAAATTTTCTAAGACAAAGCATTATCAAACATGTAATATTATTTTATATTAAAAAAATGGTCATTTGCACTTTTGAGCTTTTTTATTAAAAAGTTATATTTTTAGACCAACAGTACAAAACTAAACTTTTTAAATTTTTGTTTTGCAAAAAATAGACCAAAATAACCATTTTACCCTTCAATACCAAGAAAAAATATATCCAGCAACTTCTTGTTGTTACATACCAAGAAGCGGACAAAATTCAAGCTTGCTTCCCTATGTGTAACACCAGGAAGTCAAAACTTGCTTCCGGGTACTACACACCAGGAAACGGGCTTCTTGGTATTACACACCAGGAAACTGGCAAAATTCAAGCTGGTTTCCTGGTGTGTAGCACCAAGAAGCAAATTTTTTATATTATGCACCGGGAAGCTGCTTGAATTTTGTCTGCTTCCCAGTAGCATATACCGGGAAGCTTAGTTTTTGCAAAATTTTTGGTTTTTAAAAGTTTAGTTTTACAATTTTTTTATAAAAAAATTTAAAAGTGAAAAAAAGTTAGGGTTGGTCCAAAACTAAAATAAAAAAGTTGATAATGTCTAATTTTGATTATTTTCACTTAAAAAATACCTTTAAGTGTCAATTATAAACTCCAACTAGGTTTACCACAACATTTAATAAATCAACGCGGTATTGAAACTCCTTAGCAGTAGCATCCTCAGCATCCATGTACAGGAAATTTTGAACCTAGAATAAATAAATATTTCTCACTAAAACAATTCTATAAAAGTTAATTATTTCTTGAGACACTAAATATAGAATACAATCAGCCTAACCTCATCAAACTTTTGAATAAAAGATTGTCGCTCATCACTTATGGAACCCTTTTGAATTACTTCAGATGTTTCAAGCCGGCACCATAAATGATGTTAAGAGAAAAAGGAATGTTAAATTCTCAATGAATCACAAAGTATAAAACACACAAATGATCATATTCAAAATGAAAAACAATATACATTTGTAAAAGATAGCAATGAGAGAATACAAATAACCTTCTTCAGACACCATCGCATAAAGAATCAGTAGGTATATAACTATCCTTAATTATTATGAATGTAGTCATTTGGCAGCCTTTTTATTTATAAAGAAAGTGTAATAGCTTAAATGACATCACTAACATTTAAAAAAGAAACAAAACCATTAAAGTGGTCATGATGTGATGCATTTAGCCGCATACTACACAAATATAAATAGTTAGCATTCATCAAAACTTATATCTTCTAGGATAACAACAAGGAGTCCATGTGTTAAAAGGGGATATTTTCAACTAGTCCAACATCAAGCATTAGATTAGCTAACTTTATCTCAATAATGCATCAGGAAGCCAATAAACTAAACTAAATCTACACTCAATTAAAGTACATTATAAAAACAATGATAACAATAACTAATTTTAATTTACAAAAAGATTAAACAACAAAAGAAGCACAAACCCAATATGCTAAGTACATGCAATGACATTATCAGTGTTGCCATTACAAGCTACGAAACCCAAAAAAAGAACAAGTCAAATGCTGAAACTAACCTAAACTGGTTTTTTTTTTTTAATATACTTATCAACTACAAATTCTACCATCTTCAAATGAAAAACCAGCCTTCATCATTCAATTTAAACTAATAAAAACAACCAAAACCATAAAAAACAATTAATAATAATAAATAATAAATAATAAATAAATAACTAAACTACTACCTCCTCAACATTAGATAACTCATTCCGCAACCTTTGAATATAACTCGAAGCTTGAGGAGTCAAATCAGCAAGAACTTTGAGGACTAATTTCATCCAAATTCTCGACACATATTATCCACCACCATCACGCTCTCTATTCTCACACCTCTTTCTCCAAAACCTCACCTTTCCCTTTCCCTAAAACCCTCAAGCTTCTCACTTCACCATCCAAAGAAATATCAAAATTCCTCATCCACGATACTCTATACTCCACATTCCACAATATATACCTACACAAAAACAATAACTAAAAATAAAAGTAATAATAATAATAATAATAAATTAATTACTAAACAAAATTCGAAATAGAAAACCACCATACCCTCTGATAATGTAAGAAACAAGAAGAGATAGAAGAGATTGTCTAGAAACCCTAACAACAACGGAAAACTGATCAGACGGAAGAAGTCCTAGCATAGTTGAGATAGTCTACCTCATAGAATCCTTAAAAGCATCCCAAACTCCTTTGGATATAACAGTTGAACAAATAAATAATCATCTATGATTTTAACAAAACATGGAATTAAACTAAATTCACAAACAAAGCCCATAACAAAAAGAAAAATAATAATTTATCTACAACATCAACAAGAAATTAAAATTAAACAAAATTCATATGCCAGTAAGCAGTGACGGAAGGAAAGTTACATGTGGATGCTATAACAGAAAGTGAAGCGACGTAAAGGTGAAGATCAATTGGCAAATATGCAGAGCGACGTTTTCGGTGATGGATCTACAATTTCTATTTATGACTCTTCATTGAGTAAAATTGGTGCTGCTATTTGTTCGGAGAGCCTTGCGATTATGAAGAGGATTGTTGTGAGTAAGTTTTGTGAGTAGAGATGGTGAAGAAAAGACTGAAAAAGACGACAACGTTTGTTCTGTTGGATGTTTATAGATGAAAAGGAAGACTATTGCCTTATTTTATTAAATGACCATTTTATCCAATAATATTTATTTATCTTGCTAGGGTTATTGTCACAAATTCAAGCGTAGCTCCTTTTTTCGGATTACACAAACAAGATAGAGCACACCTATTCTTCCTAATTTGGATTAAGTTTCTGCTTTTAAAATATCAGGTTTATATTCCAACTTTAACTTTTGTTTTTGTCTCCTTTGATTTTAAATCCATACTCTCATTACTTCCATTTTTGTATCATTCAAATCAAAACTCTTGAAACGTGTACCTTCTTCCTATGGTTACACAAGAGACCCACAGGAGACTAAAAGAGGTATTATAACAACTATTATGAACTATCTTATCATCAATTTAGTTTAAAATCAAAACTCTCATTTTTTATATAATAATAATAATATTTTGCCATGACTTATTACTTGATGATTGAAAGAAACAATTTCAATTATTAGAATTAATAGGGAAATTTAACAGAGAACACCTTCTCCATATGTTCTTACACATCGGAAGTTGTTAATAGAAGATTATAACTCGGTCTTAACTCATAGAGCAACTCAGGGACTACCAGATCTGATCTCACCATACGTGTCCTTGACTCACTATCTTCTCTCCTAAACCATTTTTATCTTCCTGGTACTTCTTCTGCTCTACTTTTCTAAATTCAAGATTTAAAGTGGAATGAGATATGTTGTAGAACTTGCTTTTTTAAGGTTTCAAACTTAAGTTATATCCTTTTTTATTTGAATTTATTGATTGTGTCCATTGATACCACAGTTAACTAGTGCAATATAATCTACTTTACGTAATGTTTTATGCTTATTTTGTTTGGAATTACTTGCATGTGAGGTTTCTTTGTTGATCTTAATTGCTTGGAAATATGAAATTGTTATGCAAAACTGTAAAAATGGTGTCTTGAATTGAGAACATCATTTGTTCTCCTCAGTTCAGTATTTTGAACTTTGACTTTATCTTTAATTGGATCTTGATGTAAATTAGTGTATTGGAATTGGAAATTTCTTCTCCACTGTGGTTACATTTTCCTATTAATTGTACTTCAAATTTGTACTCTTCTTGAAGTCATTTTTTTTTTGTTAATAGTAGTTTAGCAAATGATGTATTTGATTATGAAATTGTTCACACTCATCAACCTTGTATGGTATGTAGATATGAATGTGATTTCTCCGACATGCCATATATATATATATATGTAATTGTATTAATTATTTATATTTTTAATGTTTAATTTTATTTTTATTATAGTAAATACTAAAATATAGTTTTATTATTTCTATTATAAATCACAATATTTTTGTATATTTTATTTAAGATGTTTACAGATGAATAAATTATGTTATATTACTCAAGTTATATCTATAATAGTTAGTTCTCTTGAAATATTTAGCAGTTTTGTTATGAATATCTCAAACTACATGAGCATAGGAAATGTGTAGATTTCTTCAATTTTGGAAATATAGCACCCAAATTTGTAGGTGGTGTTTAAAGACAAGTTTGTCTATGTTAGGCTATTGTGAAGAAACTGTGATGATTTTTTTTGTTTTTTATTTTTTGTTGTTGAAAATTTTAGGTTTTATTGACATATTGAAGATAGAAATCATTGTCTCATCCGAGGGTTATATAGGTCACAATCTCTAAATTTCAAAATCGCGTCCATTTATAAAGTGTAGAAGGTGGCTTTCCTTGCGCCTCCAATTTCGATATCCTCACTTTTTCCCCCAATAAGGTTACCACTCTTTTCTCTTTTCTAATGGTTTTTGATAAGTTCAAGCAATAAAATTGTTATGCTATGTGGACAATCAATTAGATAATTTTCAAGGGTGTTTTGGAATTCTTTTTTTTTTAATATATTTCCCCCCTTGTGTAGTTAGACTACCAAAACTAAGTGGTGGTTATCTTGTGTGGGCAAAATTAACTTTTGTCTTTCATATTGATACTTTGAGTCTGAACAAACACTCATAACTTTTGTTTTATTCTGCATATCTCATTTGCTATTTCCCCCTTAATATAATTGATGTATATACTGTGTTGTAGTGAATCAATCTTGATTTTAATCACTATTACTATTATTCTTGCAGGTAGAAATGGAATCCATATTAGGTATAATCAGAGATTGCTCACACTTTAAAGATTTGTTACCAGAATCCAAACTTTTACATCTTCAATATTGTTATTTAAGAAAATATAAAAGAACTTTAGCATTCAGGTGGAGAAAATGTGAAAGGCGTAACAATTGGGAAGCTTGAAATAAGTTATCTCATCTAGAATCAAGATTCAAAAGATTTGAGAGAAAGTTGACTACAACTAAAAAAAACTCAAATCATTTATATCAAAAAGTGAAGTCAGTATTACAAGTTATACATCATTTTAACATTATTTCATCAAATAAAAAAAAATAGGTTTATATTATTACAATTTTATAACATTTCTAACAATTATATAAATTTTTGTATAGTTCCATTATTTACATTTTTTTTCTATAAATTATTTTTTAGGTAAATAAATTTCTTTTATTTATCTTTAGGAGTTTGAAAGCTGGTGCACTTTTTTTTTTAATTAAGACTATAATTACTTTCTCAAATTTATTTACTTACTAGTATTCTTTTTAATATGACTTTTAATTTATTTTCAATTCTATATAACTATTTATTAAATACCATATGGATCATAGTAAATGGTAATCAAGACCAAACATCATCAAGCATACCGTGGGATAATCAGTCTTGGGAACTCAATTCCCATTCGGGTAAATATATATATATATATATATATATCAATTTTTATAACACCAAGTTGTTTTAAATATATATATTTTTGTTTAAAGATTTAACAATAATTATTTGCATGATAGGAAATGTTCAATTTGATCCAAATCAAGCCTCATCAAGTACACCACACAAACTACATGGAAAAAGCAAGCTCATACGAGGTAAATTTATTATTTTCACATTTATAATCGTATAATAACTTTAGCTAATCATGAGCTATCTAACATATTCCCTTTTGTATTATTTAAAATAAATAATAATTTATGTGTTTATTTTCAACGATAAACAAAACAAATTTGTAAAGAAAAAATATGTTACTTTATTTATATTAAAAATAACTATTATATTAAAAATTTACTCAAATATAAGTTCTTATAATTAAAGTAAACAAGTATTTCATTTCCTTAAAAATAAAATAGAAAAAAGAAGTTCTTTTTAAAAAAATTAAAAATTTAATTTAAAACTTACCATTAAAAAAAGAAATAATGGGAAGTAAAAAACTTATTATTATTTTTTTAAGTTTGTAAACATAGATAAAATTTACTCCATTAGTATCTTTCTCTAAAAAGAAAAAAAATTGATAAAAAGTAAAATAATTATAATTAATAGTATTAAAAATATTTTTTAAAAAAACAACCATTCATAGTGAATTTTTAAAATATAAATATTGTATTATCACAAAAACTATAAATAATATTTTACAATAATTTTTAAAAATATATATATAAATAAACAATAAAATTCAAAAAAGTTATTAAAATTAAATAAATTCTCTAATCAAAATTAATGTATTAATCTTCCATGTCAACATTATAATATCCACATAATTTGTGAATTTCAATATGAAAAGCAATTATATGATATCCTATTTATTCGACCATTTAAAAAATTAACATAAATATTAATAATTATGTAATATATATTATATTAATGAAATAATTTCATATTATATAATTTATTTTACAAAATTACATTTATTTTGATTGACAATTGTTTAATAAAATATATCATATATAAATTATATTTATTATAAATTTGTCAAATATGAATATTATAATATAAGTATAGATATAAATAAATAATTTCTATTCATTTAATATTATATTAGATTTGATTGTACTTAATTTTGGTATTAAAATTATATTTTGAACAGTAAACAACATTATTTATTTTCCACAAATATTGAAATTCAAATGTTATTATTATTATTATTTTTTTTTACAAAATCATTATATAGAAGTAGTAAACTATTTCATAAAAGTCTAGATAATTATAGTAATAGATCAATAATAGTTTATGAATTTAAAAAAAAAATTGATCGAATCCATAAAATTAATACATTTCTCTTAGAAAGAAAAACTAAAATAGAAATGCACATAGATATGTGCTATTATTTTCAATATGACTTAACTCTTACAATAATTGTTTCCACTTCTTTCCTAGATTTTGAAAGTTATGAAAAGTTTAGTTGGAAATAATTAAAATAATCTCTTTAACCGTTTAAATTTAATATCTAAAATATATATATATATATATATATATTATTTTAAATAAAAAGCTAAAATTTTATAAATATTAAAAAAATAAAACTTCATTGTATATTCTTACAATTATAAATATATAAATATATATACATATATATTTCAATTTATTATCAGATATTACATAAAATATTTATTCTTTACTTCCATACTTTTCCGGTTTTTACTAACATACTCTAACCAAAATATGTAACCAGTACTAATTTTCTATTTATATAACTATTGAAAAATAAATATTAAAATCAAATTTCATATTTGATAATGGTATATTTAAATATATATATATATATATATATATGTATTACCTTGCTGACACAATAACTTGCTTAAATAGGTACTTATGAAAAACCATGGAATATTGACCCTCCAACACATACATGTCCATACTGTGGTGCAATTATGTTGTATGAAGAACGAATCAATAAATCTAAAGAGGTTCTTCAACCAAAATTCTCATTTTGGAAGTATGGAGGGGCAAGTACAAATTCCATTACTAAAACAACCACCTCCTTTATTAAATAACCTTGTGAATGATTATAATGATAAGAAAACAATCAATTTTTGCAAAAACATAAGAATTTACAATTCAATGTTTGCCTTTACATCAATGGGAGGTAAAATTAATGATAACATAAACCAATCTAGTATGTTTTCAGGATGAGTGGTCAAAATTATCATAATATTTGTTCTTTACTGCCGGTAATATGAGAAAAACCAAATTTTGCACAGCTATACATTTATGATACTGAAACACAAAGTGAACTACAAAATATCAGTCTTGTAGAGGAAAAACGTCGATGACATATTAATCCAATTATTGTTCAAGGTCTGTCATTAATGTTAGACGAGCATAATAATCTAGCTAAATTATTTAGAATGGTTAGGGATAGGTATCAAGCACAACTGAATTCAACACTTCGTTTGAAGTTGTTAAGCAGTAGACAAATGATAGACAATAGTACAATTTGCCATCAGTAGTATCAGAGATAACGAGTTTGATTGTTGGGGATTTAAATGAAGAAAATCTTGAATGTGATATTATAGTGCAGCATCGCTCTAAGGGACTTCAAAGAATAACTAATTTGCATCCAAGTTTTATGCCTATGACATAACCTTTAATACATTTATATGGCGAGGACGAATTTAAGCTTGGAATAAATTTACATGATCCAAAAAATAAAATTCCGATCATCAAAATTGACATGCGACAATATTATTATTATAGGTTCCAACATCGATTAAATGAAGGGCATACATTGATTAAAGCAGATAGATTATTGAAACAATATATTGTAGACTACTATATGGAAATTGAAGAAGAAAGATTTCACTGGGTATGAAATAACCAGAAATTGCTTAGAGCAGAATTATATTCTGGTTTAAAAAATATTGTACAAAAAGGAGATACAGATGCCACTATAGTGGAAAAAATAATTATTTTACCGTCTTCACATACTAGGGGGTCCACGATATAGAGTGCAAAACTATCAAGATGCAATGACAATTTGCAGATGGCTGGATATCCAGATTTATTTATAACATTTACCTGCAATTGTAGAGTATTTCAAATCAAGCTTTGGTAGCTCATGCAAGATCTAAAACATCAACAACAGTTTGGAAAGATTATAACATGTTAGTTTCCTCTATAATTAGCCTAATACTTTATTAAAAAATCAATTTCTAAAATTTCTCAAAATAACTAACACTTTCCGATTCTATGTGAGGTTTATACACAATTGAATTTAAAAAAAGAGGGCTTCCTCATGCACACATATTACTATTCATTCATGCAACCTTAAAAAAAATTCTTCAACAGAGTACATTGATGGAATTATCAGCGAAGAAATTCTTGATACAGTAATTGATATAGACGGTTATAATGCTATGAAAAAAATTCAGGATACATGGTCCTTATGGAAAATGCAATCTTCGATCGCCATGTATGGTTAAAGAAAGATGCATGAAACATTTCCCAAAAAATTCAACGATAAAACAACAATTAATGCAGATGGCTTCCCAATATATAAAAGAAGGAATACAAAAATACAAATTGAAAAAAGGGTGTCATGTTAAACAATCAATATGTTGTTCCGTATAATAGAAACTTGATAGTGAAATTTGATGCACACGTCAATATTGAAATATGTAACTACTGAAAATCCGTCAAATACTTATTCAAGTATCTCTATGAAATATCAGATAGAGCAACTGCTATCTTTGATTCAAATGACACATTACCTATAGTTGATGAGATAAAAATATATTTGGATTGTAGATATTTATAAGCCACAGAAGCTTGCTGGAGAATTTTCCAATTTTAAATTCATCATCGAGAACCAGCAGTTGAAATGTTACCTTATTATTTGCCTGGACAACATACAATCATATTCGATGAAAATAATAATGTTGATAATGTACTACAGAAGTTCCGAATTGAGTGTACAAAATTTACTAAATGGTTTGAAATCAACAAAAATAATATTGAAGCGCGACATTTGACATACTCTGATTTTCCTTCGAAATGGGTATGGAATGCAAAGGATAAAATTTAGACCAAAAGAAAATATGGATTCTCAGTAGGAAGAATTTACTTTGCACACTCTTCCGCTGGAGAACGGTTCTACATGAGAATATTACTTAATATTGAAGGTTGCACCTCATTTGAAAGCATTAGAACAATGAATGGTGTCACATATCCAACATTTAAAGCTTCATGTTATGCGTTAGGATTACTTGATGATGACAAAGAATGACATGATTGCATGACAGAAGCTTCGTTATGGGCATTTGGAAATCAATTACGTCAGCTTTTTTTGACAATATTACTTCACTGTCATATTACAGATTTATTTCAATTATGGAAATCAAACTATACAATTTGATCAGAAGATATACTATCGGTGCAAAAGAAAAAGTTTGGCCTACAAAATTTACAGTTATCCACTGAACAAATTGAATCGTATACTTTATTTGCAATAAATGGAATGCCCCTTCCTAATAACTCTTTAATTAAAGATGTTGGTAACCGCTTAATCAATGAAGATCTTGATTATAACTCCAACATTATGAGAATTTTGCATGACTGTTCATTTATTGTGCTAAATGAAAATAAAAAAATAGCATACGAAGCAATTATTGACTCCGTAGATAATAATGGTCATTTGTTTTTCATGAATGACCTTGGAGGTACATGCAGAACTTTTTTGTGGAATACAGTAATCACAAAACTCAAATCTGAATCTAGAATAGTACTGTCATTAGCTACATCTGGTATATCTGCTTTACTCCTACCTAATGGTAGAACAGCTCACTCACACTTTCATATACCAATATACATTACTGGTGAATCTACTTGCGTTATCGGACAAAGAACTTAATTAGCAGAGCTAATTCGTAAGATATCTTTAATTATTTGGGATGAAGCTCCTATGACACATAAATATTGCTTTGAGGCAATTGATAGAAACAGTCACATCGTGTAACTGCTCTGTTGATGTCGATTGGGTAACAAGGAGAAATCTTGAATAGCAAATCCCTAAGCTAGCCGTGATCGATGGTGTTGTGGATTCCTTTTTATGTTAAATTATTAATTGTTTTTTGCCTATTTAAATTTTATTCAACTTTTGAAATGTTTTTGAATTATTAGTTGATTTTTTCCTTTTATTATATCCGATTTCCATAAATTTTATTTTAGAAATAAAATATTATTTCTTACTTATAATATTTTAATATATTTATTTTCATTTATTTTTATTAAATTGTTTTCATATAATATTTTTTATTATCTAAATCATATAATATAATATATTTTTATCAAGTGGTTAAAAGAGTCTCATCTGTGTCCTACTTGTCGTTATCAGATGCCTACTGATTTTTCCTTTTTCGAAAGAAATTTTTTTCTTCATCTTTGTAAATGATGATAATCTAATACAATAATTATTATCATTTAATAAAATTATATAAAATATAATTGTATTTATTGGTCAATTAAAATTTTACTATATATAATATAAATATAGAAAATTACGGAAAATTAAATATTATTTCCATAAATTTATATAACATTTTCGAAGTTTATATAAGTTTATATTATTTTCATCCTACATTAATTTTTTTAAACACATTCAACATGGTTAACATTACGTTTTTAGTTGATTTGACCATAAACTTAAGGCACGTCATCAGGACACGTGCAACGAAAAGTTATACAATTAACAAGTTTTTGGATGAAGTTTTCTCAAGAGGCACACATGTATTAACCCCTCCAAATGATAAGTGCTTTTTACTTGTGTTTTGCCCATGGAATAATGTTAACGAGCCTATATATGAAGATGATGAGTTTAAAATTTGTATACAAAATTTTCTCAATACTGGTTTAGATTCAATGGAAATTGAAGTTAAAGAGGAAAATGACAGAACAAATGAAGAATATGATGATAGTGATGAGGATGAAAATGATCAAATGTTAGAGGAATATTCTTTCGAAAAAACTTTATATTATTCAGAAAAAGTTTTTATGAATGTTGAAGACATTAAAAAATATTAGAATAAATAAGATTAATTTAATTTAAGAAATATTAATAATAATACATTATAAAATTAAAATAAATAGGTAAAACCAATAAATATATTTTAATTTGTTATTACACTATTGCAACTTTATTGTAATAATACAATCTCTAAGTTTGTCGTTGATTGTGATTGAAGTCGTGCTCAATAGGAAATTTCTTTTATTTTTATTTTTATCATTGTAATTTCTTTTTCTTTTTAAATAAATAATCTGGTCATTTTAAATAATATTTAACTAACATTATTTCTTTTTTTTAAAATTTTTTTAATTATGCTACTTAAATTCAAAATTCTTACCATAAAAATATTTCATTTACTATCAATAAATATAAGTCAAATAATTAAATAATTATTACCATTGTCTAACATCATGTCTAAAAACTTAACACAAATTTGAAAATATTAATAGTAAATATATATTATTCTATTTTTACAATTATCATTAAATTAAATAAAATATAAAAATAAAATAATCTACTTAACCATTTAAAATTTACTCATAAATTATTTTTATTATATAAATTCATTAAATTCCAATCTATTTTCTATGATAAATAAAAAAGGTAAAAAAAAATAATTATTTTATATTCTAATTTCACCGTATAATCCTAAAAAGCTAAAAATTAATTATAAATTCAAATTAGAGATATTAATCTCTAAGACCAACTCCAACCCAACCACCCTATCCATTTTTAGGGTAGAAAAACTATAAAAATCAAATCCAACCCATCCACCTATTGTTAATTTCAAGAAATTTTAGGGTGTTTGTATGGAGGTCCTTCACTATTAATAGTGTTTAACTTTCCTCCACACCCTATTGGACCTATTTACAATTTTATAAAATAAAATTTGCATATTAATCCTTTTAACTATATATATATATATATTTTTTATTGATAGTTATAATAGTTATAAAATAATATTAGTTATATGATATTTAAAATAATAAAATATTTAAATTAAAAATATTAAATTATTTAAATTAATTATTTTAATAATAATAATAATTTAATTTAAAAAATTAAAATAATAACACTAAATAATAATAATATATTTATTTATTATTATAATTAATATATAATATAATAAAATTATATTATACATTTATTATGTTAAATAATATTATTAATTTAATTTACATTTATTAATACACTATTTAAAATTATTAATCTTATATTAGCTAGAAACAAGTATTTTATTATTATTATTTTATTTTTTTAATTTGGGGGTGGAGGATGATTTGAATGTTGAAGTCTTTAAATGAGTATTATTATCTTTTTACATTTAAATGAATAGCCTTTTACTTATTACTATTTTTTTTTTTAAAATTTTTGCTTTTAATAAAAAGTTAAAGAGATATTTAGATTATTTTTTAAATTTGAAAATTTGTAAAATTTAATTATGTGAATTTTTCAAAATATTATTAAAACTTAAATAAAAGTGATAAAATGACAAAAATAAAATCTTTCTATATAAAAATAATATATATATATATATATATATATATATATAACTAACTGATTGATCAAACACATCTAATTTTTATTCATTTTATATTTTACCCAACCATTCTAAAATAAAGTGTATTTTTTTATATAATATAATTAATTTAATTTAAATTTTATACTAAAAGTTAAACATATTAAATGAAATATTTTAAAATATAAGCAAACTAAATTTAATTTTATATGAATGAAATAAATTTATATTTTAAAAATAATTATTTTTAAATTTTAATTATATAAATAATTTATTGTAATATTTTTTTCTGAGTCACAAATCAATAAAATCCTGACGAACAAAAGTTAAAAAAAAAAAACATTTTAAAAAATTGAAATTGAAAAAACTGAAATTTATTTATTAATTTAATTTGAATGTGAAAATAATTAAAATTGAGACTATCTCAAAAGAAATGAATTCAATGTAATGATAATAATTTGGAAAAAAAAAAAAAAAAATCACTGCAAAATTGACGTGAGAGAATCTAAAACCAACATAGTTTATTATACAGATAATTCTATTTTATAAATTATCACGTAAAGGAGAGACGACAAAAGGGTTTCGTGCAATCGGTCGAAAAAGCAGCATCGTCACCGTCGTCGTCATCTCGCTCTGGGCCTCTCTCTTGCTGCCCGTTTCCGTATTTATTTTTTCCTTTCAGGTAACCCTAATTTCTCTGTGCCCCCAACTTTTTATTTTTTAATTTTTCCTATGAAACTGTAAATATTGAATGTGAAGCTAATTCCTTTTCAGAGTAGTGAAAGCAACTGGATTGATTCGTTGTTTGTAATGGCTTGAACGACTGAACAAATGAATCTTAGATGAAGCTGAATATGCTGAATTGCTGTTGATGAAAGGGTTGGTGTTGGTCTTTCTCTTGTTGAGGTTGTTATGGCTCAGCAGCAGTCGTCACGACTCAATCGGCTACTCACTTTGTTGGACAGTATCCTTGAATTGATTGATTTATGTTTTTGCTGGTCTCAGAGTTGTTGGATCTGATTTGTTGGCTGTGCTTAATTCTGAGTATTTTGTCTATGGATGTGTGCATTGTCGTTTTTCTTGACCAAAATTTTCTTTTTAAAAGCTGGTTCCACACAAGCTACCAGATTTACTGCGGCTAGGCAGATTGGTGATATTGCAAAATCTCATCCTCAGGATTTGAATTCGCTGTTGAGGAAGGTAATTATTTGGTGCACCGTCTTCTTTTGATACTATTATTATTGTTATTTTTATTTTTATCATTTCTTTTTTATTTTTTTGGTGCCCACTATTTTTATAGTTTTATCTAGTGCCTGCACTCTTTGGTGCTATGCTATTCTTGGATTTTGGTTTAGTTATTTATTTTACTATTATTTAAGTTTGCATTATTTTTTTTTTGAATGAATACTCTGTTAATAGAGGTTGCTGTAGTGATTTTCATAGGGGATTGACATTTGTTTGTCTGTTCTAACTTTCGCATTATCATAATTATAAAGGCAAATGGAGCTACAAGTGACACTGATAGAAAACAGTTTCTTTGTCAGTTAGATATGGGAATCAAGACTTCATTTTGATTGTTTGTTGGTTGTGAAAGCTATCATAGGGTTGCATTAGTGAAAGAAAAATGGTTGACAGATGCTACAGTTCAGTAGTGTAATTGTAAGGTTCATAGGCCCTAATTGCAACTCAAAAAGTGATCTTCACATTTAGAGCATTTTGTTCCTCACACTTCAGTGCAATAAAATTTATCTATAGGGTATCGGTCATCAAATTAGCATAGATTTATTTATTTGTTTTATTTTTTTCCCCATATATTGGCCTCTGGTGGATTACTTTTTATATTTGTATCCTTGAGTTTATTGTTCTTTGTTAAGTAAATTAGACTGATCAGGTTAGATCTCTTTATCTTCGACTTCAAGTTGTACTAAATTTGGTTCTACATTTAAGGCAGTTTTTTCATTCAAAGTTGCATTAAAAGGGTGCCGAATTCATTGCATAAATTTGTATATTTCATATTATCCATGTTGCTGAAGCATTTGTAAGGGTTCTTGTTGATGTAAAATATATTAGGGGAGTGTCATCTGCTTGATATTTGGTATGGCTGCCCATATGGGGCCCATCAGCGTGGGTAACCAAGAAAATCAGATGCTGAAATTAAAATTATCTGACTGAAGTTTAACCATGAACAATTATTCACCTGTGCCTAATGCCTTTGGCATTCATTTACAACCATGAGAAAGCAGGTTCTGACCCCAAACTTACCCTTCTGCCGCTGGATGGGAGGTGAATTCTCAGGAAATTAATTCTTCACAATGACGTAGAATTGCGTCACTCGGTTTACTGGTCAGTCTTTGACATGAGGTAGGATTTAAGCTCGCTAAAAAATGGCCTGAAATAGGATGAGACTTACTTCATGCGTAATCAACAAATTGGCAAAGAAGTCTATGGTTTTTGGTATTTTGAGTGTTTAGGCTTACAGTTCAACCATAAAAAAATAGCTGCATTTGTTGAGGTCTGCCTTGTTTCTGTATAAGTATAGAATAGATAAAATTGTATCTAGCCAATATGTCTATATTGGGTATGTATATGTGGAATGACCTTTGATACTTTCCTGAACATTACATCTACATTGTGACATGTCAGGCATTTGTTTTTTTTTACTTTGTGAGGTGTAGGTCATGGATAAAAGATGCACGAAATTAATTAGGCTATGTTTGGAATTGCTTATGATTACAAAACAATCACTTTTATGTGGTCATGAAATACCAATTTAATCTTTACTCTGTTGTAAATTAGAAACTTTTAAATTGCGTTGAAGGGAAATTGTGATGTAAGTGCATAAAAGTTTGACATTTCACAACCACATAACAGATTATAGTAATCACAATTGGTCTCAAATTTAAACTTATAAAATTTTATTAGTGAGTTGCAAATTGGGTTGTTTCAATATGTTCCCTTATCGTATGCTTTTAGGCCAGTTCGCTTAGTTACAAGATTTTGGATTGAGTTGTACCTTTAACTCGCATGGCTTAGTAATATATATTTGAGAAAGCTATCATGTAGAATTCTTTTAATGCCTGATTTGTAATGCTATCTGTTTTTGTGAAAAAAAAAAGGTGAAGCAATGATTGTCTCTCTTATAGATCACATTGTGAAGCATTATTCCAATAGCTTTTTTCATAGTTAGATTACAGGTCATGTCATATAGTTACTACTAGAAATTCAATCCGTCGTGTGAGCTGGATCACATGAAATGAGAACTATTTTGTTGAAAGAACTACCTAGTATAAAATAAAGTGTTCATAACTGAGAAAGACTAATTGAGTAGGCTTCTTGATGCTTGTCCCACTTTAGACCATAATGGACTTTGTCTGCTTGAGAACAACTTGAGAACTGGAGAAGTGGGAGGTGCAAACCCACTACTTGATGTATCTACTTGATATATTTTAAAGGGATAAATTCGTCGTTTGTGCGATGAACCATTCAAACCCAATTATATTCGATAATATGCTTGTGGGGATTTTTAATGATTGAAAAAATAATCTTGCAACTGGTTGTGTGACCAACCTGTTTTCTTGAAAGAAAAACTATGACTATCCAATAGTTACCAGTTAAATTGTAATGCTATGGGATATGACTTGTCCTTTTGGTGGCTAATTCCTTTTGTTGGGTTTCACCCAGATTTGTGTTTTTATTATTTCCTAAGAGAAGAAAATATGTATAGGGATAATTTAGTGTGTTTAAGAAATTTTTTTAACCACTCTGTTCTTATTTTCTCTGATCTTCTCCTCTTCTAGGTATGAACAACATGCTTTGTTATGTTCATCTTTATAAATATCCAGGGCTGCCCATATGTATATTCCTTCGATTGGAAAGCTAGGTTTTAAATATTAAGCTGTACTTACAAATATTAAAGTGTAGTTTTCCATAATCTAGTTGCTGGGATTGTTCAGGATTCTAAATTTAATCAACTCTGCTGATAGATTATTTCTTGTTTCCTGCTTTCAAATTTGACTATTTCATGATTCATATTTTCAGAGGGAAGCTTTTCTGAGGTCTTACTTGAATTCAGTTGTTTTTTCCTCTCTTCCCTGCCGTATACAATCTCGTATGCTTGTTTGTGTACAGCTGATGTTAGCTGATTTTTTCTTTGGAAAATTACCCATTTCTGTTAAACATTGATCAGATCAATATGGGGCTGTGCTAATTGTAGACTTTGTTAATATTTTGTTGTTTCTGCTTTTACTCAATAACCTATAGTAATTGCCAGGCATTACTTATCATTTTTTAAGTGAACTAATGTTACCTAATGTATGAAGGTAGACTTTTGCTTGATTCAATTATCTCTGGATTCCATATGGTTGCCCCTTTGATATTCCTTTTGGTGAATCAGGTTTCTCATTACCTACGAAGCAAAAATTGGGATACAAGGGTAGCTGCTGCCCATGCTATTGGGGCTATTGCACAGAATGTTAAGCACACCTCTTTGAATGAACTTTTTGCCTGCGTGGAGTCGAAGATGTCCGAGGCTGGGATTTCCAGTAGTGTCGAAGACGTGGTAGCTTGGCCTAATTTCAATTCAAAAATTGTAGCAAGTGTTTCTTTTAGAAGGTTGTTATTATTCTCAGAGATGAAATAAATATTGGTAGAATCGTAGCATTGTCTAAATAATTTATTTGTTGATTGATATATGCTGTCTTTGATGTATGTTAACTATTGAATGATACAGCTTTGATATTAACAAAGTGCTGGAGTTTGGTGCATTACTAGCATCAGGTGGACAGGTATAGTTCTTTCAGTTCAAATATCTTGAATCTGACGCCTTTACTCTTATTTGAACATTTGAATCTGATGATTTTTTAATCGTTGAAATAATTTATGAGTCTAAAAGGCTGCTATTGGTTTCTACACAGGAGTATGATGTTGCAGTTGATAATACTAAGAATCCTAGAGAGCGATTGGCTCGCCAGAAGCAGAATTTGAAACGACGATTGGGTTAGTAATGCTTTGATATTGGATTTACCTATTTAAGAACTCGTGTTCATTAATGGGTTTTCAGTTAGTGGTGCTCTGATATTGAATGTATATTTTTTTGATAATTTGGTTCATTATTGGGTTTTGGGTTAGTTATACTAATGCTCAGATATTGAATGTACAGTTATAGAAACTTGAGATCATTAATGGATTTTGGAACTTTTTAAGAGCAAACCTCTTATGGAACATATGCCAATCATCTCCCTCTACCTCTGTCCTCACAATGTTTTGACTTTGCTGGGAGAGAGGAGGGGCGGAGAGGGGAGTGAGAGGTATATTATAGTAGATTTTCTACCAATTAGAGTTGGCAGGCTGAGGTGTTCTCATATATTCATCTATTACAATCGTGATGATAGGAGAGAAGTTATAATGAATGAGTGGAGGAAGATAGGTAAAGAAACTAAATATAGAATGTTTTCTCCATTTCTGAATGACTCAAATCCTATAAAACCAACCAGCTAGGAGATTATTCAGCAACCAGCTAGTCTAATAGCCTGTAAAGACCTATGTAGCACCGATTCGGATACGGATACCGATTTGGATACGATACGATACGCTGATACGTCTATAATAGAAAAAATTAGGATACGTCGATACGTGCGACATTTTATAATATTACATATAATATGAAAATTCTGAAAGTAAAATATCTAATTTAATTTGTTTGACAAAATAAAACATACAAAAATAATAGTACTAACAATAATTAATCTTCATTCCCTCCATCAACAGGCTTTGCAACATTTGCAGCTTAGATTTTGAATTGGTCTTCTGATATCTTAGTTTTAGGTTTTCTAATTCTTTTCTTCTTTTTTTTTTTCCTTTTTTTTTTTTTTCTTCTTCTCCGTTGTAAACTACAAAATATATGTTTTTAAATTCAAAATAAATGTATAAAGTTAAAGCTTTTCTATTCTAAATTCTAAAGCTTTTCCTATTCTAAATTCTAAAACCTTTCCTATTCTAATGAGATAACATTTTTTTTAAGTTAAGAAATAAAACCTTTCCTATTCTAGTTAGATAGTTTTTAGTAATTTATTTTTATTAATTTTTTCACTCCATACATGTGGAAAACGTATCGGAAGCGTATCGAAAAGGTATCGGAGATGTATCGAATTGACTAAAATTAAAAAAAATTAAAATATTACACCAGATACGAATTTGATACGTATCGGGGCGTATCGGATACGTCATCTAAATAGAAGTATCGGTGCTACATAGGTAAAGACTATAGGATGAACTACAGACTAAAAGATAGTTATTCAGATATCTTCTAACTAAAGCCAATGAATTTACATGGTACCAGTAACAATATGTATAGCGAATATGAGGTAATGTCAGATGTTTTGGTTAGTCTTAAGATGTACTTGTAACCATGATTGTTAGACATGTTGGCATGTGACCATGTGTATAGCAAGAAGGTTCTATTGCACGTGTAGTCTGTAGGTGTTGCTATGTAAAAGGTGTACAGTCAATCCCCAAATATTATATTGCTTATTTTATGATTATATCTGGAAAAGTACAGTTAGATGGTGAGCAATATGAGGGTATCAGCATAGTTTCAAATAGCATAAGATATATGAGGTTGTGCAAATATTATATCTGGAAAAGTACAGTTAGATGGTGAGCAATATGAGGGTATTAGCATAGTTTCAAATAGCATAAGATATATGAGGTTGTGCAAACCCCAGATTAATAGGAAAGTTTTGACTATATGGTGTCCACATATACATAGTTTCTTTTATGTATATCTTATGTTCAACCCATACTGTGTTAACCAAAATTCTTTTTCTATTTATAAATTGGTTTTAATTTTTTTATATTTGACTTTTTTTTTTCTTTGAATAAGAGATCTTTGTACTGTAAAATTATTGAACATGGATATATTTTATTTTATTTTCTTATTAATTTTTGTGATAATTTGCACAATTAAACTAAGTTAAAATTAAAAATTTAATTTTAGCCCAAGATTAAATTTTTATAAAACTAAAATTTTATTACAAGTTTTTGCACTTTTGGACCAAAGTTTTTTTTTATTTAAAAAAAAATAGAAAAAGAAAAAAATTGTCTATTATTTTTTTAACGCATTTTGGATTATGTATGACAGATTTATTACTTTCTTCTTGATGTTTGCTCCCTGGTTATTCTTTGCATTCTAAATTTGCAAAATATAATTTTGCTTCCTGATGTATAATGTGTCAGGATGAAAAATTTTGCTTCCCGGTACAAGACACCACTAGGAAACAAATTTAAAAATTTGCGTGCTTATTGGTTAGCAAAATTTTTGCTTCATGGTGTTACATGCAAGGAAGCCGACAAAATTGAATTCTGCTTCCCGGTGTGTAATACCAGGAAGCAAATTTTGCTTCGGGGAAACGGACTTAGTTTTTGCTTGCTTTCTGATATATAACACCGAGAAGCTACTGGGCATAATTTTTTAATTTTTTTTTATAACCCTGAAGTGTAACATGGTAATTTAGATCTATTGAGTGCAACAACTTTTGGAAAATGTGCAGTTTTATAGAAACTTTAATCTTGATCTGAAAATATAGAATTTTAAATTAGAAGTATAAAGCGCAAATAACCCTTAATTTTATTATTATTTTAAAAAAAAATGAAGAAAAAAGAAAATGGCAATAAGCTTAACAAAACAAGAAACTTCGCTTGTATTTTGCAACATTGAGTTGCTCTTTCTGAAATCATTTTATACTGGATAATAATAATAATTTCATGAATTCCTTATGGAATATTTTACATCTTTTTATGATTGGTATCTTTGCTAGTTTTTCTATTGGTCTCACCAACGATAACTCAGTTTTGCTTTCAAAGAGGCATGTGTTGATTAGCAATAAGTTCTGGCATTTTGTTCATAGCATTTCAGATACATTGTATCCGGTCACTGTGTTTATTTGGGGAAATTAATTGGTTTTAGAATTTGCGATGCCTTTTCTCCACTTTTTTCTTTTTGGATAAGCTTCGGCATATTTAGGTGATTTCTTATAAATGATAGTGATACTGATTATTTGGAGAAAGAATGTTGATATTAAGGTTCAACTGGCAGCATAAGCTTCAATTACCTCGGTGAATAGTTCTTTTTATACCAGTGGGACAAATTTACATTGTAGGTTGTAGCGTTAATCTTTGCTTTGAAAAAATTTAAAGTTCCTTCTATTTTGAAATTAAAATAATAAAATTAAAAAATTTCCATTTTTGGTGTAGAACGATTAGGGCTTTTAATGTAATGTGCTCATTTTGGAGTGATTGTGGAAAAAATTGGGTATTGATCTGTCCGATGAATTACACTAGAGGTTGGAAGATGCTAATTATCTGTTGAATGGAGATTCCATAAAGCAGATTAAAGAATATTTCTTGTGTAGGATTGTCAGTTTGGTTGTTGAATGTGCAACTCAAGTTTTTCTGGTCATTTAAGATTTGTTGCTTGAAAGAAGAGTTGTATTTTTTTTATTATTTTTTTTTCTGTACTAGAATTGCAAAGGTGTTTATTTTACTTTAATTTTGTTTTGTATTCAATAATAATGAACTGTTAAAATATCATTTTCATGATACTCGACTGTTTTCACAGGTTTGGATATGTGTGAGCAGTTCATGGATGTTAATGATATGATCAAAGATGAAGATCTGATAGTGCATAAATTACAAACCCATGAAAATGGGCTTGACCATAGATTTTACACATCACCACCTGTACATAACATTCGACATCTAGTTTCAAGCATTGTTCCTGGTGTCATTTCTAAAAGACCTAGTGCCAGAGAGTTAAACCTTTTAAAAAGAAAAGCTAAAATAAATTTTAAAGACCAGACTAAAGGTTGGTCTGAAGAAGGAGATACAGAGGTCTCTGGTGCTCACAATGTGACAACTCCAAAGGGCTCACGGACTGATCCATTAAGTTTTAACAAGGTAATGAACTATTTTCATTCAAGTTATGAACTTTTCATTGTGCTTGTCTTTTATTTTTTATTTTAATTTTATTATGAGTCTTTAACTTCTTTATAAACAATCAATAAATAGAAATCTAGATGGAGATTACTATTTGTGTGCCTATTTCTATCTTTATTTATCTATTTTATTTGATTTTTTTTCCCTTAATTTAATTACTATGATATCTGTTGTAAAAATGGTCTGGTATGATTGTATATATGGCAAAATGGCTAACCTGAATCTGGACATCTTTGAATATCCGTATATGGTTGGCTATTCAAAAGAGCCTGTTTTGATAAAGGAAGACGACTGCATGGCCAGGACATGGCCAGATATGGCCATACCCATATACTGTGTGTGTGCATATATACAGGCACACAGACAAAACGTCAATGCCGTAGAACAGAGTCACTGCCGGGAGATTTAGTTTAGTTCTGTAAAGCTCTAAGAGAGAGAAGAGAAGTTAATACTGAAGTTTTTTCTGGAAAGTAAGAATTTCCAAAAAAAAAAAAAAGCAACTGAGATATAATATAACTAGCCTACATATTAGATAATCACTGCTTTGAACATGTAGCGTATATTACCAGTAAAACAACGTCCTTCTGTTATAAGTGTTTACCTTTATAAACCACTGTCTTTTTAGTGTGTGTGTGTTGGTATTAATTTAAATACGTATTTTTCCTTTTTTCTTGGTTGTGGTCAATTTCCATTTCAACAGCCTTTTTTCTTGGTTCTGGTCAATTTCCATTTCAACAGCGAGACAACTGTATTGATATGACTATATCGGATACTGTTTCACACGGGTACCATGCACCTTTTCTGTCTATTTTAACATGACTATAATAAGAGGGACACGGTTTCATTTTTCTTGTTTAATGCTGGTTGTACAAGAATTTCTAAAGTCCCACTCTTATATGCAAAAAGCTTCACATAATAAATAATTAATATTCCTTAGGTTTCCTATTTAAAATATTTTATAGGTTCATTTAATTTTTTATTTTTTATTTTTTATTTTTATTTCATATCAGTAATTCTTCTTTTATGAATATGAATCTCTTATTGGAGCGATTTTTTGATGCTGCATCTTTTTAATTTTTACTTTTAGAGTGTATTTTGGTTTTTATATTATTTACTTGCAATTTTCTTTTCAAAATTATTTTAAATTCTTTTATTGTAAGTATCTTCTATCCAACAAAGTACAAGCTTCTGCGAGAAAGAAATGATTGTCAATGTGGTCTTGGCTTCTCCTTTTTTGTTTGGTTGAAGAGAACTGCTTAGTTTTATCCCTTCTTTCTGACAAATTTCTGTGTTTGATATTTTTCTAAATGATTTCTTTAAATGATTTACAACCTATTTATATTGGAGTATATGACAATTTACATTTAATTAGCCGCTAATTTCAAGCTAATTATAAGCTAATATTTGACTAATTACAATCAATAAATCACTCCTAATTACAAGTAATTAACTTTATTATCACTTTTTACTTGATATTGAAGTAAGTACCTGACTGTTACAATTCTTTGTTGCACTTCTGTGCAGGTAGACACTAGTCTGGATGAAGACTACATAGAGCATGATGGAGACGGGCATTGGCCTTTTCGTAGTTTCATTGAGCAACTAATCCTTGATATGTTTGATCCAGGTAAATTGATTTATATATTGGAAAATTTACAAAATATTTGAATTTGAAGTTTCCATTCAGAGGATTGCTTACCTTAATTTATTTTGTTAGTCTGGGAGGTTCGTCATGGTAGCGTTATGGCGTTAAGAGAAATTTTAACTCATCATGGTGGTGCCGCTGGAGTGTTAACGGCTGATAGCTCGGATGGTGCACTCCATCTCCAATTTAAAGACCAAGACTATTCAAATGCTATAAAAAGAGAGCGGGAAATAGATCTAAACATGCAAGTTTCAGCCATGGATGAGTTAGAGCCGAGTCTGAAAAAGATCAAGGTTGAAGATGAGAAAACTCTTTCTGTTGAGAACATGGTATATCCTGTCAAATGCAACGATGACAGCTTTAACATCAATGTAAAGGTTGAAGA
This sequence comes from Cardiospermum halicacabum, assembly GCA_031304145.1. NCBI lineage: Eukaryota > Viridiplantae > Streptophyta > Magnoliopsida > Sapindales > Sapindaceae > Cardiospermum > Cardiospermum halicacabum. Next base: position 6,025,448 of record CM062389.1, read on the forward strand.
CACAGGGTACAATTTACCTGCGCATGAGGTTAATGGTCAACTTAACCTTAGTTCTGTTAAGGTGGAGCCGGAATCTAATCTTGATAGTGTTTCACTTCCCTCTAAAGAAGCTGTTGACGTAGCAGAATTTAAGGATGTCAGTGAAGAGAAGAGGGATCGTCAAAATTTGGATGTACTAAATAATCTTCCCGACAACTCTGAGATGATGAACTGGGTTAAATTAGCTAGGCATTCTTGGCAAAAAAATTGTGAATTTCTTCAGGATTGTGCAATCCGTTTCTTATGCATATTATCACTAGACCGGTTTGTTACTACTTTCATTTTGCTCGTATTTATACACCAGATAATTATTTGAAGTTCCTTGCATGTCATGATGATGAACTGCTTTTGTCTACTTCCTAATATGCTGTCTGTTTAACTTTATTCTTCCAGTTTTGGAGATTACGTATCTGATCAGGTTGTCGCTCCAGTTCGTGAAACCTGTGCTCAAGCCTTAGGTGCTGCTTTTAAGTATATGCATCCCTCATTAGTTAATGAGACATTGTATATCTTGCTGCGAATGCAGGTACATATGTAACAAGTTCATCTGTTCAATCTTCTTTTTAAATTAAGCATCCCCGTTGTTGTGGTCTAATTGCTCCCTGGTTATTCTTTGCATTGGAAATTCTCTATGTTCAGCGTAGACCAGAATGGGAGATTCGTCATGGTAGCCTTCTGGGTATCAAGTACTTGGTTGCAGTGAGACAGGTTATATTTCTGTTTTAAAATACATAAACTACTATAAATCTTCATTTCACTTGTATATGACTAAGTATCTAAATTGTAGCTATTTTGCTTCTTCCCCTCCGGCCCTCCCTCTCTATCACTCCCTTCTTTTGTGTTGAAACCAATGTTAAAATAGAACACTAAATCACAAATCATCAAAGATGAAAGCGAAAAAAATAAGAACACCGATGGTGGCTACTTCTTGTTTGTTTGATGGTTTTATTGATTGTCCCTCAAGTTGTTACAACCAAATCACACCAAACTCCTTTTCACTCCCGTAAAGTGGCTAGAAATCCTTATACCTTACATAGTTACTAGAAACCCTAGCAACTAAAACATGGATCAAAAACATCCTTAAGTCAAAAAGCCACAAAATAACATTACTGACGAAACTTAGAAGCTAACATGTATCATGTAATTTCCCTGGAGCAATGCTCCAACCACGCCAATTCACTGAGGAGCGACCTTCCCCAGTTATACCGACTTTGAAGTCTGAGACAATCCTAACATTTTGGCTGAATGCTTTGTGATCCTGCATGCTGCTTTGCAGTTGTCTTGTTTTTTTCCTTGCCTTTTTAGTATTTTTCTGGTTGAATGGACTGCTAGTCTCACTTATCTATATACCTTTCCTTTTCAGTTTTCTATTTTCATTCTGATGAAAGTGTTGATGCGTTACATTTTCACTCTTCCTATTTTTTAGGTAGAGGATTACTAAGCATCAGCTTTTCTGTTAGTTGTAAATCATACAATGCTGTGGAAACCATTCATTGATACTTAAATTGTCTTATTTTTTAATTTATTTTCTTACTTATATTACTACTTTTGCTCCATTGCTCTAATACTAGGAGATGCTGCATAATCTGCTTCGCTTTGTTCTTCCTGCTTGTAAAACTGGGTTGGAGGACCCTGATGATGATGTCCGAGCAGTTGCTGCAGATGCTTTAATACCTGCTGCCGCTTCCATTGTTGCTTTAGATGGCCAGACATTGCATTCCATCGTTATGCTTCTATGGGATATATTGCTTGATTTGGATGATCTAAGCCCATCCACCAGTAGGTGAGTATGGGAGCATTATTTTCTAGTGATTGATGTCACTTAGTAGCAGTTACATCTTGTTTCTGCATGACATGCAGTGAAGTTTAAATTATAGCCAGATGATCTTAGCTTGATCTTTGAGCATGCATGTCAATTTAATTTTAAGATGGTCTGGATCTGGACTTTTTTTTTCTCCTAAAAAAAAGAGATGGAGATCTGACCCAAGTGATTTTGTAACTCCGAATTTATAGCTGACCCCTTGTGATTTTATGACTAAGGCTTGTAGTTTGTGGTCTGCACCTTTTTTCGCAATAAAATGACTGCCCTCAGCTCCTCAAGCAAAGATCGATTATTTCTTTTACTAAATTTTATTTGTTTGAGGTGTTTATTTGTTGGGAATTTTTGCAAAGAAGTTTCTAAATTTTGGGTGGGCTATATTCATGTAATTTGGAATATGATCTTAATCAAGTATAAGAATATTTGGGTTTCTTTGTTATGTTATTGCTAGGGGATGGATATGGAAACAAATTGGAAATTCTTGATTTTTCTGTATTCTTTACAAAACTCTGTCTGACCTTTCCGTGGTGGACGACTTATTTAATTATGCAAATGTTTTTCCATTTTTTCTGCTTTTTCCATGCTTAGTGTTTTATCTGTTAGTGTAGGTGCCTTAGTTAGTAGAACCTGTGGTTGGAGTTGGCTCATTGCTGGTTTTACTTCTGATCAAACTCCTTAATGATTTCTTATGTTGAAATTATCATATCTGCATAAAATATTAGAAGGAATGTTTGGTGTTTCAGTAAACAAATATTTGAAACTTGATAATGTAATTCAAAATTTTCAAGTTTGATGCCAATCCTTCCTTTGTATGTGGTCTGGACTTCAAATATTTTATTCTACTGGATCTGAAATTGTTTTAGTCCATGGATGAAGTGTTCAATGGCTCTTCCTACCAGGGACTCATTGGATCGTTGAAATTTGAAGAAGAATATGTAGATAGAAGAAATGAAAAGGACGTGATAGCCAGTGGGTGTGTTTCACAATTGGCAAATGGTGAAACTTAAGTGAGATATAGAAGTGGTAGAGGTTGAACCAACTCCTTAAGGCACTTTGGAGGCAAGCCCATCATAGTTGTACCTCTTGTCCAAGCCAAATGTTAGGGATCTCCATATCTCATAAGGAATTAGGAATTATTAGATTATTATTCTATTAATTAGCTATTAGGATTAGTTTATTGGATTTGATTTGTTTAGGTTTTCTTAAAGATGAAGGAATCTCCTTCTTAAAAGCAATTCTATTTCTATTAGAGTTAGGGTTGCTTATTTATTTCCTAATTGTAACTATTATTTAACCTATTTAAAGGTCTCTTTTTATCAATAAAACCAAGCCGAAGATTATAGAGAAATTGTAAGGTTTCAGAGATTGGATTCTCTCTAACGAGTTTCCAAGGTCCTAGTTCCCTTTGATGAATTAGACTTATCACCATAGGTAGAAGGAAGTATCCTATTTTGCATGTTCATCGTCCTGTGACACGATCTTTATCTAGGGATCCTAACACCAGTCTGATGAATGTTCTGGAAATTATGGTTTGACTTTTCACCTTCAATATCAACTTCGAATGCCATTTAGACAATTACGGCAAGCCTGTCAAATTTCCAATAGTGAAATAAAAACCCAATGACATCAGCTTATTTTCACATATCCAGGAATGCACGGGTATCCATTTGGTGTATTTTCTTGGTATGATGCGTGGGCTAGCTTTGCCCTGTGCAAACCCATGATGTTCTAGGAGCCCCTTGCCTATCATACAATTTATTTCAGGCATATCATAGTGCACTATGCTCATAATACATGGGGTACATCTTTTTAAGCTGAGAATTCATATGAATTGATTTTTACAATTGCCACCAACTTCCCACAATCTTTGTTTGCTTAGTATGTTATTTTGATTATTGTATCAAGTCTAGAAATGGAGTCACTTTTCTGGTTTATGGTAGTTTGACTCAAAAGGATTGAAATGAATTGTTTTTAAAAGTTTTTATATGTTTGCAGTGTGATGAATCTATTGGCGGAAATCTATTCGCAGGAAGAGATGATTCCAAAGATGTTTGGAGGTACATCTAATGAGAAGCAGGGTTTTGATCTGAATGAAGTAGTTCGTGTTGATGATGTGGGGGAAGGAAGAATTTTGCAGGAAAACCCTTGCACATTATCAATGTTGGCACCCCGGTTATGGCCATTTATGAGGCATAGCATCACATCAGTCAGACATTCTGCTATCCGAACTTTGGTATGTGTTTTTCCTTTGTCATCATATTAATGGAACATTTTTGTCTGGGTATCTGAGGGTATCCTTCTGGTGGATTTCCTTCCCCCCCCCCCCCCCCCCCCCCCCCCCTCCCTTCTTTTAATGCACCAGCAACTCTATGTTCTTTGCAATTCAGTATTCTTCTGCTGTTACATGCTATCTTTGTCTTTATATTTGGTGCTATTTGGTTTGACATTGTGCTTCTATTATTTAATAATGGAAGTTAATCATTAACATGATTGCAGGAGCGTCTTCTTGAAGCTGTTTACAAAAGGAAGATTGCTGAGTCCTCTAGTGGTCCCTTTTGGCCATCTTATATATTGGGTGATACTCTTCGGATAGTTTTCCAAAATCTGCTGCTGGAGTCAAATGAAGAAATTCTGAATTGTTCTGATAGAGTTTGGAGACTGCTTGTACAGGTATCTTATTTTCAATATGGACATAAATTTACTAATTTAAATCTGTTCTCTTTGTTCATATACTTGTGAGGTGAATTCTATGATGGCTGTAGACATGTATTTTGATATTAGTTTTTCTATAATTGATTCTTAACATAGAAGCCTTATTTGAAGGACTTAAATAAGAGTTACATACAGCTTCAGACTCTTCTTTTTGTGGATTCAATTCAAACTGAAGGGCTTAACAACTCCATCTGAACATAAACCACGTAAGTAATAGCTAGAGATAGCTCTCCTTAACCAACTATCTGACAGAATTACTAGAAGATTATTAGTTGGAATACCTTCCTTAAGCTGGGCTATAGAACATCAGGCCCAACTTTGGACATCATAGCCTCAAAACTAGCCCTTGACAATGTGTATTAACAACAATTGTGACAATAATTCAAAAGTTGCTGGATTATCATAAAGCCCCCATAAGATTATGGAAGAATGAGTGGTGAGTTCATTGTTAATTTAAACCCCTCAGCCAGGGTATGTGTTGAGGACCTTACTTTAGGGATATGATAACTAGTCAAAACTTTGCAACTTGGCTGATGAGTAAGCAAACCCTCTGACTTGGACGACAAATAAGATCGGATTTGACCTAAGTTCAGCCTAAACAAATCTGAATTCACTCCCAAACAATCCTCTTGCACTCGCCCAATAGATTTGAATCAGGTAATCTTAATTAGGATTTGTTAATTCTTGAGAGTTAGTCCAAGTACTTGGTAGTTAGCCAAGAAGTTGAATTGATAATATCGAGAGTTCAGGTAGGTAGTCTTTACTCCAAACCTTGGTTGAGAAATACTTCGTATCAATATGTGAAATACTTATAATACCTCGTATCACTTTTAAAACGTATTGTACCGATGTATTACTTATACTTATACTCGATGATGTTTTTTACGTTTTGAAAGCGCGTACAACGCGTACTAATATGTTGAAAATTTAATAAAGGGAACAAAGGGAAAGAATGATATTTATGATATTTTAAATTTTAAAAAATAAAAAATAAAAGAGAAAAAACCCTAATAAGTTTAAACTATTTAAAATTTAGTCATTATTTACCAATCTAGCGGCCGTTTGTTTCAGAAAACTTTGGGAAAAAAAAAACTCTTTGAAGGTAGAATGTACATACTTTCACTTTTGTGCTATTTTATTATGTTGAAAGTATTTCTACTATATTTTATTGCTGTTAAATCGGGTATACACCCATTAGTATTGTGGAAGTATACACCCATATATATATATTTTTATAATTTTTATAATTTTAATATTATTTTATTATTTTAATGATACTAACGTATTAAACGTTTCGATACTTCACGTATCATTCCGTTTAACCAAATGTGTCGTACTGCGTATCGTATTACTCAACCTTGCTCTCAATCTTGCTCCAAGCAACTGGTTATTAGCAGAGAAGTTGAAAGAGATAAAATGGAGAAACATCTCAAACATTATGTCAATATCAATTGAATAATAGAACTGTATAGATTAGTCCTTTAGAATGGCTAACTATACTCTAATAAATAAAGAAAACCTAAAAAAGTTACGAATAGTTAAACTAATAAGAAAGTAAAAAAATTTAATAGAAAAGCAACTACACCCTAATAGGAATTAAACTATTATCTAACCCTAATTATTTAAAAGAAATAATTAAACCATACTTAAAATGTTTTCAAATCGCAACTACCAACTACACCCTAATAGTGGCTATATAACGCCTGTTAACAATTTACTAAGCCATACTTAGAATGTGTCTAAACAACAGTGCAGTGAAAGACATGGGCTTATAACACCTGTCAGCCACTTAATATAAATTTATTGAAGTCAAACAGTTTAAACATAACACGGTTAAAGAACTTTAGAACTTAGTAACACAATATAAGTTTCTCTGATAAGCATAATACGATCAGCTAGTGAGAGAAGGCATAGATGAAACAATCCAACACGACAACTGAGGATTGGAAACGACAGCAGAAGACCAAAAGGCCAGAATACAGAGCAGAAGAGACTTATAATTTTTCTTTCCTCTTTTTTTATTTTTTAATCTTCGAGTTCTATACGGTATATATATATATACACATACACATATATATATACACATACACATACACATACACATATATATATATATATGTATACACATACACATATATATATATGTATACACATATACATATATATATATATATGTATGTATATATATGCAAAACCGTTTTTCATCATTTGATTGTTCATTTAACTAGTATGTTGTGTGAGTTGTTCTTGTATGCTGTATTTTAGGCTGGTCAAGCTGACCTTTTTTATACTAAAATTTACTGTTATTTATATTTGTTATCTGTTAAGTTTTACTGCCTTTAATTTTCTGTGCTAATATGATTTTAGTGCCCGGTTGGAGATTTGGAAGCTGCTGCTTCTTCATTTATGTCTTCTTGGATTGAGCTTGCTACTACACCTTATGGTTCACAGTTAGATGGCACAAAAATGTTTTGGCCTGTTGCTCCTCCTCGAAAAAGTCATTTTAAAGCAGCAGCTAAAATGAGAGCTGTGATGCTTGAAAATGAGTCTTCGGGGAATGTTGGCTTGCATTATATGAAAGGAGCTCTTCAACAGGAAAGGAATGGAGATGCTTCCTCATCTTCAATTAAGATAATTGTTGGTGCTGATGTGGAAATGTCAGTGACCAATACTCGAGTTGTTACAGCATTAGCATTGGGAATTTTTGCTTCTAAGTTGCATGAAGGTTGTATTCAGTACGTGATTGATCCACTATGGAATGCCCTCAGTAGTTCATCTGGTGTTCAACGGCAGGTAGCTTGGGATTAGAAAATGCTGTTATTCTATTAACTTTGTGATCTCTTCGCTCCCTATTATTGCACTTCCCTTTCGTGTTTTAAATTTTAATTTTAAATTTTCTTTTTAGGTGGCATCCATGGTTCTAATTTCTTGGTTCAAAGAGCTTAAATGCCAAGAAACCTCTGGGATGTCTGGACTGGTAACTAATTTCCCAAATCATCTCAAACAATGGCTGTTGGACTTGTTAGCATGCTCTGACCCTACATTCCCAACAAAGGATTCACCTCTTCCATACACTGAACTCTCAAGAACGTACACCAAGATGCGAAATGAAGCCGGCCAATTACTACGTTCTGTTGAGTCCAGTAACATGTTTATGGATATATTGTCAACCTTCAAAGTTGATTTGGAATGCTTGAGTGCAGACGATGCTATTAATTTTGCATCAAAACTGCAGCCCCTATGCAGTGGTAGTGATGGGGCCGAGTCTTTGGACAGGCATATTTTAGAAGATATGGAATCCATAAGACAGCGGCTGTTGACAACTGCTGGTTACTTGAAATGTGTTCAGGTAGGTATAGACATATTTTCTTGATACTCATATTTGGGCTCAATAATCTGCAAGTTTGTATGTTTGATCTGCTGAATAGATTATTTGCTTGCACTATATTTGTGCTTTGTGATGTTAAATCAGGTTGCTAACTTTAACACACACACACAAACACACACACACACATATATATATATATATATATATATATATATATATACTGAAATAGGCTGCCAGATGTTATAAATCTTTTGTTCAGAATTGTTTATCCTCACTTAGTGATCTTATGCGCTTTCCAGAGTAATCTGCATGTTACCGTTACGGCCTTAGTTGCTGCTGCAATCATCTGGATGTCTGAGCTTCCTTCTCGACTTAATCCTATCATTTTGCCTTTGATGGCTTCAATCAAAAGAGAGCAGGTAGCTGTTCAAGGTGAACATTTTTTTTATGTAGAACATGTGATGTTATTGTGATTTATCTCGTTTGCTTAAATTAGGAGGAAATACTGCAACAGAAAGCTGCAGAGGCCCTGGCTGAGCTTATTTATCATTGTCTTGCTCGCAAGCCAAGTCCAAATGATAAGTTAGTGAAGAATATTTGTAGCTTGACATGTATGGATCCTTGTGAGACACCTCAAGCTGCTGTTATCAGTTCCATGGATATTATTGACGATCAAGATTTTCTATCCTTTGGAAGTCATACAGGAAAACAGAAATCAAGAGTTCAAATGCTTGCCGGTGGTGAAGACCGGTCAAGAGTGGAAGGCTTTATCAGCCGAAGAGGGTCTGAATTTGCATTGAAATATTTGTGTGAGAAGTTTGGTGTTTCATTATTTGACAAGCTTCCGAAACTTTGGGATTGTCTTACTGAAGTCCTTGTTCCTGGTAGTTCTTTAAATGAGGAAAAAGTTACTAAGGCTATTGAGTCAGTTAAGGATCCCCAGATTTTGATAAACAATATTCAGGTTGACACTTTTCTTATTATATTATATATTTTCTATTCCAGTTTTAGTTATGATCCCAAATACATCAGTTTTAATCTGGTTAATACTGATTGGATAATATGGAAGTTGATGGGAATTTGATTTATAGTGATTTTGTTACTTGTAAAGGTAGCTTCTAGGGCAATATGCAAAATTTGAATTCTTGGCACATTATTCTTCTGCTTTTGTTGTTGTGACAGTCTCCAATAATTTTTTAAGTTACTTTTAGGTGTCAGACTTCTCATTGCAACTATTCTCATTTGCTTATGGGATTTTGTGTAGTTGGTACGCTCTGTCGCCCCTCTGCTGGATGAGAGATTGAAACTAGAACTGCTCACGCTTCTTCCCTGCATTTTCAAATGTGTTTGTCATTCCCACGTTGCAGTTAGATTGGCTGCATCCAGATGTATTACTTCTATGGCAAAGTCAATGACTGTGAATGTAATGGCTGCTGTGATAGAAAATGCAATTCCGTTGTTAGGAGATGTGACATCGGTTCATGCTAGACAAGGTGCTGGAATGCTTATCAGTTTGCTGGTTCAGGGACTGGGGGTGGAGCTTGTGCCATATGCTCCATTGTTGGTGGTTCCACTTTTGCGATGTATGAGTGATTGTGATCATTCTGTGAGACAGAGTGTGACACGGAGTTTTGCATCTATTGTACCTCTGCTACCCCTTGCAAGGGGTGTTCCTCCACCGTCTGGGCTGAGTGAAAATTTATCTAGAAATGCTGAAGATGCACAGTTTTTGGAACAGTTACTGGATAGCTCCCATATTGATGATTACAAGCTCTGCACTGAATTAAAAGTGACACTAAGAAGGTAAGTGGTTCAGTTCTTATCTACTGATAGTGATTTACTTGTGTTCTTCCCCACTTTGTAGATAGCACATTTTCTATATTTCCATCATTATTTGTTACAGCTGGACAATGTGTATTTTGTCCAGAACATGACCTGGGATTGGGATCTCGCCTTAGTAATCATTGGGAAATTTGAGTATTATCTTCAATGGTCTTGGTGTTATTTTTTATTATTACTATTTATTTATTTATTTATTTTAAGTTTTCTTCTCATACAATTTTATCAGTGATCAACATTTTCACTATTAGTTGCATTTATTCAGAAATTTATGATTCATAGCATAATGGTTTTCTTTGGTGCTTCCAGGTACCAACAGGAAGGTATAAACTGGCTGGCATTTTTGAAGCGTTTCAAGCTTCATGGAATCTTATGTGATGATATGGGTCTGGGCAAGACACTTCAAGCATCTGCAATTGTGGCATCGGATATAGCTGAACGTCGTGCTTTAAACAATTGTGAAACAATTCATCCATCTTTAATTATTTGCCCGTCAACCCTGGTTGGACATTGGGCTTTTGAGATAGAAAAATTCATTGATGCTTCTTTGATGCGTACACTTCAGTATGTTGGTTCTGCTCCAGACCGCGTTTCTCTAAGAGAACAGTTTGTTAAGCATAATGTGATTATTACATCATATGATGTGGTTCGCAAGGACGTTGATTTTCTTGGACAATGCCTTTGGAACTATTGTATATTAGATGAAGGGCACATCATCAAGAATGCGAAATCCAAAATTACTATTGCTGTGAAGCAACTGAAAGCCCAGCACCGCCTGATACTTAGTGGAACTCCGATCCAGGTTTGGTAGAACCTTAAGAACTATTGGATTAAATAAAATTTAGTATCTAATTAGTTAATCTCTCTTTTTGGCAGAACAACATCATGGACCTCTGGTCTCTTTTTGACTTCTTGATGCCTGGGTTCCTTGGTACAGAGAGACAAGTAAGTCTATTGTAATCTTTTCGAATGGAAAGTTAGTTACCTGCTGTGCTTGGTCAATCTACTTATTAATAAGATGCTTTGGCATTAATGTTTATGATACATTCTTTTAAATTATTATAAGACAAAGATATGGTAGGTTCCTAGAGGGTGCCTGGGAGGCTTACAAAGTAAGATATTGACCTAAATAAGAGCATAGTGTTTTAAGCCAAATAAAAAATAAAAATTGTAGATTAATATTATATGTTTTAATATGTAGGAAGGATAATATTAGAATTAATATAGTTGAAATGCATTATTTGTTTTAAAAAAAATAAAAAAAATCCAATCTAAAGCAAATTTACAACTTAATATTAAAATGTGCTTGGTGAAGCTTTCTCTTACGAGGAGAAGATAAGCTAAATAAAAGCCACGCCAAACACCACCTCTAGGACTCTCAGAAAGAAACCAATGAATTCCTACTATTGTCTTAGTAAACAGCAGAATGTACAACCACCTTCAGAGGTTTCAAAAGTTAGTCATCGCTTTTTATTGTTATTATTGTTTTGACAGAAAATCTTGTAAGTTAAAGAATGATTGTTGCATAAACTCACATAAATCATGTTTTTTTTTCTTGACATAATTTTCCTGTAAAATGATAATGTTTCGAATACAGAATACATGATCCGCTTATGATTTTCTAAACCTGTTTTTAACTCTTGTGAAAAATTGTAATTATGATTGCCTCTAACACATTCCAGCTGCATCAGGCTCATGATTTTTAACAAACGAAAGTGACATTCTCTCATTTATTCTTATATACCAACTTAATAAAAGACCTTGGGGCTCTATAGTCTATGACAAGATTATCCTGCTTCCTTGAAATTATTCCTAGTGTTATACTGTATCATCGGAGACCTATCAACATATCATTTTAAAGCAAAAAGGGTTATCTTCCTGACTCTTTGATTAATTTTTTTCCCTTACGATTGGTTGTGTTAATAATGATTCTAGCTAAGCATGCTGTAGTTTCTTGTTTGCTGGCTGCTCAATTGTTTAGTCTTGCTTAGCATTGTGGGGCATATTTTTCACTGTGACACTTTTGCAGTTCCAAGCCTCTTATGGGAAGCCGCTGGTGGCTGCTAGAGATCCAAAGTGTTCTTCTAAGGATGCTGAGGCTGGGGCTCTAGCTATGGAAGCCTTGCACAAACAGGTAAACTTTGCATATACACGATGAAAGGAGTAGTTTGCACTATAACCTTCCCTTGTTTTTCAGGGGAAGCTTTATTGATCTCCGAAAAGCTTTTAGTCAAATTTCCATTTTAGCTGTTTTTACTGGTTTAGATTGAGAATATCCTGAGATATGATGTATATTATTATCTTATTTAAGTTATTGTTTCTTATAGGTCATGCCTTTCCTCCTTCGGCGTACAAAGGATGAAGTTTTGTCCGACCTACCTGAAAAAATAATTCAGGATAGATACTGTGACTTGAGTGCTGTTCAATTAAAACTTTACGACAAATTTTCTGGCTCTCATGTAAAAGAAGAGATCTCAAGCATGGTAAATGTTGATGAGCCAGAAGATAAAGGGGAACGAAACGGTGCTTCCGCAAAAGCATCTACCCATGTTTTTCAGGTATTCTATACAATCATTTGTTTCTCTCCAACACAGTGGAGTTGTTTGGCTGATTTTTTGCCTTTTTATTTTTTCAGGCTCTGCAATATTTGCTAAAACTTTGTAGTCATCCATTACTTGTGCTTGGTGAAAAGCTTCCTGAGTCACTCTTGTGCCAGTTGTCAGAGTTATTCCCCTCAACATCTGATGTCATTTCTGAACTCCATAATATTTATCACTCTCCCAAATTAGTTGCACTTAAAGAGATAATGGAGGAGTGTGGAATAGGTGTGGAGGCTTCTAGTTCAGATGGTGCTGTCACTGTTGGGCAACATAGAGTGCTGATATTTTCTCAACATAAAGTAATTCTTTCTCTGTTCTTAACTTATGAAGTTTTCTGTTAGACTTAGAACTGCATGTTTATAACTTTATGATGACATTTTACAGGCCTTGCTGGACATTATTGAAAGAGATTTATTTCAGATCCATATGAAGAAGTAAGTATTCTAATCTGTTTTGTTGCTCTTCAGAACATCATACACTAAAACCTTGAATGAAATAAGTTGTTTCCCGAGCACCAATGTTTTAGCATTTTGTGGACAATTTGGAATCATTTCTCTTAAAAGTCAGTGTTCAAGAGGGTAAAAGGTTTCTGATTGTTGCATTGTGTAGAGCCAAAGGTCAGATAGGATTAGGGCATTGAACTCCCTAGCACATCGTACTATACTTTTGATTTGAAAATTCTGATTATTAACAGAAAACCATTGGCCCTTTTGGCACACTAAGAAGTCCTTATGGAGCTTCATTTTGAAATGTCAAAAATACATTTTGATGTGGCTTCTTGAGTGAGTGTTTAACATGTTGGCTGCTTTCCCAAAAGGAAGTTATTTCTTTTCCAACTTCGAATGCCATAAATGACAATTCGAAAAGTTAAAATGTATCAAAATGACAATTGGTGCCAACTTTTAGGAGCTAAATGCCCATAGCAAATCGATGGAATTGTCGGCTGTTGGGAACGGTTAAGTTTTGAATATAAACATAATTCCTGATTTTCTTTATTAGCCTTTTGTAGATTAAAATTAAATAATACTTCTAGTGCAATGAAGACTAAAAGATTTTTGCCTTGTGAAAAGTCAGCTGTTGGGAACAGGTTTACTTTATGAAGAACTCTTAAATTATCTGAGTAGTGGTATAGGCATATGATTAAAATATCAAATACTTTACTGTTTAGTTGAACATTCATATGAACTGATTTTGGTATATGATATCCATGGATACAAAAATGTTAAGTACAATGTTTATGGTGTTTTCTGAACTTGGAGTAGTATATTCTATTTGGTGTACTTATTCTGTGGTTGTGCAGTAAATAATTGTAAATATAAATTTGTTAGAATGGTGTTGGTCTAATTGGTTTTTTGTGGTTCTTCCAAGCAGCGTTACGTACCTGCGGTTGGATGGATCAGTTGCAGCAGAAAGACGATTTGAGATTGTTAAGGCTTTTAATTCAGACCCTACTATAGATGCACTGTTGCTCACAACACATGGTATTATAATATTTTCCTCTTATTTTATTTTTCAAAATAGACCTCATGCAATGATCCTGCTCTTTGTAGTTGGTGGCCTCGGTTTGAACCTGACATCAGCAGATACTCTTGTTTTCATGGAGCATGACTGGAATCCAATGCGAGATCATCAGGTAATAAACATGTTTTGCTTAGATCACTGTTTGTCTTCTGCGATTTCTTTACTCCCTGGGATGAAAAAAATTTCTTCTACAAAAAGAATGTTGAATGAATATATAATGCATTGTTTTCCAGGGAAGGCTCTCAGAACTACTTGTATAAATTTATTGAATATTTGGATCTCTCATTGATAACAATGAGGGAATTTCTGTCTTTTCTTTTCATTCTCCTTCTATGCTAGTTACCCATGCATGAATAATTAAAAGCACATCAATGGGGAGGGTAGTGTTACTTCTTCTCATAATTACTTTGAATTTTAGTAATATATAAATAATATAATACTGAGCTGGGCATTTACTGAATCTTAGAAATGAAATTGGCAACTGCAAGTATAAATTTGCTTGCAAGCATTCACCTGTATTTTGATGCTGGCCCACCTATCCTTTGCTATTCACCTGCAAGCCCTAATCCGAATGGTTGTAGTGACCTGAATTCACCTATCATTCTTGTCTTACATTATATTATTTTGAGTATTGCAGGCAATGGACAGAGCACACAGATTAGGTCAGAAGAAAGTTGTTAATGTTCATAGACTGATCATGCGCGGAACCTTGGAAGAGAAAGTTATGAGCCTCCAAAGGTTCAAACTATCAGTTGCCAATGCCGTCATCAACGCAGAGAATGCCAGTCTTAAAACGATGAATACTGACCAATTACTTGATTTGTTTGCATCGGCAGAAGCCCCAAAAAAGGTACATCTACCGGTGGTTCTCTACTTGCTTTCTAAGCATATGAAAAGTTCCAAAATGACAACATGAAAATAATGTTCAATATTTCTTTCAAAAGTAGAATGAAATTGTTATTTTGGGAGAAGCTTTTTTTTTTTTTTTTTTTTAATAATCAATTATCATACAGGGTGGTGGGGCATCAAAACGGTCAGATGTGGACGGAGACCCAAAACTAATGGGTACAGGGAAGGGGGTAAAGGCAATCCTTGGTGGACTAGAAGAGCTTTGGGATCAATCGCAGTACACGGAAGAGTACAATCTGAGCCAGTTTTTAGCTAAGCTCAATGGCTGACCCTTCATGTCACCGGTTCGTCTCATCTGTAAAAAATGTACATAAATCAGGTTTAGACTAAAATTTTGGGTTTAGTAGTAGAATTTTTCATTTTCCATCTACATTATTGGCCATTGATTCTTCTTTCCCAGTTTTAGGTTTTCCTCTAATTTAGAATTTTTATTCATTAATTGTTGTGTGAGGATGGGAAAGAAAGAAAGAAAATGGTTTTTGGTGCAAGAGGAAGAGAGGAGAGCGTGACATGACTGACACAGTGAGCGAGAGAGAGGAGGTATTTAGGCATTGTAAAGTCGTCCGGATACTGTATATACAGTTATTAGCTTCTTTTGATTCTAAATCATTAGAAATTAATTTTGCTAAATCTCTCTGCCCTTCAACTGTTGTATTTTAAAGGAAAAATGTGGGGTTGGGGTAAATTGATTAGGTAGATATGGTTTGCTTTTTGTGCATGTCGGGAGGCACAATAGCGCAATGCAGACTTTATTATGATTATTTTTCTGGGCCCAGGCAGAATTATAGTAAAATTCATTTAAAACCGGGTAGAGATTCTGAAAAAACAGGCGAAGGCACGTTACACTTTGGGTGTTCTACCCAAAGATTTAATATATATATATAGCTTAACCTGAAAAAAAATAACTCAAAAGATGAAGACCGAAGTAAAAACGTCAAGATTAAAGTAAACATATGGATTGAAATGTGTCTTACCATTTTTGGAAAACTTGAAATGTGTCATCACTTAAGGATTGAAATTACGTATTGATTGAGATTTCGAAACATATATTTCATAAAATTACAAAAATTCATTGGATTGAAACAAATTGGGATAATATGGTATAAACGTCTTAGTGAATACTTAATAAAAGAATGATACCAGAATAATATTATATATGTATCTTCATCAAGAAATTAGGGTTCGGTTTTGCTATTAGAGCAATTTACATGGATGATATGAATATTATTGGGATTCCTGAAGAGATCAAACAAAATGCTGAGTATTTGAAAATGGAGTTTGAGATGGAAGATTTGAAAAAAAAAAACGAGTCTTGATCTGAAAATTGAACATAAATCATATGACATATTGATTTATAAAAGTTTCTTAAAAGATTAAATATGGATAATGCCCATACATTAAGTACACACATGGTTGTAAGAACACTTGATTCCAAGAAGGATCCATTCCGACCGAAAGATGATAACGAGCAAATACTTGGTCTTGAAGTATCATCTTTAAATACAATAGGTGCACTATTATATTTGGTCCCAATGTACGAGACCAGATATCTTATTTGCTGTGAATTTATTACCAAGATACAATTCTACACCAACCTGTCATCAATGGAAGGGAATCAAACATATTTGACGCTACCTAAAAGGTACAAAAGATTTGAGATTATTTTATACGAATTCCGATAAATTTCTGTGTTTGACTGTTTATGTTGATGATGGATACCTTTCGGATCTGCATAAAAGACATTCTCAAACTGGTTATATTTTCACGTACAATGGTACCGCGATCTCCTAGAGATCTATGAAACAAACTTTGGTAGCTACATTCTCAAATCATGCTGAAATTCTAGCATTACATGAAAACAGTCGAGAATATATTTTGTTAAGGTCAATGATCCAATATATTCAGAATTCATGTGGTATCTCCAAACTACGAATGAGCCAACTGTAATTTTTGAAGATAATGCGACATGCATCGCCCAAGTTCGAGGATGTTATATCAAAGGAGATCATACCAAACATATTTTCCCTAAATTCTTCTACACCCACGAGTTTCAGAATACTGGTCAGATCGATGTGAAGCAAATCCGATCTTCCAGTAATCTACCCGATTTATTAATAAAATCATTACTGACATCAACGTTCGAGAAGTTGATTTACGAGAGATCGGAATGTGAAAACTTTCTAGATTAGAAAATTAAGTTTACGTGTGACGTCAACATGAGAGAGTTGTTTTGTAATTCTAAATTCACCAATTGTAATTTTTTATTTTCTTCATTCAGTTTTTTTATCCCATTGAATTTTTTTATGGTAAGATTTTGTTAGGATTTTGACGAAAATTTGGGTATATTCCGGTATCCATAATTGGTTGGTAATTTGGAAAAGACTCGAAGACTGTTTTGGAAGTATCATATTTGATTAGGAATGATATTTTCTAAGGTGGATTCTAATTAGGAAATAGATTTTGGAGAATCCTAAATAGGAAAAGGTTTTCTTAATGGTTTAGGATTACTAAGTAATCTAATGCTATAAATATGGTGCTTGTATCTATTATTAGATATTCTGAGAGAACAATGTAGATCTAGTTGGTTAGGTTTGGGAGGTACCCCATGAGGGCCTGGGAACCATGGAGATCATGGAGATCTTGAGTTCTAGGATTTAGTCTTGTTATCCTGTGAGAGCCATATGAGGAGAGCTTGTATGTGAGACTGTAACCAATGTAATTGAATTGGGGAGTGAGAGAGTGATATTCTGGTTGTAACTGTTGCTTTATTGTTACCTAGTGAATTAGTCTCTCGTCGTCCTGACGGCCGTGGTTTTTTTCCCGTTTTGGGTTTCCACGTAAAAACCTTTTTTTTTTTTTTTTCTCTTTCTTTTGTGTATGTTGTTTTACTTTGTGGTTACCAATACTCGTCTCCGCTGCAATGGATCACCGATTTGTTCAACAAGTGGTATCGGAGCTAGCCGTGTTTTCCAACAGATTTTAACGAGGTACTCAAATATCTGAAATGGTGAAACTTACGGGTAGTGTTGTAAACATTTGAATTCTACCATAAAATACAAGTGTCCAGATGCAATACTTATATCTCATATTAATGATAAATGTCATACATATGTAATAATAATATGACAAATGTCATGCACTGACAATAGCTCCTCTGACTCATGTCTTGTTTAAAAAAGTATATAAGGGGTTGTTCACAGTGTTAATAAATTCAATCTTGATAACAGACACACCACTTATATGTAGTTTCTTCAATTTATCTCAATCAATTTCATCTTTCTTATATTTGATTACAATTAAGAATACCTACGTGAAGATTGCAAGGTATGTGATTCACTGAATTCGTTCTTTCATTTTATTATTCTTCTTCTGCTAATACTCTATTTTTCTTTTTATAACACGATATGATATTTAAATGTTTTCAATATAATTTAGCTACAATACCTTGTAGGTAAGATTACCTCCACTCTTTTCCACCATTAGATTAATTTAATTGCAATCTAATTGTTTAAATTAATTAGAACAATAAAAATTTCTAAATAATATTTTACTTGCTACCTGCTATTAATCTGTTTTTTAAAGTATTTTAAATTAAATATTTTTATATAAATTAAATTTGGTTTTATTTTCTATTTACATATTAATTATAGTGTATTTTAAACATAAGAATGAATGAAATTATATAATTTATATAGGATTTGGCTAAATTACCTCATCAGTAACGCTACCTACTACTTTTATAATCATCAGATTACTCTAATGGTAAATAAAAGATATTATAATATAAATTTAATTAAATAAAATTACCTGCTACCGGGTAATTAATTATTTGGTGATTTTTTAAAATAAATTAATTTTATTATAATTGTTTAAAACTATAAATTCTTTCACGATTATAATTAATTAAAACTATTTAATCTTTTTACGATTCAATGTAACCTTTCTACGTTGAAATCGCACATTGATAATTAAATATATCTATCATGTTACATCCGTAACCTTTTTACATCGAATTTGGAATATTTTTACGTCAAATTTGCAACATGAAATTTTAATGTAACTTAATGAAAATCAAAACCGCTAATCCGGATTGGTTTACTAAAAAATATAATCACGCCAAAATTTAGATTTTTAATTTTATTTCAAATAAAAACTCCGATGCTAGGAGCACTTTTTCGTGGAGTCGTAATATATTATTGTTATAACTAATTAAATGTAAATTCGTAACTGGAACATCCAATTCATAACATTTCTACGTTGGAATTGCGCATTGATAATTAAATATATTAATTATGTTACATCCATAACATTTTTACATCAAATTTGTAACATCTTTACATCAAATTCGCAACATGAAAATTTAATATAACTTACCTAAAAATCAAACAGTTTACCCGGATTAGTTAACTAAAAAATATAATCAAGTCAAAATTTAATTTTATTTAAAATAAAAAATCTGATGCCAGGAGCACTTGTTCATATATTGTATATCGTGGAGTCGTAATATTATTGTTATAACTGATTCAATGTAAATTCGCAACTAGAACATCTAATTTGTAACCTTTCTACGTTGGAACTGCACATTGATAATTAAATATATCAATCATGTTACATTCGTAGCCTTTTTACATCGAATTTGTAACATCTTTACGTCAAATTCGCAACATGGAATATTAATGTAACTTAATTGAAAATCAAAACCGTTAACCCGGATTAGTTTACTAAAAAATATAATGAAGTCAAAATTTAATTTTTAATTTTATTTCAAATAAAAAATTCGATGCTAGGAGCACTTGTTCGTATATTGTATATCGTGGAGTCATAATATTATTGTTATAACTAATTAAATGTAAATTCGTAACTGAAACATCCAATTCGTAACCTTTCTACGTTGGAATCGCGCATTGATAATTAAATATATTAATCATGTTGCATCCGTAACCTTTTTACATCAAATTTGTAACATATTTACATCAAATTCGCAACATGGAAATTTAATATTACATACCTAAAAATCAAAACCGCTTACCCGGATTAGTTAACTAAAAAATATAATCAAGTCAAAATTTAATTTTATAATTTATTTAAAATAAAAACTCTTATGCCAGAAGCACTTGTTTGTATATTTTATATCGTGGAGTCGTAATTTTTTTGTTATAACTAATTCAATGTAAATTCGCAACTGGAACATCAAATTCGTAACATTTCTACATTGGAATTGCGCATTGATAATTAAATATATTAATCATGTTACATCCGTAACCTTTTTACATCAAATTTGTAACATATTTACATCAAATTCGCAACATGAAATTTTAATATAACTTACCTGAAAATCAAAAATGCTTACCTGGTTTAGTTAACTAAAAAATATAATCAGGTCAAAATTTAATTTTATAGTTTTATTTAAAATAAAAACTTCGATGCTATGAGCACTTGTTCGTGTATTGTATATCGTGGTATTGTTATAACTAATTAAATGTAAATTCGGAACTAGAATATCCAATTCGTAACCTTTCTACGTTGGAATCGCGCATTGATGATTAAATATATCAATCACGTTACATTCGTAACCTCTTTACATCAAATTTTTTACCTCTTTACGTAGGATTCGTAACATGATATTTTAATGTTACTCATTTTAAATTCAGTACCGCTAAGTCCCACTAGTTATTTAAAATTCACAATAAAGATGAAGTTTAAATAAATAATTTAATTTAATATAAAAACTCTGATGATATATGTACGATTTCATGGAGACGTAACATTATAGATAAAGCTAAAACAATGTAAATTCGCAACTTGAACAGCCAATTCGTAAGCATTGTACATTGGAATCGGACATTGATAAGTATACATATCAATCACGTTACATTTGTAACCTCTTTACATCAAATTTGTAACCTCTTTACATAAGATTCACGGCGTGAAATTTTAATATAACTTATTTTTAAATCAAACCGCTAGCCCGGATTAGTTAACTAAAAAGAGTAATAAAAAAGTTTTAATTTATTATTTTATTCAATATAATAACTTTGATGCTATGAGCAATTATTTTATATCGTGGAGTCAGTAATATTATAATTATAACTAATTCAATGTAAGTTCGCAATTTGAACATCGAATTCATAACATTTCTATGTATATGGTATATTACGGACTCATAATATTTAAAATTAATATAAATAAGCAGTGTGAATATTCATCGTAATATTTATATGCTAAAATCACAACCTGATGCAACTTGATAACTAAAGTATATAATTACGTTATATCTCAATGTCATATTTGTAATTTCTTTATATAGGTATTGCAATACAAAATTTAGATGTAACTTAAATTAAAATAAAATTTTAAAATCGAATTACTAATTTAAAAAATATATAATCTAAGTTAAAATTAATATTTATAATTTAATTTAATATAACTATTTAAAATTGTGGAGGGTTATGGGATAATATTTATTATTAAAATATATAAAATTAAATTAATTAGATATTTTTAATAAATAACAAATATATTTTTTAAAACAAAATAACAACAAAAAATTACCCGTGATAGCAAGTTAACATTCTCAGGTAAGGTTACTGGAAATTGAATTCCAGTACTGTAGCATGACCTTATAATTATATACTATAATTAAAAATTCATCAAATAATAGTAAAAAATAATATATTTTTTAAAATTATAAATTAAAAATTATTTATAGAAATTTGAGTATTATTTAATTCTATAATTTAAAACATATTATATATATAATATTATTTAAAACTATGTGATGCATTATATTGACAATAAAGTAATTAAAATGTATTTTTCATTTTTCTTTATAATGATTGTGTTGTTATTTATACTCATAAAAGTATTAAATTATAATATTAATTTATAATATTAATTGGGAGGGGATTAGAATAGATTTCATTTTTTTTTTCAATTTTTTTATATTATTAGTTGAAATTAATTAGTGATTTGATAACCTTAAAATTAATTTATTTGTTATGAATAATAGTGTATGATAATTAGTTATTTGATAATACTAATATTAGTTTGAACGTTATTCTATTTATACATTTATTAGTTAATTCTAACTTTAAGATATTTAATATAGGGTTAATCCCAAAAAAACCACTGCAAGTTTGTTAAATTTTCCAAAAAACCATACCAGTTTGAATTTTCTCTATTTTACCACTTTTCTTCACAAATAGATGAGTAGTAACCCTGCATAAATTAACATAAAAGTGGTAAAATGGAGAAAATTCAAACTAGTGTGGTTTTTTTGAAGAATTTAACAAACTTGCGGTGATTTTTTGGGATTAACATTTTAATATATATATTCATAATCCAATAACATCAATTTATTTAATATTTTATCTTTTTATTTTTATTTTAATATTATTTTGATTATTATAACTATTAGTGGTTAATAATTAGTAATTTTTAAATTAGTTTTATTTATTATAAATAGAAATTGATAAATTTTTTTATTTTTGTTTTTGTTCAAAAAAAAACAATAATAAGTTTTAAAATTACATTATTGCTAAATCAGAATGTGGCTCTACACTTTTTTTTTTTTAATACTTGAAAGAATCTTACACCACTCCTACTTTAATGAGTGGTTAGAAAAGCGTGAAAGAGTGAATATTAGAGGAAAAAACATAATAATTTGTTAACTCAAATCAAATAAATTAATATCTAGTATAACACTTGAGAAATAAAATAAATCTAAATACAAGATATATATATATATATATATATATATATATATATATATATATATATATATATATATAAGAAAAAAAACCGAATACAACTCAGTTGAATCCAAATAGAAAAAAAAATTGTAAGAATTCAAACTTGAAACATCTACTGTACATATATTTTTTTAAAAATAGAAAAAAAAATTTAAAAAAAATGAAATGCTAAAGAATAATCCATAAACAACACAACGCCACCATCACTCGCATATATGCACTCTCATCACTGCCATCAAGATGAAAATGATAAGAGAAGAAGATGAGAGAGAGATAAAGATAGTAACGAAAGACAAGTAAAAAGTTAAATCATCTAATATATGAGTATGATTGAAAAGTGAGGTTTCCAGAGAGATGTTAACCAAAACATTTATATTTACCTAGAAAGTGAAAGAGATGGATTTCATATTTAACTATTATTTTATTTATTTATTTACATTTTTAATATATGATATATATGTTTAATATTGTAAATAATGTAAAATTTGATATGAAATCTATAAAATAGAATAAAACAATTCTATACAGTCAACTTGAAACTCTTTTATATAAATATATAGAGGTGTGTATATGATATATCTTTCTTATAATCAATTTCTTCCGTTTAATATTGGATTGTATTGTATTAAAATATTTAATTTCTATTTGTTTTATTTTTAAATTCATAGTATATACTCTAATGGATGATGATTTTTTTTTATTATTTTATTTTAAAACTACCAAATTGTTTTCGGAGGTACGAGATGATTTTTCAAATTTAAAATTTTAATATATCCTCAATTGCTTACTATAGTACACACACATCAATATAACCAAATAAATAATAATAATAATAATAATAATAATAATAATAATAATAATAATAATAAAATCCTATACAAACCATTAGATTAGTATTAATGGACCATCTCATTATCAAACAGACTATAAAATTATATAATTGGACTAGGCATATTAAGATTTATAATATCATATGACACTGCCTAATTTCGGTAAGTTCATAACCCCGTTCTACAACATCACTCGATAGTCCCACTCTACAACCCCACTCGATAAATAACAATGGTTCAACACCGTCAACAACTTCAAGACATCTCAAGTCACACAACACTAATTATTTTAAACTAGCATTAATTGTTAGACTAAAATTACCATTGAGGTGCTAAATATGTTCCTCTTTGATGGTTAGTATCTAGTGTGTAACGGCAAATCCTCTCCCCAGTAAAACAAGAGGATAGGAGGCTGACGCTACATACCTAATGTAGTATCTATAACCTATAATAGTTTTTAATTGCAAAACCAATTCACTTATATAAACCTAAATCAATCATAAGATAATGAAATATATCCCAACGTCTTAATATTCAAAAGCAATAACAACCCTAAAGTGTTTACAAGTTCCAATAGCCAGCAATAGCAAAATACTAGTTAAAATACAAAATCCAAAGTTCAAAGAAAAATCCATAAATATAACTAAATGGTAAATATGATAAAAGATGAACATGCTGATGGATGTCGTGCTCCATGAAATGAAACAGCACCTAGTTGATCGATGTACCTGTACTCAACCTGGGATTTTAATCCCAGATTACAAAGTAAAAATAAAGAGATAAAAGCAGTGTTAGACTATGAACTAGTCTTAGTTAAAAATTTAAGTTCCAATATACACATGCAATGCCCCAGACTCAGCTCTAATCATGGGATCACGCAATGCAAGTCTCTACGGATTCCCTAGAATCCGCTAAAGCAAACAACATACCAAACAGTCCTACCAACCGGCTAGTTATTGATTTAAGTATTTAACCATAAACATTCATCAATTTCATTCTTATTACCTCCTTAAGTTGTTATTTAGAGGTTCTAGTTTAAATGATGTTGTGCCAGCCAACGAAATACGAGCTGCACACACACGGTGGCCAATGAAAGACAAGTCGTGCACACATGGCAGCCATTAATTTTCTTCAATAGGTTCTGTGGCAGTTTCAACTCAAGTTTTTAAGAATTTCCTAGATTTACCTCTGCTCGAATCCTGGTTTAGTCTATGCAAATTTTTAACCAAAACAGTAGTTACTCACATGGATTACATGACCACTTCATTTAAGTCCAATTCAGTAATCAGACAGCATAATTACCATCCCTTTAATAGTTCAGATTGCCCAACACAACATTCACAATTCAAACGGAGCAGCACACCTTAATTTTGTAGTTAATGAAATCCAGTTTAATCAAAATATTGCCCAAAGTAGTTAGCCAGAGAAAATGGGAACAGTACAGTAAAAAGGATGTTTAAAGCCCAGTAATAGTATCAGTATGGCCAAAGACGAGCAGTTCAGTATCAGTATTGGCACTTCAAGCCGTTTATTTCTGTGTGAGGATCCTCTATCCCTAGGCATGCCATAGATTCTACCAAGTAGTTATCCTAAGGGTAATAATTTGATCCAATTACTCATGTTTTAGTTGTTTTATAGGTTTCAGTCTAGTTATCTGGCTTACCGGTTATCTTACTGATTTGTTAACAACTCAACCTATAGCATCTACACAGGCAATTCGGGTATAAGCAATACAGTATACATACAAGAATCATGCAGCAATAAAAAATAATACACCAAACAACATGTTGGACTCAAAACCGTTGCTAACCTATAGATCCAAAGAACACACGAAATCAGTCTGCCACTCCTCTGCTCGACCAGTTTATTTATTCAAACCTTTTGCAGAACAAACAAGTAATACAAAAAATTAACCATACGCTAGAACGTGACTTGACATGACCCTAACAGATGAAACCCTCCAAAACTAGATAGAACCCCAAACCCTCTTATACGAACCCCATTCAGAAAAATGTATCTTACCATAATAAACCCCAACTCACTCCTACTGAATCTTGCACCCCCAAATCTGAATTACACTAACTCTATGAAGAAAACTTGTTTATACACTTTACTAATCAGCCACACACTACGAAGGCAGTAAGAAATTCACACGAAGAGCGATGGGAGACTTACCAAATCGTTCCAATCTCTAACTAGACTCCTTAATGATTGTACCCTCAATTTTTCGAGACCTACCATTACATACTCTGAATGATCGAAATCCAAATAAAATAACACCAAATTTTGAGAGAGAGAGAGAGACGAGACTTACCAACGCTCAAATTGTGGCAAGAAACCACCAATTGAAACCTAGTGACGAAGCTCTGATCTCTCTACGAAAACTCACTCTTAAAACACTTAAAATTGTAAAAAGTGAGAATCTAATAGTTTTAGGTTTACCTAGGGTTTAAATACTATGAAAAAAATTAGAATATCCCCATAGACTTAGGAAAATACGAAATTGACTCTAGAACCCCAAATATACTAAGAACATCCGTAAAAAGACCGAAATATGACGACCTTACTACTAGGCCCAAAAATTATCCGTCACATAATGATTTAATTAGTCATTTTAAACATGTTATTTACTATCAATAATTCTATTCATATAGCTTGTACTTAAGCTTGTACTCAAGTGGACTTAGATGCTAGAATGTTTTAATTGACTATTAGAAATATCACTCGTTGAATGGGATTTTGGTTTGGTTAATATCTAACTTCGATTAACTGCTCGTTAGAAGCTCTTAACTATTAGACTAAAATTACCATTGAGGTGATAAATGTGTTCCTCTTTGATCTAAAATTTCAAGTCCTTTTGCTACATTAGATATACGAATACTTCCTTATCAATGTTATTTTGAATTACATGTGTTATTTATTGACAGAATGCTAGTTCTTGAAAATAAAAATAATCAAAAAATATTAATAAATTATTGGAGGATATGAATGGTTGTTCTAAGTGTTTTTCAAGGGTCTTTGAAATGTGTTCAAGGATTGTTGTCCCGTGTTTAATGATTGTTGACTTTTATTTAGTGATCGTTGAAGTTTATTCAACAATGACTTACTACCTACAAAAATTTAACTCCGCAAACAAAATACTACCTTAAACACATTGCAAAAATAAAGGTTAAGGACTTTACCGACCCAGAGGACGAGTTGTGGGAGTTATATGATAATGCTTGTCTCTTATTGGCCCATGTAGGATAAAATTTAACCAATTAAGATTAACTAAAGTTAGATTTATTTCCTCAAACAAACTTTTAAGTATTAAATAAGAATTATTATATAGGTCCTGGATTTATAACTTTATTGTAAAAATTTAGCTTTGAATGATATAAATTGGTGTTAGATGTGTTTTAAAGTATCGCTGCAATGTTTTTTTACGGACTTTGTTGTGTATTCCATGTCCATTAAAGTGTGTTTAGTAGGTGTTTATGTATGTCCAATGATGAATGTGTTCACCAACCATTGGTTGTTAACTAATAAGACATAATTGACTGAGAAATATAAATCCAAATAATAAAATACTATCCTAAACACATTGTTAAAATACACAATATTATGTTTCTGAAGATTATCTACTTTAACACATCAAATAAACATTAAAAAAATCAAAATAGTGACAATCTAAACCAAATTAACAAAAGAAATATATAGTGAACCAATGAACTTGCTTGAGGAAAGTGAACTTCAGTCAAAACATCCAAGCGAACCTTCTATTTGAAAATGTTAGTGAAAACAATGCTATTGAAAGACTTAAAAAAATAGAAAAGTAGGTTGAGTATCTATTTCAAATTATTATGACAACATATAATGAAATTTCATAAATAGATAAACTACATTTGATTGATTAACTAGTGATATATACAGAGAACAAAGTCACGAGCTTGATTTAGAGTGATGTTAGAAAACGATTTTGAGAATGATGTATTATTGGAGCTTCAATTAGAGTGATCGAGAAAGTAGACTCTGAGAAGTTAATACCATGCGTAACATTTGAATCTACCCTAGTAGGTATGATATGCGAGTTATGAAATGCGACATCGCCAGCTACGCATCCATATTATCCACCAAACATCGAATACTAAAACATATACATGAACATATAACCAAATGTTTAAGATTATTATTACCAAAAAATACCTCATTAAAAATAACAAGATCAAGCTTAAAACATTAGACAATCATATAAATAATCTAACTCAATTATACCAGTGTAATGTATTAAGTTGGAGTGTAACTTTTTGCTTAGCTAAAAATAAATAGAGGATTTGACAAAATATTATCATAAATACAATAATATTTTACAAAAATAAAGAAATCAAAGTATACATATATGTGCCGGCGAGACTTCACATCCACTTAAAAGCTCGATCGATTATTTGTTCACATTTTTATGTAGAGAAAAATAAAGAAAACAAACAATAATAAGGCTCAGACGATTGTATGCATGATTTACACATTCATACTTTAATAGAGACACACCATGAATTATGAACTTACAATTCCTACACAAACACGCATTAGTGAGATTTCTAATGGAATGTCACTATTATTCTATTGACGACCTAATTTAAAGGATTTGATAATTAGTCAAATTTTCATATCTTAATTGATAAGTAAAGCAATGCTTATGACCAACAAGTAATCTTGGATTTGCCCTAACTTCAGCCGCAAGGAATCTAAATTCTCCCCCAAACATTCCTCACACACATAATAGATTTGAACTAAGTCATCTTAATTAGGATTCATTAATTCTCAACAGTTTAGGTTATTAGCCTCTGTCTTAGTCCAAGCACTTGATAGTCAAGAAGTCAAAAAGATAATCTAGAGTCAAGGTAGTTAGCTTTTCTTCTAACCCAAGTAACTAGTTATTAGCTAAGAAGTCAAAAGAGATCATTAGAGAATACTCTCAATTTTATTGATGAATAGATTTCTTGAATGAATAAAACTACATAAATCAACTCTTTAAATATGTTAACTATACCATTATAAATAAGGAAAACCTACACAACTACAAATAAGAAAAATAATAATGGTAAATAACTAAAATAAAACCTAATAGGAATTGAATTATTATCTAAACCTAATTACTAAAAAGAAATATTTAGGTCCCAATAATTAGGTTCTTATCATATTATCTTAAATCATAGAAGTAATCCAAGAGTAGCTAATCTTATAGCAAACAACTATTTTAGAATGATTAGGGTATTTAGGTGAGTCAAGTGGTTACATTATATTAACCATTTAATTCCAAAATAGATGATTAAGGTCTAAGTCTAAGTTACTAGCAATGTAAGTAGCAACCACAAATATCAATAATTCGGAATGAATATTCGAAACCATTCACAATAATGCTCTAGAGATTGAGGGATATAACATGCATTTCCAAGATATTTCATAATTTATAATCCCAAAATAAGTCATTTAAAACTCCATTTCAAAAGAAAAATTGGTCTAATGGCAATCTGGTAAGATCGGCCAGTAAAATGATGGAAGATTTTAGAAATTTCAAAAGGCCTAATTGGCCTGATGTCAGTCTGGTCAGGTCACCTAGTAGGTTGATTGGTTTAATATGGAAAAATTACAAAACGATGAAATTAGATTGGTGTCGATCTATGTACACCTGCCAACAGACTAATTGGAAAATTTGAAGAGATTACAAAATGTGAAATCTTCTTAGTGTTAGTCTATGAGACAACTCATCAGATTGATTGGCGTAATGTTTAAAACTCAAAAAGTCTAAGCATTTTTTGTTAGTCAGTCTATAGAGCGTCTAGCATAGCTTTAGGAAATATAGGGATGATACTCTATTTTTTTTCCAAAAACTAAACTTTCAAATTTCCTTTCTAAGACCAATCAAAAACCATTCTTAATATCCATTTAGAACAAAAACCCAACCTCATCAAAACATGAATTACAATTTAGGGTTATTTCCCAAAACCAACCGCAGGATTGACTTACTAGCCAAAAAGCAACAGCTTTTTCATTTTTGGCCAAAAACCAACATTTCGATAGATTACATCCATCTTACTGTTCATCCGTCAGGGGATGAAAAGTAATTGAGGATATTTTTGTAAATTTATATTTTTTAATTAAAAATTTAAAATAAAAATATTTTTTTCCTTTTTCTTTTTTTTTTCCTTCTCTTTTTTCCTCTCCTCTTTTCTTTTTTTTTTCCTCTTCTTCTTCACCAGATCTCTTCTCTCCCTCTTCTTTTACCTTTCTCTTCTTCTTCACCAGATCTCTTATCTCCCTCTTCTTCTTCTTCCTTCTCTTCTTCTTCACCCGACCTATTCTCTCCCTCTCGCTCCTCCTCTAAGCGGGCACGTGGACGATTCTGTTAACGTTGACGGTCGTCATTGCTTAGTTTTAGCCCGGAGTAGCTTTTGTCTGGGCGATATATCCATCTTCTTCATTTTCACAAGAGTGTGATACAAATCCCTCCGTTAGGGTTCCGTTAGACTTACCTAGAGAGCTTCTTTGCTTGCTGACCCATATATTCAAAAGGTCCAAAATTGACTTGATTATTCCTTCTGTTTCCACCACCGTTGTTGTTGCCGGCACCGCTTGTATTGTACGTGCTTTAGGTTTATTCGAAAGGATGACTCTGCTTGATTTCTATTCCGACCGTCTGATTTGTACAAAATTGAAATCAAACGGCTATGATTTGAGAGATTTCTAACAACATATATCAGTAATTGATTCCATTCAAATCTCTTTATTTTTTACACCCAATTTTTGTACATTAAATCTCTATTTGTCTCTGTATATTTAGTATTATTACACAAAAAGAATAATAAAATCAATTGTGTTGGTCTTCCCTTCTTTAGAATTTGCATATATTGTAGTAGATAGATAGATACATTAGAAACACCAATAATTTCTTTGGTTTGATTGGAACAGTGTTTAGGGAGAGAAGTGAAGGAAGGGGAAGAAGAGAAAGGAAGAAGAGGGAAGGAGAGAAGAGATCTGGTGAAGAAAAAGAGAAAAAAAAGAAAAAAAAGAGGAAAAAAGAAGAAAGAAAAGGAAAAGAAAAGGAAAAAAAGAAAAAGCAAAACATTATTTTTATTTTTAATTAAAAAATATAAATTTACAAAAATATCCCCAATTACTGCTCATCCAGTATAATGGATGGAATCTGTCTAAATGTTGGTTTTTGGCCAAAAATGAAAAAGCGGTTGGTTTTTGGCTAATAACTCAATCCTGCGGTTGGTTTTGGGAAATAACCCTACAATTTATATGCACCATTTGGAACCAAATTTATATTCGTCTCGACCAAGCATTACAAACATTCCTTCATCACCAAGAATTCAAGTTGTTAACAAACATCAACAAGAACTCATTACCATTTTTACCAAATAGACCATTAGCTAAGTTTTCTTACTCATAGCCATTTTACCATCCAAAACATATATTCATGGACTTGAACACTAAAAAATTCACACTTACGCTACATTTTAACTACTATAAACATTTTGTCCATAATCCTAATACAATAGCAAAATTTAGGATGATATGGGATAAATTCCATGTTATAAACTCATGTTCATCACACGGTAACCCATGTCCCAATTATGGTGAGTACATGCTCACTCTCCAAAGGGTTTGTTCCCCTATGATAAGTTTACTTGGTTTATTCAATCTAAGTTACATAACTAGCCATACTCACATGAGTAATTTATAGTGATGTATACTTCTAATTCCCTAAGGCATACCTCTACCTTCTATTATATAATACTAGCTTAACGCAATTATTAGTATTGAACCAACTGAATCACATCCAAACCATTTTAACCTACAAGAACAACACATTAGGTTCTATTCACACCTAAAAGGGATTTTCACCATTTGTTGTCATCATTATTTTTACATATTTTATCCAAATTTCACCTTATTAACGCCATCATCAATATTTTCAACTACTAACTACCAATTATTTTATCTATTAGCAATTAATAAGCTGATAAATCAAATGTCAATTAAACATCCAAAAGCATAATTTAGACATGTTTATCATCAAAATATGACAGCAAATAACATATATATATATATATGTGTGTATATTTATATATATGGACACACAATAACGTAGGGTTTAAAAAATGAACAAACCTCTCTCCAAGCCTATCATGTAAATTTATTCTCTTCTTGGTGATCCTTATCTCCTTGGTTGCCTATCAACCAATTCAATAAGAACCAAACCAAACCAAACTAAACGAATACCAAAACTAGCTCATCCTAGTGCAATATTACTACTTAGATATTTTAGGGATCCATCAAAAGTACAATCTCATCCTAGGATCAGAAAAATCAAACCAATGTCACTTTGAAACATCATTATTTTTCAGAACTCAATTGGGATTTTAAGAAATAATTACCTCTTTTCAAATGAAGAAAAGAAAGCTTGAATAGGGATTCAAACCTTAATCAATGCCCCTCTATCGAGTTTTCGAATGTTATAATGGAATTGGTTAGTGTGAAACTGATGAGAATAAGAGTAGAAAGGAAGATGAGATGAAAATACATATTGTTATGTTTATTGTATTGTAAGAGTGAGAAAGGATGAAGAGAAGAGAAAGGAAGAAAGGATTTTTTTAGTAGTGTTGTAAGTTTATGATAGCTTAATGGGCCTAAATCCACATTTGAGTTTAAACCCATTCATAAAGCCAATTTCACTAATTCCAAATTCCCTCAATTTTTAAATCTCTCCCATCTCGTGTTTTTGAAATTATTTTTAAAATCTCAAATTAGTTTTCCTCTTCCAAAATTCATTCTCATTTCAAAAATACTATTCAAGTTCCAAAGATAATTTTCCGAAAAGAATTCGTAAAATACATTAAAATTCATTTCCGATCCTAGACTTCCATTTATTATTTAATATCCATGATCTCAATATTTGCACTATTAAGATACTTTAAAATTAATCAATATGAATTTTTGAAAATTTTATTTTGAAATTAACTATCTAAAAGAAAAATGAAAAAAAATCATATCTATTCTGTAGACGTTACACATCGGATGAGCATGAAAGGAGGGTTATTGAAGTAGATATGCTGAAATTAATAGGTTGACTGAGGGGGAGCGGTATTAGAATTTTTAAAATTGTTTTAGGTATAATGATGTGTAATGACATGTTTCAAGTTTAATTTTAACACGGGGGTATTGTGTGTCGGACTTATTCTTGAAAATCAAACTTTAACATCCATAAAAACTTAAATAAAAGTGAGTGGGTCTAATACTTAAGTTAAAGCTTACAAGGTTCATTTGAGGTAACCTCTTCTTTCACTTTTTATTCTATGAATTATAGGGTATCATAGGTTACCATCTTTTTCTCGGATGTACTACAGTATCTACCCTTAGGTAATATTTATTTTTTATTAAATAAATTTATTTAGTCAAGAAAATAAAATACTATTTAAATTGTTCAAAATAAAAGGCGAATATTTGATAAATTTAAGTGAATGTTGAGTTTGATATTGGAATAACAATTAGCCGCTTACTGTCAAATTAAATATTAAGATAACAGTTTGAAATGAGTGTTTGGTAATGATAATAGTGAGATATTGAAGTAACTGTTAGATTTAAAATATTGTAACAAAATAATATACTATTTTTTAACTTACAACAGAAATTATTTCAGTTTTTAGTGATAATATTCATTTTTAAATAATTTTTGATGAGATTTTTAATTAAAAATCTATACTATTATAGTCATCAACTAATTAAAAATATAAAATACAAACTAATGGAACCAAAAAATATATTATTTAAAATTTTTATCACATTTAGTAAATAAAAATAATATTAAAATTAATATCATTTATTGCAAATAGGAGATTTTAATATTGTTGAGGGTATTTTAGTAATACTTATAATTTGATGAGGGTAACATATGAACTTTTTTATTAACATTTTGTGGATAGGTAGTACAAATAGCTATTTGAAAATTATTGATTAAAAATCTAATTACTAATAGAAAAGCTCATCCCAAACCGCTAAATTGTCAAATCGCTAATGAAAATCTAATAACTATTTAAAAATCTACCTACTAAATACATACTAAATTCTATAAACTTTCATTCATCACAATTTCAAAAAATTAAGGATGATGCATGAATTTAAATATATGATAGAAAGAAGGATATGATAATTAGAAATAATCCTAATGGTAGCTGATATCAATATTTTTCCATAGTACTAAAGTAGCTCTAATAATGGTGCCTCTAATATAGAGGCCCTGAATGATATGTTGGGAAAACACGGCTAACTTTAATACCACTTGTTGAACAAATCGGTGATCCAATGCAACAGAGACGAGTATTGGTAACCACAAAGTAAAACAACATACACAAAGTAAGAAATAGAGATAGAAAATAAGACACAAGGTTTTTACGTAGAAACCCAAAACGGGAAAAAACCACGGCCGTCAGGACGACGAGAGACTAATTCACTATGTAACAATAAAGCAACAGTTACAACCAGAATATCACTCTCTCACTCCCTAATCCAATTACATTAGTTACAGTTTCACATATAAGCTCTCCTCATATGGCTCTCACAGGATAACAAGACTCGATCCCAGAACTCAAGATCTCCATGGTCTCCATGGTTCCCAGGCCCCCATGGGGCACCTCCCAAACCTAACCAACTAGATCTACATTGTTCTCTCAGGATATCTAATAATAGATACAAGCACCATATTTATAGCATTAGATTACTTAGTCACAAAGTAATCCTAAACCATTAAGAAAACCTTTTCCTATTTAGGATTCTCAAAGATCTCTTTCCTAATTAGAATCCCACATTAGGAAATCTCATTCCTAATCAAATATGACACTTCCAAAAATTCTTCGAGTATTTTCCAAATTACCAACCAATTATGGATACCGGAATATACCGGAATTTTCGTCAAAATCCTAACAAACCACCCCTTGACGAAAATTCCTTTTGTCCTTTTCCGACGACCACAACTCAAACCAGAGTCATCATACCCCACCATGAAGGTATACCCACTCAGGTACAATCCATCCTAAGATAAACCACTTAGGAACCAACAACCCAAGATTTTCTTTTCTCGGCACATGTCGAAAATACTTGCTGAATAAACCATGGTGCAGCTTCCTACATCAGCTTCCAGGAAACTCCTCAGCCATCGACTACTTTCCACCACACCCACATCCATGTTGACCAGATGCCCGTGCAATTATGGACACGCTAGAATTATTCCATCCTTTATCATGACAACATTGGTGGTTCAGCACATGTCATAAGGATATCTATCCCATCGTACAGTCGGAGCCTTTGCCGAACTGCTCCTCACACTCCTTCCATATTCGAGTTCGTCAGCCATTTGATCAAAATTCTCAGCCCACAAAGATTCCAAAACACCTCCAGTCAAACCCTCAGTTTTATTTTGACTATTTGATCAAACTTGAATCTTTGACCACATCTTTTGATCTTTACTTGCGTTAACAGAAAAACATAAAAGTCTCAAAACTACCTTACCATCACAATCATACATATCGTAGATCACCACCGTCATCGCTTGAGAAATACCGCTGAAGCTTTTTCATCTCTACGACTATCGCAGACTAGATCTTGACAACACTTATGATTTTTTTTCAGCTTTAACCTTTTTTTTCTCGCAACCAACTCAAAACTCGATCAGAGAAACCAAATCAAATTTTTCAGAACTTTTAGAGACTCCGGGAGATTTATCTATCCTTCAAAACCTTTCGCTCTCATCTTACCTAACCCATGTTTACTTTGACAAAATCAAAATTCACGGATCACATTAACGCTAGCTCACAAACCAAGAGCTCTGATACCAGTTGTTGGGAAAACACAGCTAGCTTTAATACCACTTGTTGAACAAATCAGTAATCCAATGCAGCGGAGACGAGTATTGGTAACCACAAAGTAAAACAACATACACAAAGTAAGAAATAGAGATAGAAAATAAGACACAAGGTTTTTACGTGGAAACCCAAAACGGGAAAAAACCACGGCCGTCAGGACGACGAGAGACTAATTCACTATGTAACAATAAAGCAACAGTTACAACCAGAATATCACTCTCTCACTCCCCAATCCAATTAAATTGGTTACAGTTTCACATATAAGCTCTCCTTATATGGCTCTCACAGGATAACAAGACTCGATCCCAGAACTCAAGATCTCCATGGTCTCCATGGTTCCCAAGCCCCCATGGGGCACCTCCCAAACCTAACCAACTAGATCTACATTGTTCTCTCAAGATATCTAATAATAGATACAAGCATCATATTTATAGCATTAGATTACTTAGTCACAAAGTAATCCTAAACCATTAAGAAAACCTTTTCCTATTTAGGATTCTCAAGGATCTTTGTCCTAATTAGAATCCCACATTAGGAAATCTCATTCCTAATCAAGTATGACACTTCCAAAACAGTCTTCGAGTCTTTTCCAAATTACCAACCAATTATGGATACCGGAATATACCCGAATTTTCGTCAAAATCCTAACATGGATATTATAGTGGAAGGTTTATAGATAAATAATGTATTTTGAATGTAGAGGTATTTATCACTTTTTCTATTTTTTATAATCAATAATAATAAATTAGAAAAAAAATTGTGCAATACTAAAAATTTAATTAAATAATATTAAAAGTTGAGTTGAATACTCTATCTAACCCTTTAAAATTAAAAGAACTTATTCAATATTTCTCATGTTAAAGTTTCTGTTTTTTAAATTTGTAATGTTAAAAAAGAGTGTCCTTAAAAAGAAAAATTAATTTCTTTAAAATCATAAAAGTAGAATTAAAAAGAAAATAATAAAAAATTAAAAAAAAAAACTTTTATCAAGTTTCTTAGGCCTTCTTCACTGCGTTGGCCGTATCTTCATTTCTCTCTCATTATATCAAAGTGGGCCCATTTCATGTTTTACGAGGGAGGACGTGAACAGTTAGCTTCACAATTGAAAACTCTTCTATAGCAATTTCAATTGCACTATTTTCTATTATTTAATTTATTTATTTATTTATTTATTATTATTATTATTATTATTATTATTATTATTATTATTATATTTTAACATGTGATAAAAATACAGAACGTGATTTTATTTTTAAAGAAGTACAAATTTTATATTAATGTTTTTATTTATGTAATCAAAAGTATTTATTAATTTATAATATATAATTATATATATATAATTATAAATATTTTAAATATTAGTTGATAATTTGTATATAATAAATACTTTTATAATTTAAATGTTTCATTTATAATTATATATAAATTTAATTTGTTTATATTTTTTAAAAATAATTATTTTATAATTTAGTTTTAAAATTAAATTTTTTAATCATTATATTTTTTTTATAAATACTTTTTCACAATAAGTATTTTGATAAATTAATTTTTAAATTATAATAAAAAAAATTTAAAACAAATTCAAAATTCATTCCACAATTTCTTGATTAATTAAAAATAATATTGAAATTATATATTACTTACCCGAAAAATATATAGTACAAATACATAAGTAAAAATTATTATAAAACATTTATATGACATAATAGAAATAAAATTCAAATAAAAAAGCAGCACCCGCTAGAATTACTCCCATTTCTTCCCAAATGATCTGAATCTTGAAAAAATTGTGAACCACCATCAAATTGTTGTCTCTTTTGCAATGATTTTTTACTGCTCATTTCGATAATATTGTCGTAAAATTGGATCAAAAATTTCTTCCACATATTTTTTCAGAATTCTATTCTCTTCACGCTCTTTCTTAAGTTTAATTTTTTCTCTTTCATATTCTGTCTTTAACTTCCAAAGTTCAACATCTTATTGGTATATATGCTGATTTTCTTGTATGGTAGACAAATTTGTTTGAAACATGCCTAACATGCGTTTGCTATTTTTCCTCATATAATCAAAATATTCTTGCATTTCATCAGTTTATTTATTTATTTATTTTTCTTTATTCCTCCAAGCATATCAATCAAAAGTTGCATTATTGTAATGTATGTCCTCATCTTGTCTTTCTAGGTTATCATTTAAATCAACAGGAAATGATGACATACCTGGAAATATGCATTACCATAACCATATTGTGATGCATCAACTCACATATTTTGCTTTCGGGAAGTTGAAGATTGCATAGGATCAAAAAAGTTCTCCATATCCTTGAGGAAGGTCATATATGATTAAATTTGAAACCATTCTTATATTTATTATCCTCTTTCATTAATTCTTTTGCCCGAAATAATTACGTATTATATAAAAAATAATTTATTATTAAGTTAATATTAATAATTTATAGAGAAATGTATAAATAAAAATAAAACAATATTTACAATATCTTGCTCAGAAATTTTACTCGGGTGTAAACTTTCAATTTGTCGAATGCAACCTTTGAACTTTGAAATAGTTGCACTAATTATTTGTAGTCTATATTGAAGAGATTTTTTGGATCTAACATTCATGCACGAGACTGGTATTATTTTTCTGGTACTCGGTCTCAATGCATGACCAGAATAAGTTGTTCAATTGATTAATACCAATAATTGGATTATGAGAAACATCTAAATATGCATGACATAAAGTTATGTCTTTATGAACGGTGTAGCCTGCATTTCTTATGGAATTTTGAGAAGAGCTTACAGGTAAAAATAGATACATCTTTTTGTGATACAAAGACTTAAAAATAAGAATAAGAATAATAGGTTATTGCAATTATATATAGACTTCTTGCCTTTCTATTGCTATATATAGTAACAACGTCCTCCGATTAGTATGTTGAAGCACATCAGCCATTAGTTGAACAAAAAAAGTATAATGAGTATTGACATGCATTAGTCAAATCAAATCTTATTCATAACTTAATTTTACATGCAATAGTCCATACAAGTTGCCAACTCCATTTTCAATCACCATTATAATTGTACAAGTTGTCTGCACATAGATGCATATGACATACTATGTAACCATTACACATGCAACTTATTACTCATACTTACACTTAACGCATCAACACACATTGTATACAGAATCTTATATGCATTAGTCATATCATATATTTGCATACAAAATATAACTTACCCACACCCACACTCACACACATTGTATAGAGAATCTTAGATGCATTAGTCAAATCATATCTTTACATACATAATATTACATGCACTTGTCAATCAAAGTAATCAACTACACTTTTTGTCAATATTATAATTGCACAAGTTATCTGCACTTAAACTTGGAAGATCTCTCACTCTCACCCACAAACACACACCATACACTATTTGTTACTCATGTCTTTTCACATTGTATAATTTAGTTTCATTACAAAATAACTACTTCCTTCCCATATTAATAGTCACAATAGGAGAAAATACAAGATTTAAGAAAATCAATCATTAACATATCTTTTTACCTATTTAACCCTAAAATGCAATCATTAATTTGCATTAAAACTCTAGCATGACAAATAATATTGGACAAAATATTTTCCAAATTGTGACTATTATTATGGGACTGAGGTAGTATTTCAACATTTATTTATATTACAAATTCACTTTTAGTTATGTTTTTTACTATACAAGTTATTTCTACTTTGCACATAATCATTAGACATACTACTTTGTATATCAACTCGCACTCATACTCATTATAACTTACTGATATTATAAACATGCATGCATTGAATCTGAACAAGTAGAGATTCATCTATAATTTTTCAATGCACCGAAAATTAATAGTGATGAAAATATTGGAATACGTAAATAAATAATACACATATGTATTAATAGTGGTTTATAAATAATAAACGCTTTTATATTATTATTATATATTGTGCTCCGTCAGCAAAAAAAAAAATTAAAAAATCTATTTACGTTATAATGAATTTCTTTTCTTCAGCTTCATCCTCAAATGATGATAATGAATTATCTTCCATTATATTTGAGCAGGATCAACAATTTCTTGCACAACAAGCCAATCTATTCCAAATCTATGTCAACAATAACAGTGTCATGACTCATTATTTTAATTAAGTACAGAATAATCAATCAACATGTGCAGGTTCAATTCCTAGCCATCGAGTGATTAATCGTGACTGAGAAGCAGTGGATCGCAATTTGTGGAATGATTTTTTTGTAGAGAACCCTTGATACAACGATGATAAATTTCGTAGGCGATACCGTACGAGTCGAGATTTATTTTTGCGTATTGTCAATGCGTTGAGAAACCATGATAATTATTTTCAACAATGTACTGATGCCCTAAGTAGAATTGGATTATCTGCTCTACAAAAAATTACTGCTGTTTTTCGTATGTTAGCATATGGTGTCCCGGCTGACTTGACTGATGAATATATAAAAATTGGAGAATTGACTGCTGTTGAAAGTATGAAAAGATTTTGTCGAGCTGTTGTTAGGAAGTTACTTCAAATTAGTGAAAAACGTGGTTTTCCAGGCATGTTAGGAAGTCTCGATTATATGCACTGGCAATGTAAAAATTTGTCCAACAACTTAGGTTGGACAATATATTGGTCGCAGTGGATCTCCAACAATTATTCTCGAAGCTGTTGCTAATTATGATTTGTGGATATGACATGCATATTTTGGTTTGCCAGGCTTAAACAACAACATTAATGTATTAAAATCATCTAACTTATTTGTTGATCTTATTGCAGGCAATATTCCAGAAGCTCATTATGTTATTCAATTAAAAGAGTATAATACTGGTTATTATTTAGCTAATGGCATATCCTAAATGGTCCAAAGAAAAAAATATTTGCAATGAAGCAAGAGGCTTGTCGGAAAGATGTTGAGCGTGCATTTGACATTCTCAAGTCACAGTTTGCCATAGTCAAGGAAGCGGCACGTATATGGAACAAACAAGTTTTACATGATGTAATGACAACATTCATCATAGAGTTAATTGCACTCACACCCCTGAACGATGACAAATTACACATATATGAACATTTTGGTATTAATATACAATCACACCCCTTCTCTTTATAAAAATAAGTGAAAATATAAGTTAAACTTAACTTTAAATGAACATTACATCATACAGATGTATTCAGAATTATAAATTTCATTGTTATATTGATAAATTTATTAATTAAACAAGATTTTATTATTGGGTAAGGGAGTCTGAATGTGTATAAATACCAAAATGTGCATGTATCTGTAATTTACCATCGTTCAGAGGGTGTGAGTGCAGTTAACTCTTCATCCTAATGTATAATATGATAATCGAGGATGAATGTGATTTGGAAGCAGATATCATTAAAAGGCAAAAACAATTCCCAGATGTTCAAATGGTTAATAATCCCACGGACCAATTTCAATGATTTCTAAATCGGTATAGACAAATTAGAAATAGAGAAGGTCACTTTAAACTTTACAATGCTTTAATCGAACATTTGAGTAATATAGTAATTCTACGGAATAAATTATTATAATAGAAAATCTTTGCATTTTTATTTTATAATAAAATATTTTTATTTAATTATATAATGATATAACTTCATTTTAAATTTAATGAATTAAAATAATAATTATAAATAATTTAATTATTTTTATATAAATTATATAGGCTTTTTGATGCATATATCCCCAAAAAATTTAATAATAACCGGTCTGCTCCAACTGAAAAATATAATACCGATATGCTCCATTTGTAAAACGTGGATGTGCGTTTTGCGGTATAAATATTGGTGGCTATTGGCAGCAAAACGCGTATAGGCGTTTTGTGGCAAAACGCGTAGAGGCATTTTGTGGCAAAACGCACATAGGCAAAACGACTATGTGCGTTTTGTTTTCCAAAGTTACGCTTCGAAGTGTATTCAATGAATTGTTATAGTTTTATTATGGCAATGTAACTTATTTTGAGATTTTCACGAATTTTTAAATATATTATACATTTATTAAGTTTTTTTTTTAAAGTTTATTTTTTTTAATTGTTTTAGGAATAATGATATAATTGATAATAATGTAATTTATATTAAGATTTTATTTCTAATAATTTGTAATTTTTTAAATATATTATAAATTAAGTGTATTTTCATTTGGTAGAAGTTTGCAATTTATTGAAATTTGTGTTTTGTTGAAAAAAAAATGTTTAAATCAAAATATAAATTTTTGATTGTATTGGGAACAACGGTATAATTGATAATATAATTTTTATAATAATGTAGATTACTTTTAGATTTTTTTCTCAGTATTTGTTAATTTCCAATATATTAGAAATTAATATATTAATGAATGATTTAGATATGTAATATATTAAAAATACATATATTAAAAACGTAATAAGATAATATATTAAATTAAGTAAGCACAAACAATAAACAATATAGTAGTAATACAAAACAAACATTACAGATAAGATTTTGCATAGCAAACATTACTGATAAAATGATATGGATACATATTCTAAAATACTAATTATACACAACAAATTAAGTCGAACTTATTTCTTTATATATCGTTCTTTGTTTGGACATGTATTGCGAAAATGTCCTTCTTGTCGACATAAACCACACCTCTTGGTTTGAGAACGCTTTTGTTCGTCCATGTTAGTACGAATCCTTGATGTTTTTGGACGACCTTTCTCAGTTCTTCTTGTTTCTGGATTAGGAATTAAGGTTGGTCCATAGTATGATGGCCAAGTGTCTTCGCTCGTGATATGAACAAAATCCATGGAATATGCACTTTTAAGATTTTCAATTCTGTAAACCGGTGCAACATATGAACCCCAATCTAAGTTTTGCGAAGCGATTTCTGCATAAGCATGTTCACATGGGTATCTATGGATCTGAAACATTCCACAAGAACAAGTCCAGTTGCTGAGGTTAACTTTAATGTAAGTCTGAAACATATAATTGTTGTTCTAATTCTTCGGAAAGTAATGTAAGTCTTCTTCTCTCAAGTTCAATACCTTCAGATCTGACGTTGTAACTCTCGTTCTAATTCAGGAATGCTGGAACCGGATCGCTGAAACAAAATAAAGTTAAGAAAACATCACCCAAAGAAAAATAAAAAAAATTTAGTAATATTATTAATATTATATATATAACAAATGAATAGACAATGAAGGACAAATAAAAGATAAAAATTAAATATAATATAACCATCAAATAGTATAAAGGCACTGTCTACTATCATACATATATAATAATACTATGCAAACTACTGCAGGTGTAAATGTGGTGT
Organism: Cardiospermum halicacabum; assembly: GCA_031304145.1. Taxonomy (NCBI): domain Eukaryota; kingdom Viridiplantae; phylum Streptophyta; class Magnoliopsida; order Sapindales; family Sapindaceae; genus Cardiospermum; species Cardiospermum halicacabum. The sequence goes on from CM062389.1 coordinate 6,068,057, forward strand.
CGTCATGCCACAACCAATAATCCCACATGGTCCAACAAAGTATATAACTGAAGTCTCAGAACTAGAAGATGGTGTATCAGGTCGTGTACTGAACATGCTGAAGGGAGGTGTCGATATGCCCTGCTGTGGTGCAGGCCTAACTGGAGCTGGTTGGGGAAAATGTGGGCGATACTCCCGATCATATGCAGGCATATATGGAGTAGAAGCTGGGCAGTACGGACTGTATATCGGATATGGAATGGGTGTAAATCCAGAAAAAGCTGTCGGGGTCATCGGTGGAGTGGTCGTCCTCGGGTATGGCTGAAATGCAGAAAGTCCAGACGAAAATCCCAAATCCTGTGGCTAGTTGTATGTCGGAGGTGTCGTATATATGTCGGGTGTCAACGAAATAGGAGGACCAATCAACTCTGACAATGGAACCGATGATGTAGTAAGATGCCAATCTAAATCATGATCAAACTGCATCTGCTGTTGTTAGATAACTTAAATATGTTATTACCAATTGAAATAAAATTATTTAGCAAAATTTAAGAAAAAATCTTGACATTTGTACCTCGTCTCTAAAATCTTCGATAAAGGGAACATGAACTGTCACGTCCGTAATCTGGGGCTAATCGTCCGCTTAATTTTGAAATTTTCTTAATTTTTGTTTATTTTCATTTTAAGGGTAAAATAGGCATTTTTTAAAAATGTTGACTTTTCCAGTTTGACCAAATTATTTGACTCAGTTGACTTTTGGGTTGGTTTTGAAAACAATTGGATAGTGGAGATGATTTTGTAATTATTTTATAAATTGGGTTATTTTTTTAAATTAATTTATAAACATGTGGGTTTATGGCGATAATTGCCACCCATATAAAAGTGAAAAGAAACCTTTTTGATTTCATTCTCACCAAACCTAGAAAAGATTGATTTCACGTGTTCATCACTTTTCTCTCAAAACCAAAAACCTCTCCACGGATTTCAAATCACGGTTTTCAAAGTTTCACTTGGGATTTGGTGTTGATTTCGATTTCTTCATCAAAGTAATGATTTGTATGTCTCTTTTTGTTTTAATTCACAATTAAATTGATTCCTATTAGATTTGAGAATTTTATCTACACTTAGGGTTTGATGATTTGATGATAAATCTCTACGAATTGATTTGGGGTTTTTGCTTATTATAGTTTGGGTTTTGAAACCCTTGATTCAATTTCATGATTTGGGTATATTGGGTTTTAAATTGATTTGAATTTTTTTTGGATATAAACCCTAACTTTTGCGAATTGGGAATTTATGGATTATTCTTGATTTGGTGTAGACCAAGTTGGGGATCGTCAACCGGAGTAATTTCGGTGATATTTTGGATTAGCGAATAAGGTTAGTAGCCATGTTTACGCCCTCACTATTGTTTGATTTGTTTGTTTATTTGTTTGCGAATTGGTTAAACTAAAATAAGTTGAAATCTATGATTGAATACTTAATCTGCTGCATTTGATATAATTTGCTTGGGAATATTGCTGCCCTATTATTTGATCATGTTCGGACATATGAATTTATGTCCACATTTGTTTGCTATCTGTCTGCTATATGAAAAACTGAATTTTGTAATCTGCTAAAGTCCTGTCCTAAGGTTAATACGATAAGACCAGCATGCTGTTAGGAAAACTAGATGTATACATCGATGCGCGAAAGCGTATATGGCCTTGTTTGCCAACCATTTTCTGGATGCGACGGCATCATTTCTGGGGCTTGGCTCATTTCTGGAGTTTGGCTCATTTCTGGATGCGACGACATCATCTCCGGGATCTTTGATCCATCTCTGAGGGTTTAACCCTATCTGTCTGTTTTGTTCCCGATTTTTTTATTAGACTAAGGACAGGCCTGGTAAGTTAAACACCTAAATAAATGGGTAATCTCAACTCTGTGATATTGGATTCATTCTGCTTTTGATTTTGTATGTTTGTCATGTTTTTGGGGTGATCCTTTTGATGTTAGTTGTTCTTTTGAGTTTTAACATTGGGTAGTGTATAATATGACTCCTAACTGGCTGTTAGTGTTAGGATTAGATCCAATTGGATAGCTAGATTTTGATTTGGCGAACGACATAACTTGAAATAGGCTTAAAAAGTGCCCAGGGTCCGTAACCGGGCTGTTTACCGGATTAGATACCGGATTGTCACTTAAAACTAGAAAAGTGAACGTAGGATGGTCTCTAGACGAACTCCTTACCGAGCTGGTTACCGAAATACAATTCGGTCAGACTGGAGATCATTAAATTCACTCTCTGGACGAATTACTTACCGAATAGGTTACCGAACTGTAGTTCGGTATGAACCTCCAATGACTGTTCAACCTCTCTGACCGAACTCTCCACCGAGCTAGGTACCGAATTACAATTCGGCATGTCTGATAGAATTGAAACTCTCTGACCGAGCTTCATACCGGAATAGGTACCGAATTGTCACTTTAACTTTCCTTGGATTCGTATAATTGCTCTCTGACCGTATAGCTTACCGGGATGTCTACCGCACTACAATTCGGTAAGTCTGGTAATGCTCTCTGACCGTATAACCTACCGGACTGCTTACCGAACTACTATTCGGTTACGGTCTTCCTTTTGAAAATAATTTGATAACTGTAAAGCCTTTTCAGTCGGTAATTGCAATAATCTGTAATCATTTATCCTAGATCACTTAAAGGGGATTAAATTTTGGGATAACTTGATTTGTTAATCAACTTGTTTGCTTATGTTTGTCCCTTTGGTTGTTAACTAACTTGCATTTGTGGATGACATACTATTCTGTTTAATAAGACGCATCTGTATGTGTTTGTTGGGCATTGGCTTACTAACCAGACATCGATAGTCTGACCCTTCGTTGTTTCTATTTTTGTTTTGTATGTTTTGAACCCTTTTTGGGAATGGAATTGCTGAGTTCAAACAGTCAGGTGGGATAGCAGGATATCACTAGCATCGAGCATTCACATGGCATCCTCTTCGGATTTGGATTTCATATCAATTCACTTTGCTGGATTTAATTCTGAATTTTGAACCCGCTGCACATGTTTTGGATTTGTTTTCAGAGTAATTACACTTGAGATATTTTTATGTAATTGTCTTATATTTGGAACTAGTAGTTCAACTACAATTTGGATTTGGATTTATTTTCGAACTATTTTAATTTGGATTTATAAGAACTGTCTTTCAGATTTGAATATGATTTGTATCTATTTGTTTAATTGTTTATTTGTATGTTTTGTTATTTGTCTTCCGCATGTGACATCCGGTCTCTGCGTTCCCTTTCCGTCGGGGCGGGGGTTCGGGTGTTACATGAACATCTCCACCATCAGTGTTAGCTCCAACTACTCCTGCACCATCCCCAATATCTCCACCATCAGTGTCAGCTCCAACTACTCCTGCACCATCCCCAACATCTCCACCATCATGTCCTGATCCTAGTACCGCACCCTCGACTCCATCATCGTCGTCGGAGTCATCATCTTCAGAGTCATCGTCATCGTGATCATCATCGGAAACTCTACCTCCGCTCCTACTATCACCACCAACATCAGGCCCTCCACCTCCGCCGGTGACAAAACATCCATCGTCATCTCCATCCTCATCTGTACGATCATCGTCGTTGTCCTCAGCCTCATCATCAGCATGAACAACATGATCATCCTGTATATCGCCAGCATCTACGACATGATGATGCTCGTAAAAATCACTAACAACAGGGTGTTGGACGCTCGTCGTACTAGCAACTATACGTCGGCCCTCAAGATGAGTAGCCGGAAAATATATCCGTGCTCTATCATGCACGAGCGGCGCTGGAAATGGTAAGACAGGTGCAATGACATCTGGAGAAGGCATGACATGCGGCGGAATCTGAAGAGGCTGAGGAGGTGGATCTGCCCACGTCACAATACGGATAAAAGCTGTCGTCGCATACCAGTACCACTCATAATATACCCTCGAAGCGACATGCTGTGGATGTGTATCAGGTGTCCATCTAGCTATATACTGACTGCGGCGATCCCATAAATCACATCATCTCTGATGTGTCACCCGCCAGTCTGAAACCTCTGTATGTCCACGTCGATCTACACCATGAGGATAGTCTAGACATACTAGAGTCTGAGGAATATGCTGAGCAAAACCAAACTGTCGTAACACACGATCAACTGGATGCCACTCGATGATACTCATACAAAGCAATGGTGTACAAGCATGCCAATGTAGACTATCCTCGAAGTCAGCTGGAATGCACCGTCTAAGTGCATCCTCAATGTATGGATGCCGGATAAACTATATTAACCAAAAATACTTAGTTAAGATAATTTATTAATAACTTACTAAGATCAATATAATTTGTAATAAAATTTAACTCACATCATCGAAGGCTAAATGATCAAGAATCAACCGATAACGCCTCAGCAGAACTACTGCTCGGGTCGACCTATGATACTTCTTGTAACTGTGGTACAAAATAAAAAATAGACAATAATAATAAAAATCATGTATTTCACGCTATTTACAAAATACGAAAAAATCAATACATTTTGTTTGAATGTACCTCCTACATATAGGAAAGTGTGGGGAGTACTCAATATTACCCATCTGCAACGCTGGAATCCGTAGATAGGCCCACGCCTCAATGATCCAGGCAAAACCTCCAATCGTCCTATTCTGTGGAAAAGCTGCATGACATATGTATCGATACATGGTCGCTAGACATGCCGACCCCCAGCTGTACCATCTAACGGTGGTGAGATCCTCTAGCAACTGCAAATAACTGACAGGAACATACTTCGCACCCTTCAGCGCTAAAATCACTCCTTCTATCAGACGTAGAATGTAGGCTCGCATGTAGCACTGTAAAGTGTAATCATCAGCTCTAACTGAGACAATGCTGAAATGTTGTCGAAGTCAAGCGAGAGTGATTGCAGTCTGACCATTCATACAAGCCCTCGCATCCTGAGGGGTCAGACCAAGTAGCCGCTGAATCATCACCTCTGTAGTAACCGCCTCTCCACCTATAGTCCAACCCCGAATACGTCCTACAACTGGATGCCCATCGGTACGAAGTCCTGTCAACAATGCAATGTCCTCTAGAGTGATCGTACACTCTCCCCAAGGTAGAGGAAAAGTATGTGTCTCTGGATGCCAGCGCTCACATAAAGCATTAACTAATGCTCTATCGACATCCCGAGGTCCTACGGAAGCTATATGGTCGAAATCGGTCATCTCTAGAAATTCTTTAATAGTAGAGTTCGGTCTCTCGACACTAACATGTCGAGACACTTTGACGTGGATCTCATTCTCAGTCTAATTATATGGAAAAAAATATATTACTACAATGATCTTTAATATTAAATTTACTATAAATTATTTATTATTATATATATATATATATATTTATATTATGTTTTTAAATCTGTTGCTAAGTAACAATATGTTATTTCAATCTAATTGAATCAGTATAATACGAATATTTAACGGATTAAATAAATCATAATATTTTATATTAGGTGATTTTGGACGCTTTAAAAAATTAATGAAATTAAATTTTTATACTAAATTAATCAAATATTAAATTCAGAAATTAATCTAATTTACTAATAATTAAATTTTATAACAAAATTAAATTATATTTTAATGTATCAATTAAAACAATTAAAATTAATTAATGCACTTTTTACTAAACACAATATAAATTAATATAAACTAACCTCCTCTGTAATTCGTCCCGACACATGCTGATCCTAAAAGCGTCCAATCCGATTGAAGTAATTGTCCATCTGTAAAAATATAATTAAATATTTAAATTGAATAATTAAATTTATAAATATTTAAATTAAAATAAAAAATTTACCTTTTTTTTTTGTAATTTTGGCCGGATAAATTGAGAGAATGTAAATTTTAGAGAAATAATGTAAATTTTAGAGAGTGAAATTGAAAGTTACGTTTCGCGTTTTGTGGGCCCTCAGTGTTATTTATAGGTGTTGAAAGCAAAGCTACAAAACGCGTTTTCACACGAAACGATGATACGCGTTTTCACACAAAATGCTAATGCGTGTTTTTGTATGTGCATTTCCCGTAAAACGTGTATACACGTTTTGTTGTTTAAAAATTATGGAGCATATCGATAATTAATTTTTAAGATGGAGTAATTTGGTTATTATTAATTTTTGTGGGGATATTTGCATCAAAAAGCCAATTATATATATGATTGAATTAATAATAATTTTTTAATAATATGAAATAATAATATTTTATATTAAAAATTATATTTATAAAGTTAATTTATTTATATATAATAATATATAAATTGGAAAATAAATATTTTTTATAATAAAAAAAAAATAATTAATTTATTTAGAAAATAATCCATACTTCAAAATTTAAAATTAATAAGCTGGAGTTCAAAAATTTGAAAAATTGAAGTTGCTGGGTAGTTAAAAAGTAACCGATGAAAGAGAAATAGACTTCCATCGCATTGTTGGGATTTTTTATTTTTTTTTATTTAATAAAAATAACTGAAAACAAAGACCATGGCAGGTAAGTCATCACACTACACCAAGTAAATTATGAACAAGTCAAATTCTAACACGGTGGTCTCGTGATGCAAGCATGGCACTATTGATTTTAATTAAATTGTTTGTTTAGAGGATTTCGCGGCGCAAACACTCTCTGCATTAAGAATGGGGCTCACCTAATCCAATTAGAAGCGTGACTTCTGCTGTTTTCCTTTTATTAAATAACCAATCATTTATTCACACTATTTCCAACTAATCCTCCCTAGACTAAAAACCATCTCCAAGTCTTTATTTTCAACTTCCATTAAAACATGAGTGAAGTGGACACCAATCATTAAAATAAATGTTATATATTTTATTGAGGCCCTTGCATTTCTAAATCATAAAAAATTTATTATATAATTATAGGCCACTTGCAAAATTAAATTTTGATTTTCACTTTATAGATAATTCATAGACGTTGAGTGTAATTCACCGCATCTGTGAATTGCAAACTTTCAAGAGTATTTGGGAAACTTGACCTATAAAATAAAAATTAAACTTTTAAAAGTCTGTTATGTTTTTCAAAACAGAACTATAATTATATTTTAAACTTTAAAAAATTTATTTTTTAAAATTTCACTATTTTATTATATATTTAAACTTCTATAACTAATTATGCTAGTTAGATACTAAAGAAGTAAACTCAATTAATTTTTTCACGCGAGGCCAATGGGTGAATGCTAGCCTTATGAATATACTTATTGCATTTAAATTATATTTTCTTCAAATAGAAAAACTGCATATTGTTTTTGTTTTTAATTATAATTGGAGTCGAGTCAAATAAAGAGTGTTAGGGTTGCTTATGTGCCAGTTTGAATGATAATCCTCTTTTTGGATGTATTAAGTTAATGATGAAATTTTTTCCAACTTTTTTCCTTTGAAGAAAAATTGTTAATTTTGTAAACAGTATTTAAAGAAGTTTTGATAAAATTTTGGAAATAATTTCCTGATTTATCATTAACAGTTATATGTTAATTATTTTATTTATTTTTTAAATAACTATTTCCAATTTTAATTTATATCATAAATTTATTTGATTTAATTATTTTTATTTATGTTATCTTTATTCATTATTTTTTTAATTTAATAAAAAAAATTAAAAAGTCAATAAAATATGAGTGGAACATTATCAGTAATAAAAATATAAAGGATAGAAAAGGGGAAATTAATTAAAATTTTATATTGAAATTCAAAATTGATAATACCAATAAATATATAATAGAGACTTTGTTAATGGAAAAAGTTTTTTTTTTAATCAAATTTTAATATTCTGTATTATCAAATGTAAGTGTATTTTTTAATTTTGAATTTCTTTGAATTTACATTTTTAATAAAAGATAAAATTGGTCTTATTATTTTCAACTCCTATGTAAAATATGAAATTAATTTTAAGTTTACTAATATATTAATAATTTTAATATAAATATCAAATAATAGAATAAATAGAACGATTTATCTAGCCTGTTAGTCCATGCTAGAGAATGTCACGCTCTGATTACATTTTGAACAATTCAAATAAAAATTTGGAGAATTGGTAGCATATGATGTCATCTACTTTAATTTCAAAATTTCTTTGACAACCCAATGTCTATTAAATTATTCACTCCACTGACCTGGTCACTTTTATTTCGACCTTTCATAATCTCTTTAATTAAATGTTATATGATTGGATATTTTATCCGGAAAATGAGGTTACATAACTTTCGTTAGATGAGGTCGACATTTTTAAATTTTTTAAAATTATTTTTTAAAACATCATTACAAGAAAATAGGGCTTCAGTGATGGAATTATTGCGATGGAAAATATTTGTCATTAATTGTGATGAATTTGTGAAGGATTTGTAACGAAAATTTCGGAGTATATAATAAACATAACAGTGTCGGATTTGTGATAAAATCATCCATAACAGATATTTTAGCACGAACTCCCTCACAAATTTGTGACGGATTTATGTCCATATTTTTTTAGTAATACTAGTGTCAGATTTGTGACGGACAATTTATCCACCCCAAATATACTGTCACAAATTTAGCGAATTCATAAAACTATCACAAATTTGTCACAAATATTACAAATGAATTTTTTACTCATCCAATTATTATATATGTTTTATTATAATATTTAAATGTTATTAAAATATAAATATAAAATAAAAAATTGCATGTAACTTATTAATTTAATATTTATTAAATTGAATAAATATAAATAATATGATATCCAAATCCCAAAATCATAAAGTTGAAAAATTAGCAAAAATGTAAGTATTAATTTAGAATAAAATAAAAAATTAAAATGATAAAAGGTAATTAATAATATAATTGAAATTACTAAGGAAGAAGAGAGGCACAACTACAAATAAAAGAAGACCAAGAGAGCAAAGCCAGATACACTCTTTAATAATAGCAAAAACAACCGATCTTCTCTAATTCAAAACCCTTTTTAGAAGTGAAAGAGGCTAAACTCAACTAAACCCACATTCTCCCAAATCTCCTAAATCCTTGCAGATAGGGCAAATAAAAATCAAATTCAAAATCGCCATCCCTTTTCTCATTCGCTGAACTCTGGTAGCCACCGCCAAGCCTCTGCTACATCACTCCACCACTTCCAATTCACCACCGCATCGCTTCTCCTTGCATCTCCTCTCTTATTGCATTCACAATCGGTCTCAGACCATCTACTTCGAACTACTGTGATTCCTATGCTTGTCCGCATTCAAACAACCCTAACTTCGTTTCATCATCACCTTAAACTAGGCTACAATTATGGTATGTATTCTAGTAATTTCGATTTCATCATATTAGAAAGTTTGTAAAAAAGAACTAGCTAATCTATCTAACTATTTTCTTGTTTTAATTTCTCTTTTCTTGGTGTTATGTGATATGCGAGATCTGATTCTTTTATGAATAGTCTAACTTAACTTAACATTGTTATTGACTAGGTTTAATAGAAGTATTGTTAACATCACACCTCTGTAAATGAGATACATTAATAGATACATGATGATCTTTGAGAATTTTTATCAAACATGTGGAAAAATAAAATCTTGGCGTCTTTTGGGCTCTATGTTTTTCATATGCTTTCATGCCTTGGCATTATAGTGATATACATATGTTGTGAGTTCCTGATTTTGGGAGACATTGCATGATAGGATTTGTAGTGAGAACTTATGTCTATTTGTTTGTGTATTTTCACTACTTGGAGACATTGTCTATTTTTTTTTCATCTATAAATTTCTAGTACTATAACTACTACTGCTCTTTAGATAAAGGACAATTAATTCCATGGTGAGTATCCTCTAATTATAAAAACTTGCAAAATTTTAGATTTTTGTTTCGGTCTTGTATCCAAATGTAGTGAAGTTTTGGAATCACTATATTAAAATCCTAATTAGACTGACGAAACAGATTTGTATAGATAATGGATAAGGTTAAGGAAGTTGTTCTGGCACAGATCGCAGAGATGCAAACAATGAGGATGACAATGCTCTTGATTCTTATATTCAAAAGAATATTGACAACTTTCTACCGCCTCTTCAAATGCCGCCTTCTCATCCTCCATACGCCTCGGTAACTTCTCTCCTTTTCTTTATTATTTATTTATTTCTTTTGTTTTTGTTGTTCAATTTGATTTTATTTTATTCTATTTGTGTTTTGTAATTTATGTCATGATCTTTAATTTTAGTGTTGTTGTAATGTGGAACTTGGCTTTATTTTATGATTTATGTGTATTTTTTGTGTATTAGATGATTCAAAAGGCAATTGAAGAGTTAAATGAGGAAAGGGGGTCTAGTGAGATATCGATATCTAACTTTATTAAGGAGCAATTGATGGTTTGCCTCCATATCATGAGGGTTTTTTTAGCCATCATTTGTAGAAGCTTTGTCAGAATGGTGAAATTCAGTTCATGGATAATGAGAGGTTTGTGAACGTCAATAAACATATTTATAAGGATAAGCAGGAATATGTAGAAGAACGACATATTTGTAACAATAAGCATGATGATGTACAAGAACAAAAGATTTGTGTGGATAACCAGGATGATATAGAAGAACCACATATTTATGATGATAAGCAGTATGATGAAGAAGAACAATAGATTTGTCAGTATGATGTCAAAGAGTAACATATTTGTAAGGATAAGTCGGATGATATAGAAGAACAGGATATGGAAGTGATAACTGAGCATATCAAAGCTGATGAAGAGCTATTGGAGATTGGTTGTAGAGTTGAAGAACAAAATGAAGAATCTAAGCAGAATATTGATTCAATCACTTCTAGATTTCCAAGTAAGTATTTATCAATAAGTCTTAATCAGGAATTGCATCAAGAAATGCAGGATATTCGAAATTCAAATATGGAGCTTGAAGAACGAATAAAGGTTTTGGAAAGAATGATGCTACAAATGCAACATATTGCACAATCTTAGCCTACTAGTTCTCTACCATAGCAAAGGTGATGAGATGCTTAAGTTATCTTGTATAGTTGATAAAATATTTCGTAATTTTGCATGATGTCAAATTTTGGTAGAAAATGTGAATTATACGAGGATGCTTAAGCTGTTTTATTGGAATATCTTTCTCATTTATCATTTTGAGTTTAAGTAAGAATTATTGTTTAAATGTTATATATAATATTAATTTAAAAATTATATTAAATTTATTTTATATTTTAATATTTTGTTGAATACTAATGAATAGGAAAAACAAAATACAGGCAATTATAATAATATTCAGCAAAAAATTTCAAAACAATTTGTCACAAACCACTTCTACTAGTTCCATTACAAATCTGTCAAAAATTAATTCTATCACACAATCTGTCACAAATGAATGTCGTCTTAAATACGAAATTTTCGTCACAAATCTATCACAAAATTGTGACAAAGACCTTTGGTTTCTAAGATTTTTTTTTGACGGAGTGTTTTATTTGTCAGATTAATTCCATCACAAAATAGTTTAGGACAGAAAATTTCCGTCCCAACAAATTTGTGGCGCTATTTTATTTTTACGAAATATTTCCGTTACAAATCCATCACAAAGGACTATAAGTGACGGCATACCTGTCAATAAACTGGCCACGAGTATAACAAAACATTCACACTAAACCATAAAAGAAAGCAGTCTTCAAAACATTGATAGGTATGTCGATCTTGGTTGAATTAGGGATGGCAGTTCAACCTGCAAATCCGCAAATCCGCAAATCCGCGGATACCCACCCGCAATGGGCGGATGCGGATTTAATTAAATGGATTTACGGGCGGGTGTGAATTTAAAAATCAAATCTGTGGAGGGTTCGTGGGCGGGCGTGAATGTCGAAAATAATCCGTACCCGCATCCACAAACCCGCAAGAAATTAATGTATATAGTGTAAACCCGCAAAAATTTAATATATATATATTAATAATAGAATGAGTTTTTTCTCCTTGAATATTTTCTAATTGATTTTATGTGATGATTTGATTATGTTTTGTTTTAAATTATAATGGGTTTTATTTTAGTAATGAATATTAGATTGATTTTTTTTTTTTCATATAAAAGCTATAAATTTATTTAGAATTTATGTTAATTTGAAAAATCTATTTTCGTGGATTAATCCGCGGACGCATCCGCACCCGTGGATTAAAATTCGCACCCGAACCCGTGGATTTTCGTGGATGTGGATGAGAATTTGGATGCGATTATTTTTCGTGGATGAGGGTGCGGATTTGGCCAAATCCGCACCACCCGCAGCCATTGCCATCTCTAGGTTGGATGCAGTGTAACCTACACAACCATAAAAAAAAAAAAAAAATAGTTACAAATCATTTGAAACAAGGTAATCAAACTAAACAAATATGACAAGTTTTAATAGCTTTGCATTATTGAATGAAAATGATAAACAAAAGTCCAACAACGGTAGCAGCTTCAACCAACAACATTCTAAAAAACAAAATCCAACATTAAAAAGAGCAGCAATGTAATAGATTTTTATGCTAATTAGATACTAAACACTATTGTCAAAGTTAAGATTTTGATAAAAACATAACAGCTTACTTAAAAGTTATAACTAACATCCCAAACCCTATTGTTCAATCAATTAATAGAAACTTAAACATCCCAATCACAAATACCTCCACCACACTACAAACTCAACAAACATGAAAGTGATAAACAAAAGTCTAACAAAGGCACCACCTTAAACCAACAACATTTTAAGAAACAAAATCCAACATTAAAAAGAGCGGCAGTGTAATAGATTTTTATGTCAATTAGATATAGAATACTATCGTCAAAGTTAATATTTTTATAAAAAGAAAATATAACAACTTTCTTATAACCAACATCCCAAATCCTATGGTTCAATCCATTAAACGAAACTTAAACATCCCAAATACAAATAACTCTTAAACCACCACACTACAAACTCAACAAACATGAAAATGATAAATAAAAGTCCAACAAAGGCAGCAGTTTCAATCAACAACACTCTAAGAAATAAAATCCAACATTAAAAAGAGTAGCAGTGTACTCTTATTTCAAAAGGAAAATAAACTCACTTGTTAAAGATGGAGTGATGTGCTTATAATTCCATTGAATTCACACTAGTTGTTATGGCATCAAAATCTGAACAAAAAATAAAATAAAATTAGTAAACATGAGAATTAGTATTGCATATAAATAAATAATTACAGTTAAATAAAATAACTTAATGAACTACCTTTTTCAATTTGATCGTAATACTCCTCATTCGAAATGTTAAATGAGTAAGAAGACAATGATTCTCCATTACTTGACAAAATTTTCTAATCTTAATTGATACAAGTCATGCACAATTATCCTTCTAGAGGGAACCTCAAATCTAGGACACATTACTTGACAAAATTTTCTAAACCCATAATTCTCCACAAACCTAAATGGTAGTTCATCTAAAATTAACATATTCGTCAATGCCTTTCTACATTTCTCTTTACTAAATGAGTAAGAAGACAATGTACTACCAAAACCCTCAATGGTCTTTTGCTTAAAATGAACTAACATCCGTTTTCTTAAATCCATATCTGTATTCTTTGACTTCAACACCCTACATGTACTATCAATGTGATTCATCAAATTCTTAATTCCATTAGAAAATGAATCACAAGCATAAGTGTCTCCATAATGCTTCTATCGAGCTCTCTTTTGTCCGTCAACAGTCTTATATTAGATAAAATGTTCCTAACACCTACATATTTTCTTTCCAATAGTAATACCTCTTCTTCTAGTCCCTCTTGAAGAAACACCCCCCCCCCCTTTTAATTATTTTATTTTTTTTTAACTTTGTGAAACCTCCTCTCCAACCATTTCATTTTTGTGATCACCACAGCCAGATTCGTATTCAAAGAATATATCATCTTTATTATCTATCTATTAAATATATACAACAAGCACGACATTAAAAATAATATTTTTATTTTATAATTGTAAAAATCCTAATAATATATTTATCAATGATTTATAAATATGAAAATTGTTAATGATATAATTATAAGATATTACTAAAACTCTAAAAAGTGCTTCTTCTTTTTTTTTTCTTTTTTAAAATCCCAAATGTTTTTGTATCAGTTAATGATGTTACTAATTTTATTAAGGCAAAATTGATAAGAAAGTAATCAAATCTATTATTAATAAATAAAAACAAATTAACCAATAAAATGAGAAATAATTGTGGAAGGTTTATCAAATTAATAGGAAAGCTTAATAATTAAAAGAGAGAGCGAGAGAGCAACTATTAAAACTTGATTGATAAATAATAGAAGTCTTTGAAACTTGATTACACAAATTACCTCCACAATTCCACCAAGGCAGCTTACTATTATGCTTAATTTCCTCTTCTATTTTTTCTTTGTATAAATCCAACTCACGAATTAAAATTACACTGTCAAAACAGACCATATTAACACATCAGATAAGTGAAATTGCAGCAAACATATATAGTAGTGTAAATAGAAACCCAACAGATAGAGAAATGTAAAAAACATAGAAAAACAACAAATAAAATTCATTAGGCCAAGATAACAAGAAGTAATCAACTACATGATTCGATAGAGTTTTACACATCAATGCAATTTCCTAGAGTTCAAAAAAGAATATAATTGCAGATTTCAAAATTAGCTGATATTCACATAATTGCATATTTCATTTAGACACATAGAAAATGACCTAGAGTCATATAAATTACCTTATGATGATTCCACCACAACTTCTTATTATGCTTAATTGAAGGGGAATTGGTTAAAGCATCTATATAATTTCACCTTGATGTTTATTCTCACAAATCCAATCTGACAGACTCAGAAAGAAAAACATGTAGAAATATAAAATGAGTCAGGGAAATTGATGGTGAATATTACAATTAGGGTTGTGCATGGTTCTTTCTGGAACCGCTCAAAAACTGAGAACCAAACCAGAATCGACATTGGAACTGAAAAGGAACCGATCATTTTGGAACCGTATCGGAACCGACACTAAAAATTATATTTTTCAGTATCAATTTCGGATCCTTGATTGGAACCGGACCGGAACCAAACTGGAATCGGACCGGAACCAGACTGGAATAGGACCATAATCGGTAAAGGAATCAATTTTTCTAAAAAAAAAAAAAATAGCCATTTCAGGCGAATTTCTTTCTAAGTAGTATATATATATACATATATATATATATATCTATCGTTCTCTTCTCTCACAATTTATTTTTTATTTTCGAACTGTATATCACGATTATATAAATAATTCAAAAAATAATATTTTTAATCTAATATTATTTTTTTATTTCTACACCATTGAATTGTTTCAACATTTATATATATATATATATATTTAAATATATTTAGAAATTACAAATGATCTTGAAGTTTTGAAGAATATTATTCGAAGAGTTGAAGTGGAGTGCTAGATGTATTCATTTGAATAATCTACCTGCTATATTAATTTATTGTTAATTTTTTTTTAAGTTACAACTAAATTATAATAAATACTAAGTGTATGTTACTAATTAATTTTTTTAAAAAAATTAAATGTAGAATATAGAGGGTTATACAATTTAAACTCAAGCTCGCAGAACATTTGAAATATTTTATTATTATTATTATTAAAAATTATGCACAACTTATTTGTAGGGTTATGGAGCTTTTAAACTTTTTTTTTTTTTTTTGTCTAGACATCAAGTTTAGTTTTATTAGTGAAGTTTTTGGAATTTGTTGGTATGCAACTTGAGAACCAATTTAACAAATTGATTATGGTAATTGAGAATATTATTAACTTTTTCATATGTATAGGTTTGTTTTATTATATTTATTTGGAAATGATTATTTTATAAATATAAATTTGACAAATGGTGATCTCACTAGAGTTTTTTTTAATAATTGGATTAATTGTGAAAATTTTGATTATTTTTCCAGAACCGATACCGTAACCGTAGCTGAATAACCGGTAATGGAATTGACACTAGAACTAATACTGGTTCTAGTGCTAATGGTACTGGTACCGGTTCCTCAAAAATAAAAAATTCGGTTTCGGTACCGGTTCCTTCAAGGAACTGGTACCAGAACCGGTCCCGCTCACCCTTACAATAGATTGATTAACGATATAAAAACAAACAATTGTGATTGATAATGTAAAGTGAAATAAAATTAAAGATAATGTACATACACGCAGAAATAGATGGAATTGAGAGAGAAAGAGGATGAATACTTGTGTGAGAGAGACGAGATGAAGAAGATTGAGTTTGAATACAAGTTGAGTTGATTTTAACTTGTTCGATTGATATCTGATGATGAGAGATAGACAAAGTTCAAGATATGATTTGTGTATCAGTGTTGGTTGATATGAGAGGCTCTGTGGTGATTGGAACATGGATGAGAGATTATCAATGTCTTGATTGATCTCATGGCAAAAAGAAGAGTTGAGTTGGGGGGTTGAGAGCGACACTTTAGGAATCATAAGCGAAGTTAGGGTTTTTTCTATGAATATGATTAGTTGTCGAATTTTGGGTCAAAATCAATTTTTAAACGCATGACCCAAACCAACCTGATTTAAGTTCAATTTTTAGTTCTAAAAACCGAACTGGACGTTACTTATATGGAAAACTGAACTGAACCGAAAATTTCGGTCCGGTCCAGTTCAGTTTCGATTACTTTGCCCACCCCTAGTTTAATAAATTAGTTCCTGAAGAGTTAAAATTGAAACCTATTAATAGACGATATTGCTTGGACCAACACAACATGGGTAATCCTTGATGCAATTTATTTAATTCTTTTGTACACAATTTGGTTTTGTTTAATTGGATTAGTTGTTGGTATAGTATATTTTTTAAATTAAAAATAATTATGATACAGGGAAACAAAATAATTAACAATAGAAATGTAGCCAGACTGATTCAAGTACCACACTAAGATTGCATTTTTTTTTTTTTTAGAGGAGTGAGCAGAGGAGCCAAACGACGCGGTCATGCAAAACGCTCCTAATGTGCTTTGCTACTAAATGCTCCTAGTGTGTTTTGCTACATAATGCATCCTATAGTTTCGTGGTGAAAAAAAAAGTCACATTCACTCTCAAGACAGACCGACAACCAAACCGTGAAATGGTGTATATCATTTTACAATTTGGAGCAGATTAAGAATTAATCTATTTGTTGGAGCAGATTGATATTTATTTAATTTCTTAGGGTTAAACTATCTCTACCGGCATCTCTTATAGAGTCTCTAGTCTGACAGAAGTAAATATTTTTTTTTAGTTTAATGAGAAAAGAGAGTATAATAATTATATTTGAGTCCCTCATTTGAGAGATGGGTCTCCCTCAAATTTCACGAGTAGAAATATGACATGTGGAGATAAGAGAGTTTATATGAGAGAGATATGCTACCCATATATGTTTTTATATTATTTATTATTTGATATTTTTATTATTTATTTATTTAAAATCAATAGACCCCACAAAAGACCTGTTAAGAGACCTTGCGGTGGAGATGATCTTATATATCTCAAAAAATCATTTTTATTTTTAGAAAAAAGTCATTTATTATTTATTTTATTATTTATTTATTTATTTATTTGATTATTTCTTTTATAACACTTTTAAGATCATGTGCAACATTGAATTTTTTTTAGTGTTTTCATATACATGACTTGTCAAAAATAATTAAAATTTTAAATAGGTTAAAAAAATCGAAAAGAAAATTGATTTGAGCGTCTCTAAACTTTTTACATAAGTACATCTGGGTTATTTGGATACACATGCCAATTAAAGTGAAATATTGGGTGAACGTGCATGATTGTTTTCAGCTGATGCTAATCAAGTTGGCCTACTATTTTTTTTTTTTAAAAAAAATTGTCATTTGAAATAATTTTACTTTTTATTAATATTTTAATTTTTTTAGGCTATTGTAATTTAGATCGTTGTAATTTAGCTGTTTGGTTAGCAATGGTCTTTTTTTTTTTTTTAAATCATAAAAATTAATTAATTTCAATATCTAACCATCATCTTAGAGGTAGTAGCTTCTTATGATACATTGATATGACATATGTTCTTTATTGTATTTGGAACAAATAATGACCTAAATATGTCGGAATGCTCTCATGTATTTAATGATAATTTAGAAGGCATGGCTACAGCGGTTTTACGGTAGGTGAAAATACATAGCTATTACCTTATAGATGATATATATCTAGAATTTGCTACATTTGTTAAGTCTGTAACACTCCCACAGGATCCGAAATCTACCAATTTTGCCAAACATCAAGAAAAGACGTTGAGCGAGCATTTGAAGTCCTTCAAGCACGTTTCGGAATCATCAACAACCGGCACGTTTATGGAGAAAAAAAGCTATTGGTAAATAATGAAAGGTTGTATAATACTACTTAATATGATTGTGGAGGATCAAAGAGCATATTACCCTAGAAGTATTGAGCTAGAACTTTATCATCAACAGAGTATAATATAAGGCACTTGACACCACCACGTCCTCAACAATCTATTCTCTCATTCCAACAGTATATTGAAAATAATAATCGAATTCATGATTGAGTCATACATCGTAAATTGAAAGCGGATTTAATTTAATACTTATGGCAACATTTTGGGTAGAATTTAACTAATTGAGATAATATTTTTAATGTAATGTTGTCCCTTTATGAATTAATCTTTTTTAATATATTTTTAAGGGTCCTTTAGATTTATAGGCCACCAAAAGTTTTAAGTATAATTATAGGCCCATTTTAAAAATCATACAAATCTAAGTTTTTTAAAAGTTTGTTTTCATCCTATAGGCTTAACTTTCCATACTACTATTTTCAATAAAAAAAATAGTAAAAATATTTTTTTAACTAGTTAATTAGCCCGCGCGTTGCACGGGAATATATACATTATATAATATAAACTTTATATTATATTAAATTTATTATTATTATGGTGTCTTTAATTATATTTATTAATATATTGAAATTTATTTTGTCCAATTTTAAAATATTAATTTTTTTTAATTATGATAATCAAATAAGTTTTTGATTTAAATTTCATTAAAACTCTATTAGGAAATATCAATTGAATATTTTTTTTTTACTATATTGTTATGTACAGCAAATGAATATTAATAAATAAATGATATAAAAATAAGAAATTAAATTGTTGTAATTGTTCAATACATGCGAATTTGCAATGACTGAATTACTACACTTAAACAGTCATAATAATCAAATCAACTGATAAAAAAAATTATAACAATAATTGTAGGGTTACATTATTAACATAAAAAATATATCATCGTAATAAAGAGAAAAATAATTAAAAATAATTTAGTGTTTGTAATTTCTTTCAATTATAATCTAAATAAATTTTTTTATTAACTAATCTAAGACCACTTATACTTGATTTGAGAAATATAATAATTATAAAAAAAATAACTATTCTTTTATATTATCATTTTAAATGTAAAACTTAAGAATAAATAAAGTCAATTGACTTGTCATAAAGGTAAACAAATAAATTAATTTTAATAAAATATTCTTTCCGGTATAAAAATATAATTTATTATTTCAATTACATTGTTATTTTTAAAAATATTTATAAATATTATAGCCAATCAAGTTTACATTTTTATTATTGGATATTTAATATATTATTGAAATATTATTTATTTTGTAATTTGATTTATTTATTCAATCTATTAAATGCATAATAAAATCAATTTATCACTTTTTTTTAATGGTTGAAAGCCGCCTTACCATCTATTATTTATTCTCATACGTTATCCTTTTAATATCAATTATTCATAACATTAATTAAAATCTTTTCAAATTTTGTAATCTTTTATTTCTTTTAAAATTTTTATTTGTTATCACTCATTATAAATAAATTAGAGTCAATCTTTTATATTCTCTTATTAACTATCAATTTCTTATTATGTTGTTATTATTATTAATAATTTCAGATTTACAATTATGACCATGAAAATTATTTGATTATAGATAAAATTGAATAATCTGCATAAATTTTTAGGTTTCGCATTTGCAAAAATAAGAAGATAGAGAGAACATACTTATTAAATATAATTTAAAATAAATGAATGATCCTCACCAACAGTATTCAATTTGAGAAATTTAATAATTTAAAAATATACAATACATTTAATATATTATAATAAATTAAAAAAGTGAAAATTTATAAAAATGATTGATAAATTATTGATTACTTTTTTTACATATTAATACCAAATATTTTTAGTAATATTTATTATTGTCATAAAATATCACTAAAATATTATTATTTACATATTATTAAAAAAACTAATATTTTAAACAAAATATTAAAATAATTTTATTTTAAGATGAGTATATTATTATTCATAAAATTTGTATATGTCTATAGTACATATATTGTTTTAGAAATTATAATAATAAATTTAAACTATTATTAAAAGATTATATTTGAGATTCCTAAATTCATTAACATAAAAGAAATATAAAAGTTATAAAATTTAAATACATGTAAATGAATAAAATAAATAAATATAGACTAATAGGGATACATTTTCTTTAATTTTTGAACCATTTTTTTAAGTGCTTATTTCTAAATTCCATAATTACCCATTGCCAGAATTAAAAAAAAAATTAAATAAAGATTTATATGTTGGAAGAGAATACATAGTTGGATTAAAAAAAAAAACAATTGACAGTAAAATTATTCCTAAAATCACTTGTTTGTGATTTTGATTGACAATTAGAAATGAATAAATAATCTTCTTATCAAATAGACTTAGAATAAATAAATACAATTAATTCACAATGTAAAGTAAATTTTTAAAAATAAAAAAAAACTATATATTAAATTATTGTCTCTCTTATTCATCTTCTTATCCCATTATCGTCGTCCTTGGAGTGAATCAAATATACACACCTAATAAAATAGAAAATAAATATTATATATAAAAAATACTAAATATGATTTCTTGTACAAAATAAATCTTCCAATTTCAAAATTAGAGTACGGCAAAATAAAAGTATCCAAGAAAATATACACAAAAAAACATAAGGGAAGTAAAATCATACCATTTTGGTCGTGGAAGCTACAATACCTAAAAAAATACAATAATTTTTACCATTTTAAAATAAATATATATGTTAATATTAGAGAATAAAAGAAAGAATTGAAAAAATACATAAATAAAATATTAAAGTAAAAGGAGAATCGAGAAGGAAATTGTATAATTGTATTTCGATTAAGAGATTATTTGAGGAAGAAGAACTAAATTGTGAAAAGTGTGAATGGAAGTAACTATTTATAAGCGAAAAATAACTATAATTATTTTTAACGGAAGGTTATTTGAGAAAACTAATGGTCTAAATGTGTGCACATTATTTCATCTAATTAAATGCAATGATGTGTGTATTGATGCATCTAATTTAATGCAATGCAATAATGGGTATATTTTTAACATATTCCTTATGCTCTTATGAATATAAAGAGATAAAAATAAAAGTCATTAAAATACATTAAAGAAAACGTTCAAAACGGAGGGGAGAATATGTATACTACATGTAACATAATAGTTGAGAGGATCATATGCCATGTGTAGGATTCTTATTTGTCAAATAAGAACAGAATTCTAAATTAGCCATTTTGCTTGTTTTTCTACCTAATGCGGAACTCTCAGCGTGCCACGTCAGATTCGTGGGGTCCGCTGAAAGTTCTGCTTTATATATATATATAGATTTACTAAAAAAATGGAAAATCAAACATCCCAAAATTGCCCTTCAACCAGTTTGGACCAGTTCTGTTTTGCTTCAACAGATGAAATTAAAAAAAAACGATCTTCTTCTTTCAACTGATGCCTCATTCTTTTTCTCCACCATCAATCTAATCAATCGAAGCCTCCATCTTCTCATTCTCCATTTGTAACAACGAAAGCCTCCATCTTCTTCTCCTTCGAATTGAAATCCTACATTTTTGCCGCCAGCTATCGATTCTGTGTCATCCTTTCTAATTACGACCTAATCGATCGAAGCCTCAACTTCTTCTTCACCTAATTCATCGAGAGCCTCCATCTTCTTCTCCTCTGAATTGAAATCCTCCATTTTTGTCGACGGTTATTGATTTCATTGAAAGCTTTTGCGTCATCCTCTCCAATTGCGACCTAATCGATCTACATCCTGCTGTTGATGTCGTCGATTGGTGTGGAGAGAATTGAAGAATTGATGAATGTAAGGTTCTGGTCATGGTAGTCTGCCGCTAGCTCGTGTCTCATCTGCAGCTAGGTCGTGGGGCTGCTTGGTTTTCTTCGATATAAAAGGTAAGCTATTGATTTAAATTTGATGCATTTTGGGTTTGTAATAGTAATAATTGTGGGATGCTTAAAGCTGTTATATTGAAATAGTTGGTCTTTGTTATTCATGTATTTCCTTATTATTCACATTCTGTGAATTGATAATTATGTAATTGGCAGTAGATAATTCATGGCTTAATACAGAGGCTGTGAATATTGATGTGTATTGTTGTTAAATGTTTGAGCAATTCACAATCTTTGAATTGTACATTATTTATAGTCATGATAATACTGTCAAAAAGAAACTATAAGGCGTGATGAAAATTGATGTTATATTGAAACTGGACCAAAACTGTTGTTGTAATAAAAAACATCAGTGCAGTGGACTTAAACTGCTATTATTTTGAGTTAAGTGGTTAGATAGATAGAGATATAGAAAGACTTGGAGGAGATCCTTATGTACTTCCTTAGCAATCTTTTTGTACGATAAATTTATCTCTATTTAGGTTTTCTTGACCTGCTGCTATTAAAAATTTTGTTTCTGTCGATTCTATATGTTGATTGGAATTTGTAGTATATTGTTGTTGAAAGTTTGTGATCCTTATTCATAATCTATGAATTTTCGTAGTTCCATTATCGTTATTTACTGTCTGTGAGCAGATAACACTATCAACTATAATACAGTTTGTGAACTGATGGACTGTATTATTATTGACAGTGTTTTCTTTTCACAGACTGTGAACTGATAATGTAAACATGTGTGAGTTATATTCATAGTTTGTGAATAGAGATCATAAATTCATGAACTAATGATGGTATGTTGTTATCTTACTGGTTGAATTAATTTTTGTAGATGAATTATGTAAGAGCTATTCTATTCTACGACGCAAAGTGGAATGATACTGAATATAGTGGTGGAGAACCGGGGGCTGAGGTTTTCGATTTAAACACGGCGCTGCACCAATTGATTGATAAGATTTTGACCAAACTTCCATCACAGCAGCAGCCTGATAAGTCTAGAATTTACCTATGTTTTAGCATCTTTTATGAGTATAAATATAATGAAATTGAAACTAAAAGATGAGATATTGAATGCATTTCCAGTAATTCTAGACTATTATTGCTGAGACAGGGACTTGGATGAAAAGTTGTGAAAAAGGAGTTAAAACGTACAAATTCAGAAGAAAGAGGGACCAAATTAGAATTCATCCAAAGTCAGCAACTGGCGCAATGATATTGCTAAAGAAGAGAGTTCGCCTGAAGATCTCGCCATGATTCGGAGTGAAAGGCGACGCAGCAGGCGACATAAAGCCATTTTCGCCTCAAAGAGTAAAGCATGAAAGGCGACTCAGAGATCCCTCGCCTTTGCATATCGTCTTCTTGACAGTAAAAGTAGGCAATGAAGATGAAGTTTCGCCTACCTTGAGGTGATGTTTTAGGCGATAAAAGAGAGATGTCGCCAAAGCTAAGGATTATCACAGGCGATATTTGATGAGACATCGCCTAGGAAGATTTTATCTGGAAGGTTGTTTTGGCGAAATATGTCAACTCGCCTGAGCATCAGGCGACGTATTAGGGCAACATTTAGGATATTTCGCCTGGAAAGAGTTGAAGCTTGGCTATCAAGACAAGTGATATGTGAAGAAGTCGTGTGGTTCAGGCGAAGGAACAGGCGACATAAATGGAGAAAAATGTTACTTCGCCTATTTGTGTTTCTTTGTTGATTTTATTTCAAAATTGCCACTGAGCCAAACTCTATAAATAGGAGCTCAGATGAAGCAATTAGTGTGAAGTTTTTTAGAGAAAAAAAGTTTTAAACGTTTGATTTTCACTCTTGACATTCTGATATACTTTAAGAGAAATTCTAGATTCTTCTATACACTATTATTCAACATCTTCAGAGAAGTTTCTTGAAGAAGTTTTGTGCTCTGTTTCTGTTGATAATTGAGATTTAGCTTGAAGATTGTGAAGCAACAACTGTGACAGAGTCTAGCTTCAATCCCCCTCGGTAAGATTTAGATCTTGAGCATGTCGATGATGATTTCATGTACTTGATTGAATATGCTGAAGTAGATGTGCTAGCTAAAAACTCTGTTGATCTGTTGAATCTTGATGTTGATTATCATTTCGATTGCAAAGTTTTTTGTTCAATTATAGCCAGATCTACTGGATTTCATGAGCTAATTGAATTACAAGGACGAGAGTTACGTAATATTGTTAATCTGAGATTTGATTTAGACCAGAGACCGCGATTAGGTTTCAGATATGAGAACAGAGGATCGTAGTACTAGAGATGGACTATAGATCCATTTTTCTACAGATTGTGCTTATCAGTTGTATAGGTTGTAGTATAGAGATATATGCAACTATATAATTGAGATATGTTAAATTGAATCGAGAGATCTTTTAACAGATCACTGATGATGATCTAGAAGGTAAATCTGTGATTTAAGATAAAACTTGCATGAGAAGTTAATTGAAATTAGATCTAGCAAATCAGTTTATTCTTTGTTAAGATCAATTGCAGAATAGAGTACTGACTTGAGTTTTCATTAAATGAATGTCATGAGATATTTTTACTTCACATCAACTTTATAATTCCATGATTCTCTGATTCTATGATTCATTTTGTATATAATTTCTTTCAGCAATTTGGATTAAATCTTAGTCTCAATTATGCTTCTTAACTTACAATCCTTATGGAGACGATATCTTAAATACTACATTAGACGTTGATAGGAATTTCGATTGAGTACTGTGAATATAAATATCAGTCGAGTTTCGTCCCATCACAGCCTCTGCCAAAATCAATGACATGAATGAAATAGTAGATAAATGTAATGTCTACCCCATTCGTGAATCATTAAAGTACCAGGTAAAACATTCAGAATTGGGAGAGGGTATAGTAAATGTAGAGGAGAGATCCTGCACGTGTGGTCGCTGGGATTTAGATCAGTTTCCTTGTTTTCACGCCATAGCATATGCAAGGTAAAATTACCTATTTTATTTCGACTTGTCTGATCTAGTCTGTGATTTATGTTCATAGTTTGTGAATGGTGTTCATAGTTTGTGAATACAAAACACAGAGGGCTGTTAATACGTTAAAACTTTATACTATTCTTACTTTTAGTTGCTACTTTTCATTATATTTGGTTTTCTATAATATAGATTTGCCCGAGTCAGAGTTAGTGAGTTATGACATGAATACTATAGTAAAGAATTCTTACAAGATGCGTATGGGAAAACAATCAATCCTGCACTAGGTCCAGAAACATGAAGGCCATCAGACATGACAATCCTTCCTATGATAGAGAAGCCTCAGACAGGTCGACCTAAAGAAAAGAGATATCGTTCAGCTGCTGAAGGTACAAGACAAAAAAAGTGTGGTAGGTGTCAAATGTTGGGTCATATAAGGAGAACATGTAGTAATCCTGTTTCGTCGTCCATCGGGAGTACCAATGGGACAGCAAATGTGGATAGATCAGAAGAAAGACATCGTAGAGTTATGCATTGCAAGAGTTGTGGTGGCGCAGGTCATACAAGGAGAATATGTTCTGTTTCCGCACCAGCTAGTGTCGACGAGACAAACGCAGACCAGTCATCTCAAACTGAGACCTTGGACAGCCCTAAGCCGATTATGTCATAGTATGACCATTACCTGTGTTGTTAGATAAGGATAAATATATGTGATCTGTATTCACAAAGTGTGATCCGTATATTACTATGCTGTATATTAGCTGTGAATTACATTCAAAGACTCTGTACTGTGTTTATTTATGTATTATATGATCTGTATTTATAATTCAAGTCATGTTTAATTACGTATTACAGAAGCTATGAACTACAATCACAGATTGTGAACGGCGTTTCAAGTTACAGCCTATGATCAGAGATCACAGTAGCTTCAATGTCAATTATGGCATCCCAAAAGGCAAGAATGGGCATCCTTTAACTAAAAATAACATATTAAGGTGATCCACATCATCTCATCACATTTAGGCCACAATTGAATATGCATGCATACCAACCTTCCTTGTTCTTGTATACTTGCTCATTTTTTGAGCAACTAAGGCTTAGGGTCATTTTTGGACTACTACCGAAGAGCAATCTCTCATCAAAAAAAGGTTAAGGGGCTTGAATAATGGTGACTACACTAGCTCCCTAACTCGTTGGACGAATTGTAATCATTGATCACATCCGTGATTACGGGTCACAGTCTGTGAGCATTGTTCACAATACAACAATGTGGATGACATGGCATCCTAAAAGGCAAGGATGGGCATCCTTCAACTAAACATAACATATTAAGGTGATCCACATCATCTCATAACATTTAGGCCACAATTGAATATGCATGCTTACCACCCCTTCCTTGTTCTTGTATACTTGCTCATTTTTTGAGCATCTAAGGCTTAGGGTCATTTTTGCACTACCACCGAAGAGCGATTTATCATTAAAAAAAAGATTAAAGGGTTTGAATAATAGTGACTCCACAAGCTCCCTAACTCGTTGGACGAACTGTGATCATTGATTATAGTCGTGATTACGGGTCATAGTCTGTGAACATTGTTCATAGTACAACAATGTTGATGGCATGGCATCCCAAAAGGCAAGATGGGCCTCTTTCAACTAAACATAACCACATCATCTCATAACATTTAGGCCACAATTGAATATACATGCTTACCACCCATTCCTTGTTCTTGTATACTTGCTTATTTTTTGAGCATTTAAGGCTTAGGGTCATTTTTGCGCTACCACCGAAGAGCAATCTCTCATCAAAAAAATGTTAAGGGGCTTGAATAATGGTGACTCCACTAGCTCCCTAACTCGTTGGACGAACTGTGATCATTGATCACAGTTGTGATTACGGATCACAATCTGTGAGCATTGTTCACAGTACAACAATGTGGATGGCATGACATCCCAAAAGGCAAGGATGGGCCTCCTTTAACTAAACATAACATATTAAGGTGATCCACATCATCTCATAACATTTAGGCCACAATTGAATAGGCATGCTTACTACCCCTTCCTTGTTCTTGTATACTTGCTCATTTTTTGAGCATCTAAGGCTTAGGGTCATTTTTGCACTACCACCGAAGAGCAATCTCTCATCAAAAAAAAGGTTAAGGGGCTTGAATAATGGTGACTCCACTAGCACCCTAACTCGTTGGACGAACTGTGATCATTGATCACATCCGTGATTACGGGTCACAGTCTGTGAGCATTGTTCACAATACAACAATGTGGATGACATGGCATCCCAATAGGTAAGGATGGGCATCCTTCAACTAAACATAACATATTAAGGTGATCCACATCATCTCATAACATTTAGGCCACAATTGAATATGCATGCTTACCACCCCTTCCTTGTTCTTGTATACTTGCTCATTTTTTGAGCATCTAAGGCTTAGGGTCATTTTTGCACTACCACTGAAGAGCGATTTATCATCAAAAAAAGATTAAGGGGCTTGAATAATGGTGACTCCACTAGCTCCCTAACTCGTTGGACGAACTGTGATCATTGATCACAGTTGTGATTACGGGTCACAGTCTGTGAGCATTGTTCACAGACAACAATGTGGATGGCATGGCATCCCAAAAAGGCAAGGATGGGCCTCCTTTAACTAAAACATAACATATTAAGGTGATCCACATCATCTCATAACATTTAGGCCACAATTGAATATGCATGCTTACCGCCCCTTCCTTGTTCTTGTATACTTGCTCATTTTTTGAGCATCTAAGGCTTAGGGTCATTTTTGCACTACCACCGAAGAGCAATCTCTCATCAAAAAAAGGTTAAGGGGCTTGAATAATAGTGACTCCACAAGCTCCCTAACTCGTTGGACGAACTGTGATCATTGATCACATCCGTGATTACGGGTCACAGTCTGTGAGCATTGTTCACAATACAACAATGTGGATGACATGGCATCCCAAAAGGTAAGGATGGGCATCCTTCAACTAAACATAACATATTAAAGTGATCCACATCATCTCATAACATTTAGGCCACAATTGAATATGCATGCTTACCACCCCTTCCTTGTTCTTGTATACTTGCTCATTTTTTGAGCATCTAAGGCTTAGGGTCATTTTTGCACTACCACTGAAGAGCGATTTATCATCAAAAAAAGATTAAGGGGCTTGAATAATGGTGACTCCACTAGCTCCCTAACTCGTTGGACGAACTGTGATCATTGATCACAGTTGTGATTACGGGTCACAGTCTGTGAGCATTGTTCACAGTACAACAATGTGGATGGCATGGCATCCCAAAAGGCAAGGATGGGCCTCCTTTAACTAAACATAACATATTAAGGTGATCCACATCATCTCATAACATTTAGGCCACAATTGAATATGCATGCTTACCACCCTTTCCTTGTTCTTGTATACTTGCTCATTTTTTGAGCATCTAAGGCTTAGGATCATTTTTGCACTACCACCGAAGAGCAATCTCTCATCAAAAAAAGGTTAAGGGGCTTGAATAATGGTGACTCCACTAGCTCCCTAACTCGTTGGACGAACTGTGATCATTGATCACATCCGTGATTACGGGTCACAGTCTGTGAGCATTGTTCACAATACAACAATGTGGATGACATGGCATCCCAAAAGGTAAGGATGGGCATCCTTCAACTAAACATAACATATTAAAGTGATCCACATCATCTCATAACATTTAGGCCACAATTGAATATGCATGCTTACCACACATTCCTTGTTCTTGTATACTTGCTCATTTTTTGAGCATCTAAGGCTTAGGGTCATTTTTGCCCTAGCACTGAAGAGCAATTTATCATCAAAAAAAGATTAAGGGGCTTGAATAATGGTGACTCCACTAGCTCCCTAACTCGTTGGACGAACTGTGATGATCACAGTTGTGATTACGGGTCACAGTCTGTGAGCATTGTTCACAGTACAACAATGTGGATGGCATGGCATCCCAAAAGGCAAGGATGAGCCTCCTTTAACTAAACATAACATATTAAGGTGATCCACATCATCTCATAACATTTAGGCCACAATTGAATATGCATGCTTACCACCCATTCCTTGTTCTTGTATACTTGCTCATTTTTTGAGCATCTAAGGCTTAGGGTCATTTTTGCACTACCACCGAAGAGCAATCTCTCATCAAAAAAAGGTTAAGGGGCTTGAATAATGGTGACTCCACTTGCTCCCTAACTCGTTGGACGAACTGTGATCATTGATCACATCCGTGATTACGGTTCACAGTTTGTGAGCATTATTCACAATACAACAATGTGGATGACATGGCATCCTTAAAGGTAAGGATGGGCATCCTTCAACTAAACATAACATATTAAAGTGATCCACATCATCTCATAACATTTAGGCCACAATTGAATATGCATGCTTACCACCCCTTCCTTGTTCTTGTATACTTGCTCATTTTTTGAGCATCTAAGGCTTAGGGTCATTTTTGCACTACCACTGAAGAGCGATTTATCATCAAAAAAAGATTGAGGGGCTTGAATAATGGTGACTCCACTAGCTCCCTAACTCGTTGGATGAACTGTGATCATTGATCACAGTCGTGATTACAGGTCACAGTTTGTGAGCATTGTTCACAGTACAACATTATGAATGGCATGACATTCCAAAAGGCAAGGATGGGCATCCTTCAACTAAACATAACATATTGAGGTGATCCACATCATCTCATAACATTTAGGCCACAATTGAATATGCATGCTTACCACCCCTTCCTTGTTATTGTATACTTGCTCATTTTTTGAGCATCTAAGGCTTAGGGTCATTTTTGCACTACCATCGAAGAGCAATTTCTTATAAATAAAAAAAGCACGGTTCACAGTACAACTATATGCATGGCATGACATCAGTTGATCGTTTATCCAACGTGGTAGAGACACAGTGATCGTTTATCAAAGTCTGTGATTTTACTGTCACCTATTGGGAACTTAGATTAATGTTCACAGACTGTATCTAAATAGTGTTGTAAAAAGCTGCCAAATATGATTAGAAACTGAGATTAAATATCATGATCTTGTCAATCCAAAATATGTTCAAAATATAAATATCATCGTCAGATATTACAATCACAGAGATAAAACATAAACATAATCCCTTAATTAAAAAATTGCGTAAAGTTCAGTAAATAAAATCAGGCTACGAATCTTGGAGGGTCACAGTCAGCGAGCACGGGTCACAGTTGCTCCAAAGAGCCTCATACGGCCGCACTTAAGGTAATCAATTGCTACAAAATGTGAATGCATATCACAATTCATTTATACTAATTTATTCTATAGCTCAATCAATCCAAAAGTATCCTTAAAGTGTACAAAATATAATAATGAACATCATCCACACATATCCAAAACTAACGCTTATAAATATCTATAATTTTTCCTAAAGTAAAACTATGCATAAAAGTTTAAACAGTACAATCATACTTGGAATCTTGGAGGTTCAGCTATAGATTGAACACAAATCTTGCAATGATATTTGACCACCTCTCGTCTTTGTTGAGAGACCATGTAATGCGTCTAAGATAAATGTCTTCTATCATTTGACAAACATAGAGACCATAAGAATGGCTGCAGAAGAAGAAACTTAAGCATGTTAGATTGAAATTATTTTATCCAGAAAAATTATGTAATGCATCTAAGATAAATGTCTCGTCTTTGATCACTTTACAAAGGAATAGAATCCATAGCGGCAACATGGACTCCTCACAGCTTTGCTGGTCGCTCCTGCCTCTTGCACATGGTCATAATACTTTGATACGCTGCTTATCGATCGATTCTAACCATATCATTTTATAAACTCTTTGTAGTAAAATTTGAAATAATATAACCTGTATAAGATTCACATTTGATAAGAGGGCTTATTTAAGACCAAGACATTCAGATTAAAGCAAATCAGAAGTCACAACGGACTGTGAACACAGTATGCAGACTTGTGAATTACATTCATAGATTGTGAATAAAGTTCATAAACTGCGAATATAATTCACAGACTTATGCAGAAAACATGAAAATAGTTCACATATATAAGAAAACACTGTGAATCTTATATACAAACGTATTGACAGTAAACAATTCATAAACAATCATGTTTTACGCCAAGTCAAAATTTCCACTTCACAACAAACCATAGCTTACAATTCTAAATAAATCACACTTAACAATCATAACAAACGATAGTCACATAGTTTCCCATAAAACTTTAGTAATTCACAGCATGTTACAGCATACAAATCACATTACACATTAGCAGTTTACAGGTCACGATTCACAGATTACAGTTCAACAACAAGCACCATCCATAGTTCCCATTCTATTAACTATATAACTTATACTTAGCATGCTAACAGCAGAATGAAGACTATGAATGGTATTCACAGGATTGTGAACTTCGAATACAAATGTCATTCAACATCAACAAAAAAAAAAAATGCGACGACCTGACAATATTTAGGACCTTATATATCAAACCAAATTAAAGCCTAACCCTTAGTAGGACTATTAACAGAATAAACAAAGTAAAACTTGAACAACGAATACATTTACAACAACATTAACACATGCAATCTCAATCAAATATACACCACCAGAAGAAACACAAAACTAACAACAAACTCACTTGTGACGCCGTTACAACCTTCGACAACACTCAATCGACTGTGTTCAAACTGCAATAAAAAAAGAACAATTAAGAAGAAGCTGACCAAATATGATCAACAGCTATTAAATGCGACCAAATGCGACGACATATTGAACAAAATTGAAACTCACCTTCGACGACAACGTAACCTCGACGATATGGCGACCACACTCTAGACACAAGCATCAATTTCAGCAGAAGTGAAGAAGAAGTGTCGAAAGTGTAGAAGAACACAATGAAATTTGGAGTGTGTGAGATGTGAGTTTTCTTTTACTTTTGAATTTGAAATGGTGAAGAAGAAATTGGAAGTGTAAGTGTGGTTTTGATTTTGAATTGAAGTGGTGGTCGTGATTATTATGTTGTAGCTTCTGCACATTAATTTCATAAGAGTGGCATTAGTGTAATTTCAACCTTTTTTTATATTTGTTTCTTAGTTTTAAAATACATAATGGTATTTTTGTTGATAAAATTAAATTAAAAGGGTAGAATCGGAAGTTAGGCCTATGAGATGAAAACAAATTTTTATAAAATTTAGTTTTGTATAAAATTCAAACCAGATCTATTATTGTATTTTAAACTTTTCATGGCCCGTTTGGGAGAATTTTCACTATTTTTAATGTCGTTAAATCATGATATGTTTTTCATAGTTATTTATAAAATATTATTTTCCTTAATTTTAAATTATTAGTAATTTATTTTTAATGTGAAATATACTAATGTTATTTTATTAAAATTATTTATTTGGAATCACTATTAATATTATTAAATGAATATTTAAAATGATAAAATTAAAATAATATATTAATTTATTACATATTATTAAAGTATATTTATGGAAAATATATAAATAAAATATGAATAGCTTTTAAGAGAAAAATAATAAAAAATTAAATACGGTAAAAAAATAACACAATTAAATATGTACTATTTAGATTTTTTTAAATTATTTATTTATTTTTTAACGTCTTTAATGATGCAGGATAAAAAACATCTGAAAACACATGGCTAATTGTTTCTTTCCAACAGCACGTGGCTAGAAATCTTGGACTTGTTTAAGTGTATGTCTTACATAAATCGAGGGGAAACAAATTATATACAAGAATCAACTTTGAAATTTATTATTATTTTTTAAAAAAAGAAATATCTGTATTTCCGGTGAGGTAGAGCTGTCCCAACCAGTTACCCAATGATCACGGGTCCCATTACAACTCACCTTACAATGACAAACATTCACAACTCCCATTCAAATTTTAAAATTTAAATTAAAACTAATATATATATATATATATATATATATATGTAATGGAATAAAGTTGGGTGTAGAATTAAGACGAAAAGTGATAATTTCGAATGTACTCGGATGGCCAAGATCAATAGAAAGAGAACTTTGTGGGGCATCCTACCCATAAATAATAGAAAAGAAAAAAAAAACGACTGTAATTTATTAAAAAGAAAAAATTAAAATAAAATTCGAATATAGTAATTTATCAGCGAAAATAGGGACACTGTTGTAGACTGCAATATCAATATTTAAAGGAAGAGTAAGTGATAAAAGTTGGGATTTGCGGAGAGGAAGATGACAAAGAGTAGCAAAGAGACATCTCAGTCACTTCAAATTTCTCACAGGCGTCCCCATCAATTCTATCTAAACGACATATTCAGACAAGACAACCAAACTGTCTGCATGTGAACGTGATCCTTACACACAAAAATGGTCCACTCTACTATCGCTACAAATCTCAACTTCCCTCAAATCCTAATCAATCCAAAAACTTATTAAAAATATCCATTTATTTAAGTGGAGCAGAAATCTCCAAATAAATTAATCTTTCATAATTTTTTATTCCACTTAAACTGTAATTACTTAATTACCCCACGTATTTTCACTGTCACGTGTTGCGAAACACTGGTATATTTTAACCGGAAAATGAAAAAGTGAAAGCAAAGGCTACAGGAAGAGGAAAAGCGAGTCTGGCTTGTCAGTTTTTGGAAGGTATACGAATGAGTCTCCCTACTGGTGTATATATATATACATAACATATAGAAGCAGAGGAGATACAGAGTACTAGAGAAGAAGATGAGTGGTGGTGGGAGCGAAGAAGGTACGACGTTAGAATACACACCGACATGGGTGGTGGCTGCGGTTTGTACAGTGATAGTCGCTATTTCTCTTGGCGTTGAAAGGCTTCTTCACTTTCTCGGCAAGTATCTCAAGAAGAATCAACAGAAGCCTCTCTTTGAGGCCCTCCAGAAAGTCAAAGAAGGTCAATTCCGTCTTTCTTTCTCTCTCTCTCTCTGAATGTGTGAATTGCGATTTTGAAGGATAACTGATATTTGGGACATTAATGCAGAGTTGATGCTTTTGGGGTTTATCTCCTTGTTGCTTACTGTGTTTCAAGGTGCGATTTCGAAGATTTGTGTAGCTCCTCAGTATCTCGATAACTTGCTTCCTTGTAAACGTCCGGCTACAGAACATGAGACTAGCAATAGTAGTACTACTACATCGCACTTTCAAACTGCTTTCGTTTCCTCCATTTCCGGTCGAGCCAGGCGGCTTCTTGCTGAATCTTCACATGAAACTGGTGAATCGTATTGTGCTAGAAAGGTAACTAACGCGTTTTACTCTGCTGTTTTAGACTCATTGGATGTGTGGGTGATTGAATGACATTAAATGGGGTAACAGAGAGTAAATGTTATTTCTAGATCAAGTAATTGTTTGAAGTCTTGTCTCACGGAAAATTCAGGCAAAATCAATAAAGAGAAAAGCGATTCACGCTTTAGTGTTCAAATGCTGTTAGTAATGTTGCTGAGTATGTGGATTGTTTGTTTGAGTATGAAGTCAATTGCTTTTTGTTATTAAATATTTTGTGTATCTAATGAACATATAAGATTCTTCCTTTGCTGTTTTACTTTATATTTCTAGGTCTACTTTGACAACCAATTTTAATTGTTTCTATGTATCTTTTTGATTGTTTTTTCTACAGGGAAAGGCACCACTTCTGTCAGTTGAAGCACTGCATCATTTGCACATATTTATCTTTGTGCTAGCAATTGTTCATGTGACATTTTGTGTTCTAACTATTGTTTTTGGAGGAGCGAGGGTGAGTACATAGTAGATTTTTTATTTTATTTTACTATTATGGGTTGTTGTTTGTCTGAATTTCCTTTGTTGTTTTTGGTTCCATGACTAGATACGACAATGGAAACGCTGGGAAGATTCAATTGCAAAGGAAACATTAGACACTGATGCAGGTAAAAGTGTTCGACTAGCTATACAGTATTTAGTCAATTAACTCAAAGTTATACTTCTGCTCCCCTTTGTACCTTTTCAATATCTTTATTAATGCTAGGAAGATATTTTCTGTGAAAAAGGATTGTGGATTAGCAACCACATCACTGAAATGGACTGCTGTCGGTACAATATTTCAAAATATTAAATGGACTTATAGGATTTTTACGACAGCTTAATCATTTTCTCTTTTATATCTGCTTCATGACCAAGTGAGCAGTGAGAAGAGCAATATTGGAAAATTGTCTTGATAATAGCTTATTTAAATCGTTGCAGTTGTGAAGAAAAAGGTTACCCATGTACAACAGCATGCATTTATCAAGGAGCATTTTCTTGGGTTTGGTAAAGATTCAGTTATTCTTGGATGGGTGGTAAGTCACTAATTTGACTAAAGTAGAATATTCTCCCATTTACTCGGTTGATGAAGAATCACTAAAATACTTCAGTTTCAGTAATTACTTTTGCATATCTGCAGAAACAAACTTACATTTCTACAAAAGGCTTAAAATCTTTGGTTATGCACTCTGTTTCGATATGATATAGATAAGAGAAAAGACAACAATACAAGCTGTTGTCCTAAATTCAATTGAGGTTGGCCATATGAATTTTCCAGTACTACTCTATTCCCATTTCAAAAAGACCTTGCTCAATTCCAAAACATTGGAAATCATTTCTAACAAAATCTATCACTGTCAAATACAATCTATTTCTACTTTTAGTGTTTGGTACCTAAATATCATTACTAACACAAACTGAGATCCCTAAATGTCTACGGTGAATATATCTACCATAATATATGCATCTTTGTCACACTTGTGTAAGTGTTATATCTTTATGATCTATGTTCACTATGGTATAACATAGCCATTACAGACATATACAATTAAGAATCCCTGTGACAATTTACCTCTTAAGCCAAACCCAACTTTGATCCTATGCTCTATATCCCATTAACAATGCATCATTGGCCTAAAGTATCTAAATTTCTTGAAGCTCATTTTCCATGCCAGCTAAAGAAACCGCATTACTGCATGATCTCTCAAATTTCTAAACCTGTAGGGCATGTACTTAGTTTTTGTTCTGCATATCCTAAAACCTTTTGATTCATATCGTGATACTGGTTGACCTCTCCCAACTTTCATCAACTAAAATTATATTATCAACAAAAGCATGCAAACTCCACATTAGATGTCTCTACTGAACCTATCTATCATAATGGTTAAGCACTCGGAGTAGATTTTTGACGGAGGCAAATCCTTTGGTGGATCCTGGTAGTCCTCACGCTTGTAACATCTCCATGGTACATATCAGTTATCAGTTTAATATGTCTTACATGTACTTCTCTCCTCTCTAACACTCACCTTAGTATCTCTATTATAGGGCTTCTCTAAAATTCTAAATATCATATGTAAATCTTGCAT
The DNA here is from genome assembly GCA_031304145.1 of Cardiospermum halicacabum. Lineage (NCBI taxonomy): Eukaryota > Viridiplantae > Streptophyta > Magnoliopsida > Sapindales > Sapindaceae > Cardiospermum > Cardiospermum halicacabum. Next base: position 6,104,763 of record CM062389.1, read on the forward strand.
TACTCCGTATCTCTTTATCAACATTCTTAGAAGGAAGATCACTTTAGAGGATAGATTTTAAGAACATAAAAATGATTTGCTGAACTTTATCCATGAGGTTAGTTTTTAAGAACAAGGTGGTTACTCTGTATTTCTCTACTCAAACATTCTTAGAAACATGTATTCTACCTCTCTCTCTCTATCTCTCAAGCTAGGAGATGTGAATTTTGCTTTTTCAATTTGGATGCTATTTCTTGGAAGACTACTGCAGGTTCAGATTACTCTACTCATCATTCTCCTTTCTGAAATGTCTATTTCACCTTGCTATATGCTTGGTTATCATATTGAACGTGACTGTGTCCAATACTTAGAGCTGGTTTCTCATCAAACTTCTCGTGTGTTTTTTTAGAAAGACTTAACATCTATCTAACAGGAATTATCCAATTATAAAAACCCTACTACTTATCCACATTGTCTACGGTTTCTAAGCACATATTCTAGCATAAAATGTTTCTGTGCTCAGATCTGGTTTATAATTTTAATCGATTCAGAAACCAAAGCACAAGCTTTGCAGCTAAAATTGACTAATTTATTTTTAAAATTTTCGTGTGGCTTTGCAGCATTCTTTTTTTAAGCAGTTCTATGCATCTGTTACCAAGGCAGATTATGTAACACTCCGATTAGGCTTTATCATGGTAAGGATTTATGAGTTTTTTTTTTTTTCCCTAGATGCTTGTTTTGGATAGTGTGGCTGCTTTTTAATTCTTTCTTTCACTAGACGCATTGCAAGGGAAGCCCAAAGTTTAATTTCCACAGATACATGATTCGAGCCCTTGAAGATGATTTCAAGCGAGTTGTTGGTATTAGGCAAGTGATGGTGAAATTATCTAATTTATTTGTTGGATTGACATCAGTGCTGCCTTACTGACAATTTTTTTGAAATGTTCCATTTCAGCTGGTATCTTTGGATATTTGTTGTCATTTTTCTGTTGCTGAATGTAAATGGTATGTTACTCTCACCTGTGTATCTAATTTTACTACAAGAATAGCTAAAACCCTTTGTCTTTATTTCATTGGGGTTGGCTATTTGAATCTCTATTTCTACTATGTTATATATATATATATACACACACACACAAATAAAATCCTATTCAAGGCCTAGATCTTGAATGTCGTGCTTGACTTCTTTTTCTTTTTTTCCCATGATGTTACAATTTACCATCCTAGTTTTTGTCATATTAGGTTTCGGCTCTGTGCTTTTAGAAATGAGAATTTAGAGTAAATTTAGTATTGAATTATTAATTATAGTATCAAGTAACCAGTCTTTTAACTGGTTTTTACATTACTAGTTTCCTATGCAGTCCAATGTAAATACACCTCTTTTTATTTATTAATAATACACTATTTGAATCTCTCAGTGTCTTCGAAATTGATATTGGTATCTGAGCCTACAAAATTGTGTAAATTGTATGAACTTAGTGAAATAATAGGAACTTTTACAGAACCACACCATGAAAGCTATCCAATGAGGTGGGAGAATCACACCATGAACTTTGTCAATTTAAGCGGTCAACTAGTTGATGTCTTCACTAAGCCACTAAAAAGAAGTCCTTGTAGTAGCTCAGTTTGTGATAATGATGCTTATGAAATTTCTGCTCCAGCCTGAGGATCAGTGTTAGAATCATGGACTAATTTAGTTCATTAGATCTTCCAGTTGATGCTTGATATGGTTAGTAATATGTTCACTTTATATCCTATAAATATATATAGGTTAATGTTTATCCTATAATGTAACGATTAAATCTCTCTGCATCTCTAAATTGACTCATTTTTAATCCGGATAATGATAAGATCATATTCAAGTAGGCACATTGTTATGGTCCTGACTTGTAGATCGAGCCATCGGACAATGTCCCTACAGAATAGATACTTTATCTCTAAGACGAACCCTCGATTTACCTATGTTGTTGAATAGAGTGGAACTCTAAGGGAGTTATCTACCTTGGAACTCTATGGGAGTTGCCTACCGATTGTTAGTAAAAGATCTACTTACTTTATTGATAAGAAAGACCCTTCTTAAATAGGCTACAATCATAATCTAAATAGGAAAATAAACCAAGTCAAATAAGAAATCCTTATACTAATGACTAACAAATATCCTAATTTCCTAACTTAATATAGAAGTAAAATATTAGTTTCCCATACTGATAAGGAATCCTTGGTAGATTCCTTTATTAATAAGAAAACTATTGCTAATCCTTATTCTGAGGCGCAGTGGATACTTTTCCATGCCTTTGATAAGTTTGCCCTACGAATGCATCCATAACATCACTCTCCGCCGGGATAAGCAGCTTGTCCTCAAGCTGTAACTGTGGATAAGTAGTCTGAAATGGAATAACAGCCTCCCAGGTAGCATCCTCAGGTGGAAATCCTTGCCACTGAACCAAAATATGAAAGAGGGTGATAAAACCACCTGTCCCTCAGCAAGCGGTGGTAACTTTGGTGGAGAAATGGGAAGAGGTCCTCGAAAAGGCTTCAATCGAGAGACATGGAAGACATCATGCAGCTTGCAGTCGGAAGGAAGAGCTAGACGATAAGCCACTGAACCAATTCGTTGGAGTATTTCAAAAGGCCCATAAAATTTTGGAGAGAGCTTATTAAATGATTGTCCCATCAAAGAATTTAAACGGTAAGGATAAAGTCGAAGCCATACCAGTGAACCAATTTCAAACTCGATATCTCTATGATTTTTGTCATATGCCACCTTCATGCGTTGCTGGGCTTGAAATAATTGCTGGCGAATGAGGGCAAGAGCTTGATCACGATGAATGAGATCTTGATCAACAGCGTCGACCTTAGTGGAGTCAGGTGTGTAAGCAATTAGGCGAGGAGGATCTCGGCCATAAACGACTTTGAAGGGAGTAGTGCGGAGAGCGGTGTGGAAGGATGTATTATAACAAAATTCAGCCCATGAAATCCAATTCGCCCAATCTTTGGGTTTGTCTCCAGCAAAACAACGTAAATACATTTCGATGGTGCGATTAACCACTTCGGTTTGACCATCCGATTGTGGATGATATGCAGAAGTAAATTCTAATTTAGTGCCATATAACCGAAATAGTTCTTTCCAGAAGTTACTTGTGAAAATCACATCACGGTCACTAACAATGGATTCAGGTAATCCATGTAAATGCACAATGTTGTCAAAAAATGCCCGAGCAACAGTGGGGGCTGTATAAGGATGTGCAAGGGGAAGAAAGTGGGCATATTTAGAAAAGCGATCGACAACCACCAACAATACGGTTTTCCCTTGTGATTTTGGAAGACCGTCAATGAAATCCATTGAGATGTCAGCCCAAATTTGTGACAGTAAGGCCAATGGTTACAAAAGACCCGCGGGTCGTAGTTGATCTGTTTTATTTTGTTGACAAATCTGGCAAGTAGTAACATAAGTGCGCACCATCTTATTCATACATGCCCAATAAAAGTCCTTGCGAATTCGTTGAAGGGCTTTTTGAACACCTTCATGTGCACTATCATGGATATGAGAGATGATAGTATCAACTAGTGTCGAAGAAGGAAGGAGATAGACACAAGATTTATGAAACAATAAACCATCCTGGACCTTCCAATCGTCTCCTAGTTCCCCTTCTTCAATTTTTGTTCGAACATCTTGGAAAGTTGGGTTAGTACGAACTTCAGTTTGTATGTCATCAAATAATGATAGTAATGGTGTGCTAGTAGCGAGAAGGTGAGCTTCCATTGAGTGACAGCGAGAAAGAGCTTCCGCTGCAGCATTCAAACAGCCTGGTTTGTATTCCACAGTAAAGTCATAATCCATTAATTTGCTCAACCAGTGCTGTTGAGGTGATTCGATCAATTTTTGCTCGAGGAGATACTTGAGGCTATAATGATCTGCGCGGACACGAAATGAGCGTCCCCATAAGTAAGGTCGCCAATGTTGGATTGCTTTTGCAAACCCTATTAGTTCTCGCTCATATGCTGCAAGTTTCATGTACCGATCCGCTAATTTACGATTGAAAAAGGCTATTGGGTGGTTGTGTTGCTGTAAGATTGCACCAATGCCACCTCCAGAAGCATCACATTCGATGATAAATTCTTCATTAAAGTCAGGTAGGTGCAAGACTGGGGCTGCCATCAAAGCTGTCTTTAAATTTTGAAAAGAAATAAGGGCATCATCTGTTCAAGCAAAGGAGGTTCGTTTTAGCAACGAAGTGAGCGGGAATGCAATTTGCCCATAATTTTGAATAAAACGACGGTAGTATCCTGCTAGGCCTAGGAATCCTCTCAAAGCCGTTATGGATTCTGGTTGGGGCCATGCTGCTACAACCTGTATTTTGGTAGGATCAACTGCCACTCTTGTAGCCGAAATAATGTGACCGAGATAAGCGACTTGTGGCTGGCTGAAGGAGCACTTTGATTTCTTCAAATATAGTTTGTGCATTCTTAATGTGTCAAACACCATTTTTAAGTGTTGGAGATGGGTCTCCCAAGTCTTACTGTAAATCAAGATATCGTCAAAAAAAAACAAGAACAAATTGACGCAAGTATTGTCGAAATATTTCATTCATGAGAGATTGAAATGTAGACGGGGTATTAGTAAGACTAAATGGCATGACCAAAAACTCAAAGTGGTCATGGTGAGTGCGAAAAGCTGTCTTTTCAATGTCGCTTGTATCCATACGGACCTGATGATAGCCAGAGCGCAGATCTAACTTGGTGAAGTAGTGAGCCCCATGAAGTTCATCTAACAATTCATCTACGACCGGAATAAGAAATTTATCTTTTACGGTCTTGGAATTAAGCTCACGATAATCCACACAAAATCGCCAAGTACCATCTTGTTTTCGAACAAGTAAAACAGGTGATGAGAAGGGGGATCGACTTGGTCGAATAATACCTTGTTGGAGCATCTGTGTACATTGAGCTTCTATCTCGTCTTTTTGGCGATGGGGATAATGATAAAGTCGTACCACGATGGGTCCTGTACCTGGCTGTAGGCAAATTCTATGATCACATGTCCTTAAAGGTGGCAATCCTGTTGGCTCCATAAAGAGATCACAGAAGTCGAATAGTAACTTTTCCAGTTCAGTGAGTTGTTGGACAGCTCCAATATGATGAAGGTGAGCTTTAGTATTCAGCTGCTGTCCGGTTAAAGTAATTGCTCTATTGTTCATATTAAATTGCATTAAAAGTGTTGCAAAGTCTCACAAAATTGGCCCAAGGGTTTGCAACCATTTGATGCCTAATACCAAATCAAATCCATCTAGAGGTAAAACCAAAAAATCAGCAACAAATGAGTGTTTAGCAATACGGAAGCGGATCTGTTTACACATGCCAATGCTATCAACTTGTTCTCCATTTGCAACAGAAACCTTCAGACCTTGCTGGGGGAGTACATGTAGCCCCAATCGTTGAGCTGCTGTAGTACTTACAAAATTATGCGTACTGCCCGAATCTACCAAACTAATTAAAGAGTGGTCATTGATGATGATTTGCAATTGCATGGTTTTGGACCCTTGTTTTCCGTGATTGCATGTAATGAAATCTCAGGTTCAACACTCTCTTCAGCACTGTGTGTATCCGGTTCATCATCGACCTCGATCCAGAACAATTGTATACACTGATGACCAGGTACAAATAACTCATCACAATTGTAACATAATCCCTTGGATCGTCGCTCAGACATCTCGGCTCTTGTAAGTCGTTTTACTAACGGAATTGTAGGGCTGCCATTGGTCGAGATTGTTGTGTTTTTTGATGATCCTGCAGAGTTGTAGGATTTATGTGAATTGGTGGTGGAATTGGCATAGGTGCGTCTTTGGGGCGACACTAAAAATTGTAATTTCTCAAAAGATCGTGCCAAGCTCATTGCTTGGGCCAGGTTGGGAGGTTGCTGCATCTCAACATGCAGTTTTATAAATTCTGATAATCCCGCAGTGAACAGATCCACCTCATGTTCTTCCTTAACAAATTGGTATCATAGCCATCAGACAATGTCCCTGCAGAATAGATACTTTATCTCTAAGACGACCCCTCGATTTACCTATGTTGTTGAATAGAGTGGAACTCTAAGGGAGTTACCTACATTGGAACTCTATGGGAGTTGCCTACCGATTGTTGATAAAAGATCTACTTACTTTGTTGATAAGAAAGGCCCTTCTTAAATAGGCTACAATCATAATCTAAATAGGAAAATAAACCAAGTCAAATAAGAAATCCTTATACTAATGACTAACAAATATCCTAATTTCCTAACTTAATATAGAAGTAAAATATTAGTTTCCCATACTGATAAGGAATCCTTGGTAGATTCCTTTATTAATAAGAAAACTATTGCTAATCCTTATTCTGAGGTGCAGTGGATACTTTTTCATGCCTTTGATAAGTTTGCCCTATGAATGCATCCATAACACACATTCCATCAAATACTTATCTAATGGTTTGATATGGTTATTGATTGTGGAACAAGGTTTGGTTGCTGGTCTAGGGTATGTCAATTAGATTATCGACTTGTTCTATTCAGCACCTTTGTTTTGTAGAATTTGTCAAGTTCCTGTGGAGAACTTGAGCTCTTTGATACTAAAAACTTAGATTGCTATCATTTTTAGCATTGAATTGATCAGTATTATCATAGTTTTCATTTTCTTGTGCAGGTTGGCATACCTACTTCTGGATAGCATTCATACCTTTCATTGTGGGTAGTCTTAATTCTTTATGTCACTTTTATTCTTTATGTTACTTTTATTTCCTTGCTAACGAGTGATTGAGGTAATTCTCAGAAGTTAATAGTGAAACAATTCAATGTGCATAACTGACACCTCAACCTCAGAGATTTTCCCTGGGAAGATACTAGGAAAAATAACCAATTATGTTACATAATCTCATTGATTTGGTATATTTACCTTTCCTTCTTTCTTGAAGGTAGTGATGCTGTCATAATGTCAGCCGAATTTCCAATCTTTACCTTACCTTAAAATATGATTTAGCCATAGTGTTGTTTAGTTGTCAGCTTCAGTTACTTTATGGTGATGACTTTATTATAGTCTTAGTTAACAAATTGTGAGCTCATAGCTTAAGAAACTTGTTGATTGCTAGTGACCTGCTTCAAGACACATGATGGGGGCCATAAACTTTATATTTGAGAGAACATTAATCTTTGGAGTCTATTTATTAGTTCTGAAGCTTGTGTATGATGATGCCTGAAATTTTCATGAATGATTGCCATGGTTTTGTAGGAAATGACTTTTCAATCTCCAAACTAATATCCTTCTTGTGCATGGATGAATGTTATAAGAGATGCAATGATCTCGGCATATACTTTTAATGTAGAGTTAAACCTCTTAAAAGTTTTGCAGGATGTCCACATTGGTTCAGTTAACTGGAGTCCTATACCATTTCATAGAACTGTGAATTCAATAGGTCTTATCTTAATAAAATGGTTCCCATATGTATTGTTATTTACATCATTAATGAAGAATTTAGCTCTTTATGTCTGCTTTATAAGCAGCACAAAAGCTTTTGGATGAGGTTTTGTCCAAGTGTATTATTAAAAACTAAAGGAATGCCTCATTTATATATGTGACAGATCGCCAATTAGCTGATGGCAACTTATATTTCCTGTGTTTGTCGATTGACTATAATAAATAAAACATTTGGTTCAGGTGTAATGAGTTTTTTATGTAGAAATTAAAAAAAGTGCGAGTCTCTCTCTCTCTCTCTCTCTCTCTATATATATATATATATATATATTTGTAAATATGCAACTTTTGTCTTATGTACCAGTGATATGATGCTCTTTCGTGTTTTTCCAGATGCTGCTTGCTGTGGGCACCAAGCTGGAGCATGTCATTACCCAATTGGCTCATGAGGTTGCTGAGAAACATGTAGCAATAGAAGGGGACTTAGTAGTGCAACCATCAGATGAACACTTTTGGTTCAATCGTCCCCGCATAGTCCTCTTCTTGATCCATTTTATCCTATTTCAAAACTCTTTTGAGATAGCATTTTTCTTTTGGATATGGGTAAGAAATAGTTTGAAGCACTACTTTTATTATGGACTTCACAACCAGAATTATATTGTGGTTATCTTCTCTCTGTAGGTTCAATATGGTTTTGACTCCTGCATCATGGGTCAAGTTCGATACATTGTTCCTAGGCTCATCATTGGGTATTTTATCTCTGACCTTTCACATTTTACCTGACCTTTATTCAACTTTTTCTTTCTTGTTTTTGGCCTCCATTATAATCCAATCCTTTTTTTATATCCTTTTCATTCAGGGTATTCATCCAGGTTCTTTGTAGTTATAGCACATTGCCCCTATATGCCATTGTCACACAGGTGGGTGGAGTTTTTGTTGTACATAATGAACACCTTTTGTGTTTGAAGCTGTCAACCTTACCTTGTCTTTTTTCTTTTTCATTGAAATAAAGATGGGGAGTTCTTTCAAGAAGGTGATATTTGACGAGCATGTGCAAGCACACCTTATTGGTTGGCGTGAAAAGGCGAAGAAAAAGAGAGGGTTACGAGCAGGATCTTCCGAGGGGTCTACTACCCAAGGAAGTTCCCATGCTGGAGGAGTTCAGCTAGCAAATGTTTTCCGCAGTGGAGCTGCTCCAGGAGTGAATCAGCCGTCACAAGCTGCTGATGGCTCCAAATGAGCAACACCACCTACAGAGTTTCAAACTTGGTGTTTATACAATACAATTATATTGCAGACTCTAGAGCACTAGTTTAAACAGATAGAGAGAATAGTTAAGTGAATAGGGGTTTCGTCATGAGTATCTGTTCTGTTAGACTGACCCTGTAGTTGTATCTAAGCATTCAATGATTGTGAAATATGTTGGGGTTTGAGAATTTGGTTGCTTATAGTGCCTCAGTTTATTGCTTTTTGTGTTCACCTACTTGTGTCTTCTTTTACTTTTGTTCAGTTTTTATGATTTGCGGATTCGAGCGCCTGTACTATAGATGGGGGGCTTTACCTGGTGTCTCTGTTGTGGTGTTCAGAGGTTTTGGTAGTACGTATGATTGAATTTGTAAAAGTTGTGTTGCCCAATAAAACTTAGGAAATTATGTGCTTTGGATGTAAAAGTGGTCAAAATAGATGAAGTTTGAAAAATTTTCAAAATAAAATAAAATAGTTTTATTATTATTATTTTTATTATTATTATTATTTAATATTGGATAGATCAATAACCTTATTTTTACTATATTTTTAATATATAAATATATATTATGGTTATTAGATATTAATTGTTAGCATAAATAATTTGTAATACTCTAAAATATATATATATATATATATAAAAACATTTTACTATTTTTATTGAAATTTAATAATATATATTTTTTAATTGAAATTTACATTCATATATATACCTAAAAATCTATAAAAATAAATTCATATATCCACTATAATAATATTTAATTGTAATAGAATTTATTATTTTTTATTGAATTTAATAATCATAAGCAAATTTATGAAATTCATTTTTTTTTAAAGAAAAACACAATTATGAAGGATATTTATATAAATTTAAATAGAAAAATAAATTCACTCTTCTCCATCGAGATTTAAGTTACAAAATCCATCTTAATTATTTAAGTATCAATCACTTAATTTCAAATTTAAGAAGAAAAAAAAAATCACTTACTTTTAAGTGTTCATATCCATTAAAATCATCCGATCATCTCTATGGATTGTGACAACTGGTCAAAGTGAATAATAGAGTATTGATCCTAGTGAATAGAGAATAGAGTATAGATCCTATGTGGCATCCATCAATTTAGTAAAAGATTTGATATTTCCAATGTACGCTGTTTATTTTGACTTGGTAAAAAGTTGTTAAAATTTATAATTTCAAATTTTGTTATACCAACTTTTTTCACTATAAAATTCAAGTCCGTGGCCATTTTTTTAACTCAATATTATTCTTCATTGCAGTTTAAGGATTTTCATATTAGCTTATAGAATTTTTTTTAAAAGTATTTCTACTTCCTTTGCTCTGTTTTACTTGTTTTTCATTTTGGACCGTTTTAAAATACTTGCTACATTTCTAATAATAGTAACCTTAAACTTCTAAAATGTCCTTAATATCTTTACCTTTTCCAGTTTCCCATAAATGTCACACTCACTCGAAAAAATTAAAAAAAAAAAATGACCCCAAAAATTATGGCATTCCATTGATCAAGATGTAATCTCATCAGTTCGTTTCAATTAAAACACCTCCCTTCTCATTTGCAAAAACCTAACCTCAAATCACTTGCTCTCTCTAACACTCACACACTTCCTCTCTTTCATATCCGTTTTCGTCAATAACCCTGGTATGCTTCCCTTAAAGCTCTAAGCCTTTCAATGGCGGTAGTGACAAAGGGGTCGACAAAGAGAAAAAGTCTGGGAAATAGAGTTTGAGAAAGTTTTTCCTCTAATTTAAAGAAATCCAAGTATCCTACTTTGGAGGAGATGTGTTGTTTCTTTCCACATCTTTCCCCTAATTTAAAGAAACCCAAGTATCCACCCCTTTGTCGGAGAAGATTTGCTCCAATAACCCACCATTGGAGAAAGAAATCACCTTTGCAGAGATGACTCCTATCGCAGAGGAGATTTTTTGTTTATTTCCACCCCTAACACCTCTCCCAAAGGTGGTTCTAAGAGGCCAGTAACAAGATTTAGTAGAGGATGTCCATCCTGTTAGCTCACTGTCCGATAAGGGTTGCTCATCTTCTTCAATTCCACCTTATTTTGTGTATAGCCAAGATCTGTATGATTTTGGTTTTTGATTTCAGCATTCCAGACTCTCCGAGCTTACTTTCATTTGTTTTAGACCTAATTTGATGACCCAAATGATGTAGATGACCTTTCGGCCACTTCTAAGTCCCCTACTACTTGCGACGAGATTTAAAAGGTGAGTATAATTTCTCAGTTCTTTCTAAATGTGTGCATTTTTCCTTATTTGTTAACTTGTGACACATTTGTTGTTTTTGTGGTAGATTTGATTAATATTTTGATACATACTTATTATTTCGATACTAGACATGTTATATCAAAATTTTGAAAAACAAATTGTTCTGTGAATGGTTAAATTATGAATTTTGAAAACCTGGGTGATAAAAAATTGATGGTTTTGAAGTTACTTTATATCCTGTAATCACTTGTGAGGGTTATTTTCTTCCGTTTTGAAATGCTTCCTACATTAAACATGATTTCCATTTCTTTTGTGAGTTTATTAAGGCTTCACTTCTTTTGTGATCTTTTGTGTCTTTGTGATCTTTTGTGATAGGCAACTTTTTCATCATTGGATTTTAATTTTTACGATTACAAAAAATTACATACAAGCATTACTTATATTTGCATCCATTTTACAAAATGGTGCTGCCAATTTATCTATTCCATGAGTGTTGCCTTTACACATTTAAAACAAAAAATTACTAAGTATGTAGCATTGCTAACTAAAATTGGCATATAATTGTTCTCAATCTACCTCATTCATAGGTACATTGAGATTAATTATACCAAGTGCCAAAAAATTCTTGACTGCATCAATTATCTCAGTGGAAACTTCTATTTGCTGTGGAAGTGGTCCAATTGCTTCTAGTTTTTTCTTGCCAATGTGTGGGCTTTTGTAGTTGTTGCCACCATTTGCTTTTAATACCTCCAACATACATAATTGATATTGAATCCATGTGCAGTTCAAAAGTGTTGGATTGAATGTTGCATATGCATTATAAATAGCTTGTATCAAGTCCGTAAGTTTCTTAGGGAATGCCTTGAATTGTATTGATTGGATTGCATTGAAAAAACCTAAATCCAGACAATTCATGTCAGGACTTGAGGCTGGTTGGCTAACAAGTCTTATGTTAAATCCATCTTGTGTTACTGCTTCATTGCATGTTTGGTTAGTCACTAGAATGTGTGATCAGGCATTATCTTGCTGAATGAAGATGTCTTTCACATCATTGACGAGCCATTTAGACCTAATTGCAGACAGTACCTCTTCTATGAGTTTGTTCTTGATTACATCCCTAGTCACTCTTGTGAATGCCTTGATTTTAGGTGTTCCTGCAAGTCTGTTTCCTTATGACCTGACTGTTAAATGGATTTCTGTAAAAGGAAATACCACAAACTTCCTATCCCACAAAACTTGGCCATTATTTGATATGTGTGGCCTTGCAATAGCAGCTAAGAACATGACTTTCCCAATAAAGTTCTTATTTTGAACAATTATGTATGAATAATTTTCTTCCCACTTATTTGTTTGGGAAAGGTAAAATCTTTGTATTTTTCTACTCATGTAGAACCATTTCTCATCTATGTGCACCACACTGTACATGATACTAAATTTGGGTATTTTGTTGATAGTTGGAAGACCAATTTGAGTCAAAATGATCTCTAACATTCAGTGCTTCTGCTGAATTGACAATTTAGGCTTGATTGAGTTTGTGTGTGACCTTATTTTTCCAGATTTCATTAACCTGTAGACACAAGAATGCCCAATCCTTAACTCCCCAACAATAGCCCTTATAATTATTTTGTTTTCTATAGGGACATTAAAAAACCTTTGGTTTCCTCCCACAATTTCCCATCTTCTTACACCTGAAATATATTTTATTTCCTGCACTTAATCCTTTCTTAGTTGCATTCCATATCCTTCCTATTGTCCACCTTGAGTAACCCCACTGTTGAGCTAGGGATTTAATAAATCCATATGGTATTTTCCCTTCTTTGGCATTTGAGGTTAATTATTGTGTTATCAGCTTCCTAGTTGTATCACTGAATTCCCTACTTGTTCCCCCAGTACCTCCATGCGACATTTTTGCTGTGCACTTGTGTTTATGCTCTTTATCTGGTCTGATTGTGTTTGAATGGATTCCCCTAAGTTCACATCTTGTGAACCTTCTATTGGGTCCGAAAAGTCAGCAAAAACTTACTAAAAAACTACCATATCAGGGTCCACATTGCATTCATTATCATTGATTGTTTCCATTATTTATGTATTACATTTAAAGCAAGGGCTAAAAGGAGAAAAAAAAAACAGCTTAGATTCACGTACATAATGTGCTCTCTGTGTGCAGGTTCTTGATCTACCTTAACCCCCAACCCCCTAAATGCCCCTGACTGTGGCTATGAAGTTACTATTGTTTGGAGCTTCCCTTGACATCAAATGATGAAGGCCTACAATTAATGGAAGTGTTGCTGGATTTCTATTTATAAGCAGTAAATGCCAAGTGCTTCAAATCATGTTATCTGAAATTTTGGAGTGAAAAATTTGGTTACTTAAACGTTGATGTGTTTCCACCAAAATTTTGGATTTTTTTGCAATATTTTGTAAATAGCGGCACAACATTAATGTGCTTTCTTGCTGTAGGTTTTCGACTGTCACTCAGTTGTTATTATGATATTTATCATTTGTGGGTTATGATGTCTTTTTTTAATTAAATGAAATCGGTCATTTTCAAGGGTATTTCAGTTTTTTTTTCATTGATTTTGCTGCAATCTGAAATGTAGCAAGCATTTCAGAATGGAGGAAGTATGATTTAGTTTCTGTTCTAATTTCTTTGTATTTAATTTATTAAATTTTTTAATATGTCAAAAATGTATTTATAATTACATTCATTGTATTGTCTATAAAAAATAATTAAGAATATTCTTATTCATTAATTTTTAAGCTTGTCAATAGGTGGTGAAATGGTCATGTAGTGTAATCAGCATGTCAATTTTTTAAGTTTTTTCTTTTTTTAAAAAAAATTGTAATGTGAATCATTTTACAATTGGATACTTGTGATCTGGTTTCAAGAATTATAATATCCCTCATGCACTCTGTTTTTTTCCCTGTAATAAGGGGTAAACTTGAAACAATAATTTCTAACGGTGAGTAAGGAAAAAACAATCATTTTCAATAGTAAAAAAATGTAACCTTTAACCCATGCAATCAATTCCAACAACAACAAAAAATGTAACCTTAACCCTCACAACCAACACTTATTCCATCTGCACACTAGTATAAATTCATGCATCAACAATAGTTCATTTCAATTTTAGAAACAAAAAAAAAAGTGCAAATAGTTTCCGTGCCAACCTTTTCTACTTCACATAGGAGGCAAGACAACATCATTAGACATAATATCAATGGAACAACAATCAAATTCAAAAATAGGATGTGTTTTTGTGGAAAAAGATCAGAGGTTATGATATCGGCTTCTCAAGACAATCCATGTAAGCTTTTTATACATATCTAAGCATGAATGCAAAAGACATGAATGCAATGTAGTTAAGACACTAGTAGAAAATATGTCTCTGTGAACAGTTATGAAATCGTTCACCTTTTCAGCAAACCGTTTCCAAAAGATAAGGTAATGGTTTTAGCATTATAGGGAACAATTTAGTAACTGTTCCCTTGTGACGTTGGACCCTTACCCGATTATTAACCCGATAAGAAACCAATGTCACCTCATCATATTACATTTACCAATTAATTATTCATTTAATAATATCATATATTTATAATCCGTTATTCGAATCATACATCAAAATATTAATTATATATACATACTAGTAACATTCTTTATACAATACAAGTATTTAATTTACATATCAAGTATCCATATAACAAGTTACACTTTAGCCCGTAGGCCAATTCTTCATCAGTTCATCAAAATTCTCTTTATTATACAAGTATGCATTCAGATTATGCATATAACTGTACATAACACCATGCATTTTACTTATCATCATTCATTCTCTTAACAATTTCATTTGCTTCACATGGTAACCTGCCCTAGTCTTTTCTTGAAACCATATCTTCATACATAGAGTGGTCCTTGATGTTTTCCCCCGATTGCCTTTCCTGGATTATTTTTAAATAAAGGAAAAAAAACATAGAAAATAAAACGTCAGGCAACAATGCCTGGTTTGTACCCCGTGCCCGGGGCATGCAACACAAATGCTTACCTTTATTTTCAATACAAATCAATAATTCAAACAAGTACACCCAAGATCAATCAATCCATAAAATGATTCCAAACATCATTACAAAGGCAAATTCATTAAAGTTTCTAAGAATCCAAATAATATAAATTTTCATGTTAGTTTAACTTACATGTGGTTAGTAAGTCATATAGGAATCCATTTATTTCCATATATTCTATTATTCAATAAGATTTCATTTAGCCTTGTACTTTTAATCATTTGAGATTTAAACACAACTTATGTTAGTTATTCATTTTCTTATTATTGATAGCCCTCTTAGAATAACCTATGGAGGAAACGGAGCTGTTTCGGCCCGAGAGCCGCCGATAGACCCGAGGGCCGCCGATAGACCCGAAGGCCGCTAATAGACCCGAAGGCCGCCGATAGACCTGAAGGCCGCCGATAGACCCGAAGGTCGAATCATCATCATCATCGTCTCTTTTCATTCAACTTTCAGGGTGAAGTGCACTTCTAGTTCCTAAGGCATGCCTTTCATCCTCTAACGGTATTCTACAAAGGCTATCGCTTCAATTCATCTTTCATATGTTTATACTATTAAATCATTCTTTTATTAAGTACTAACGATACCATCTTCATTCAATTCGATGCTAATAATCACATTACTTCTATTTCCAATAGGATGCATAAGCATCCAATATCATCCATAAATTAAACATTTCTTTCAAATATTCTTTTACAAGATCTCTATTTATATCATCTTTACATTTATGTATAAATTATCTCACATTATACAAGTATGCTATGCTAAACATCAAGTAAAAGTGTTGTTATAAAAGTTTATTATCTAGTGGTAAAAATTCCAGTTTTCAAACAAACTGAGTAGTTCGAATTCGATTTGGCATAATTTATTCTATAGATATTTAATCAACTTCAAACCACTTCTATCATTTTCGTAACTCACCTTATATGTTATGATGGCTTCACTTGCCATTAATTCAAGGTCAAAATATTTTTAATCATCTCATTTTCACCATTCCAGATTCACTGGAATCTGGGACAGTGTTACAGAGCTGATTTCACTTTGCTTAAAACCTTATAAAATCAATTCCAATTATCATGATTTTTGGTGTGACTCTTATTTGAGGTCTTAAATTTCTACTGTTTAAATTTCAGTACATTTTGAGTCTTTTAGCTTAGGTTTTGGTATGCCACAAAATTAGGTTACCAAACTGCCCTGTTAGGGACAGTTTGTATGTATTGGACTCTTATCATTAAAAGGCTTATCAAATGAACTTATTTCACTTTTAAATTTTCCAGTCTACTAATAAACATGTAAAAAAACATTTTTCACTTACACAACTTTTTCCAAATAGGCCTCTAGCTATTTTTCACGTTTGTATCAAGTTTTAGACATGCCCTGTTTCAGGACAGTCTGCATGTATGGCCTTCTTGACATCAATTAGGGTATTAAATGGAATTATCTAAGCACCAAATTTTACTCGTTCATACTAGACTTATAAAGGAACATTTCATTCGTGTAGGTCTTGGTCTAATTATATTTCTATCTATTTCTAAAAATTCAACCAAATTAAAGGACAGTTTCAGTATTTTCTGGAGTAGGCTGGAATTGTTTTCAAAACCATATCATTTTATTCAAACAAACATCAACCATCACAAATCTATTATTTCTTAGAGCCAAATACTTCAAATAAGTCTCTACTAACTTTATAGCATATGTCAATGCTTCCAAAAATATTGATCAAAATTTTTTAAACCAACAAACAATTATATACATCACCATAAAAACCATTTTAGCATGCAAATCATATCAAACATGAAACCAACAACAAAACCTTTAGGGCTTAGGGTACAAACCTTATTTGAGAGCCTTCTCCTACACTTGGTCTTGCTCCTTAGGGTCCTCTTTTGATTCTACTAATCACAGAAACAAGAGTTTAGCATTCCTTTTTACAAGTTTCAACCATAAACAACACTAACAACAACCTCATGCTAACTTGGGTACTTTTCTAACTAATACCATAACTTTCAATTTAAGAACATAACCAAGGGCATTATAACCATTCTAATAACATTCTTAACATCTAGAAACCATTTCTATACTAAACTAGGATCAAATCACTCATATATGAAAGTTAGGGTTTGAAATCCTTATCTTGTTTCTTGATGATTCTTGATGTAATTGATGTTATAAGCTTGTTCTTCTTGGTTTGATGGTGTTTCTATGATGTAGCAAGAGTATGGAAGAGGTTTTGAGAGTTAGATGGAGGAAGAAGAAGAAGAAAAATGGAGATGGAGGATCTTAAGGGGTGGTTGGCCAAAGGAAAAAAAAATGGAGAGAAATGGAGAGAGCTTGAGAGAATTTTAGAATGGTATAGAATTCTCTAGATAACTCCCCCTTCCCCCTTAAATACTAACCTCCTCATGGACAAGTTCAATTTAGTCCCTCACCTTTCTAATAATTTTATTTCACTAGGAGGACAATTACCAATAACAACCAAAACTTCAATCTATTTGCACTTAGGTGAAAACTTTTCATTTTAATGCATCTATACCCTAGGACCAACTTTGACTTGCCCTAAATTAATTAAGAATTAACTTTTAACCCAAATTAAACTTGGAAATTAAAGAACATAGCCAAAATTTTCTATAACACATTTAATGCATTTTACCACATCCTATGTGTACAATGACTGAAATGCCCTTGGACTTTCCTAAAAATTACCATTATGCCACTAGTACCCAAGTTACACTTCTTATAGTTCTAAATCATCTCTAATAGCTTATTCGCTATTCTAACGAAAAATAAAAAAATAAAGTTTTACCGATAAATTCTAACCTATATTTGCGGACCTTACATCCCTATACAACCGTTTCCTTAAGTTTTGGGAACGGTTTTTGCGAGTTTACGTAACATATACAAAACAACTTTTCCAAAACTATACGATATCGGAACGGTTTTTCTAATTCATATTTAGAACGATTTTTTGGCCATTTCAAGAATGGTTTGTGCTTACATAAAAGGAACAGTTATGCGCCAATGTAGAACAATTACTAAATTATTTTGGGAACGGTTTTGGGATTTATTAAAATGATTTTCCATGATTCCTATAAGAACGGTTTTGCATGAGACTTTTGGAACGGTTTTGTATATTCTTTTATAGAACCGTTTTAAAACCGTTCCTAAAAGTATACTCCCTAACCGTTCTATGAAGTCTTTTAGGAACGGTTTTGTATTCGTCTTTAAGAATGGTTTTATAACCGTTCTCAGCAGGGACTGTTCCCATAAATACTTTGGGAACAGTTTTCTGTACCCCTTTTGAGAACGGTTAAAAAACCATTCTCAAATGGGATATAAAAAACTATACCCATAAATGTTTCAGGAACGGTTTTTAAATACAACCCTGCTTTTAATTGTAATGAAAATATTATTTTTAAATATCCATAATGATGAAAATATTAAATACTGCCCTGCTTGAAAAAAAAAAACTATAACATTTAAATATCCATCTATAATGAAAATATTAATCATATTAATAAAATTCCAAAATTCATCACCATTCATGAGGCAGAAGCTAACAAAATTTACCTAAAGTTGTAATTTCCTATGACTTAGAATATTATTTTTAGCTACAAAACATAAAAGTATTTGATCACAACTTATAGTATCATTAGCAACTACGAAATTAACATATCAATTTGAGCTATAATATTAGTCTGACAGAAAGATAGTGAACATCATTTCTTCACACCAGTGAACACCGTTCTCATGTCCATTCTGTTCATTCTCGCGCATCATTATTTTCCTACATGTGATAAATATGTCAGCCACCACAATTCCAATATAGATATCAAGTTCATTTTTTAAAAACAACTAGAATTTAACAGCTTACGAAACTAGTAAAATCATATCAATCTATTATTTTATGAAAATAGAAAATCCAATTGAGCACTTGGACTATGGGACTACTTGTGAAATTCAAACTCAAAATGCTATTTTTAAAAATTCAAATATTTCAATTATAAGTAACTTATAAATTATTATAACTAAAATAAAATTTTATAAAATATGTTTAAATATAAAATTTATAGTATTTTAAATTTTTTATTAAAATTATATCGAACCGTACCGCAGGGCTTTGCCCCGCAACCCGAATTAATACTAGCCCACCCTATAATAAAATCCTTGCTACGTCCCTATATATACACTTAACTTAATCACGCTTCCCAATGTGTAGATATACAGAAAATAATTAGTAACCTTCAATTTATACATCTAGATCCAAACACAACCAGAATGCACACCACCATTTGTTTCCATTGAAAATTTGTGGATTATTATGATTACTGGTGGCTGAAATTACATAATGAACAAACTACACCCAAACTTGTGAATAAGTGCATAAGGTAGCTTGTTGGCTGTTGTTTTGAATTAATGTAATGACATCAGTAAGAATATGCGAAACCAAGACACAAATGTTTTGGATTAATGTAGTGATATCATTTAGAATATGTGAAACCAAGACACAACAATAGTGTTATGGCTGTCTACTCCATTATTCTATTGTCTTAACAATTGTATGTCCCTGTAATTAATAAGCTAATACTAGATATTAAAAACAAATAAAATCATCCAGATCAGTGTGGAACCAACCTTAAGATCAAATGCACGTCCTGTCCATTCCAAAATATGAGAATGCTGAGCAATCACCCAATTAAGAATAACTGGTCTGAAAACTTCTTGAATCTGTACGACAACAATAGTGATAGAAAAGGTAAGAAGAAAGAATTGTTGTCAAGCTTGTTAACCTGCTGAAGCATAAAAAGTGTGAAGAACACAAAGCTATCAATTAGGCTTGGACTTGGACCATGAAGGGACAATGGTATAAAGTGAAAAGAGCTGATAATAACCTAGTAAACATATTCAACCTTAAGTTTCATTACAGTTATCACTAAGTGAGAATATTCAACCTTAAGTTCCATTAGAGACTTCTGGGTGGCTATATATTCTCTTGTTTATAACATAACAAAGCAAACAAATTTTCCTCCTTACTATATTCAAAATAAAAAATAAAAAAGTGTTGAATGAACGGTAATTCCAAAGTCCGATCAAGACAAAATATAATGACTCAAAGAGCTGCACAACTTCAACAGTGGACCTCTTATAGTAGCACAATACTTTAATCCACAGTCAAATAAACAAAATCTTACATCACAAAAGCACACAACAAAACTCAAACTAAATAAACTATGGATCAGACGACAAAATCCAGAGCATATTCTCTAACAACTTGTGGATCTAACATAACACGCTTAATCAATAAGGGCTGTCGAAAACAAGATTCAAAAAAGTGAAAAATTAACAAATACACATATATCAAAATGGAATAAACAAATATACCTAGAAGTGAAATTGGATCCGAATCATATAATCATGCGGTAGTGCAACGTAAAAGGTACTCACCGGACATGTTTTTTGGCCGGTCGTAAAATGTCTCGATGAGAGTAGTAATCTCGAATCAAATTCCGCGAATGGAGACCGGAGGATGGCGGCAGCTATAGATTCTTTATTGTTCACAGAAGATGACGGTGTAGCAAAGTATAGCTATGAATCAACGGCCAAATGAAGACGACGACTTTTGTATTTTGTTATCTCTGGCGTCAAACGATTGGAGGGTGAGTTTGATGGTCGGTGAGTTGAATTTCAGAGTGTGAGAGTGTTTTAGTCGTGTAATTGAAATTGTAAAACCCTAATAATTGAAATCGGTATTTGGGCGATTTTAGTGAAAAACAACGAGAACTGTTGAAAACCATTTTCAAAACTTTAGGAATGGTTTTAAGTTATTTATTGGGAACAGTTTCAAAACTTCAAATATAGTACGGTTTCAAAACTATTCCTAAATCATGTATCGGGAACTGTTTTCCTTTTGTTACATGGTACAGTTCAAAACCGTTCCCTTTAATTAAACAAGTTAAGGAACATTTTCAAAACTGTTCCGATACATTCTAAAGGAACAGTTATTTAACCATTAATAGACATCCGTTTGCAAATTAGGAACGATTTTCCTTTTGTTACATGGTACGATTCAAAACCGTTCTTTTTAACGAGTTTATGGAATGGTTTCGGAAACATTTTTAAAACTATTCCTACACATTCTATAGGGAACGATTTTCAACCGTTACAAAGATGTCCGTTCCCAAAGGCCTGTTTCCTACTAGTGAGAGTGCTTCTATTTCCCATTGTGATACTTAACAGCAAGTGATTGTTCCATCCCTATAAGCAATAAGTAAATAGTGTGCAAGAAATTTAGGATCAACCAGTCTAAATGGCTGGATAACCTTATAAGCATCAATATATAAACTACACAAATTTTAGCATAAAGAAATACCATATATATGATAGTACAATTTCTACTGCAACTTTTGCAAAAAGTGAACCAAAATACGTTGTATACTCTATCCTGTCTGTAGTATACATTATATGAAGAAAACACAGTAGTTTTTTTATGGAACGGTTTCGGAAACATTTTTAAAACCATTCCTACACATTCTATATGGAACGATTTTTCAACCGTTACAAAGATGTTCGTTCCCAAAGGCCTGATTCCTACTAGTGAGAGTGCTTCTATTTCCCATTGTGATACTTAACAACAAGTGATTGTTCCATCCCTATAAGCACTAAGTAAATAGTGTGCAAGAAATTTATAATCAACCAGTCTAAACGGCTGGATAACCTAATAAGCATCAATATATAAACTACACAAATTTTAGCATAAAGAAATACCATATATATGACAGTACAATTTCTACTGCTACTTTTGCAAAAAGTGAACAAACATATGTTGTCTACTCTATCCTGTCTGTAGTATACATTATATGAAGAAAACACAGTAGTTTTTTTTATGGAACGGTTTCGGAAACATTTTTAAAACCATTCCTACACATTCTATAAGGAACGATTTTTTAACCGTTACAAAGATATCCATTCCCAAAGGCTTGTTTCCTACTAGTGAGAGTGCTTCTATTTCCCATTGTGATACTTAACAGCAAGTGATTGTTCCATCCCTATAAGCAATAAGTAAATAGTGTGCAAGAAATTTAGAATCGACCAGTCTAAACGGCTGGATAACCTAATAAGCATCAATATATAAACTACACAAATTTTAGCATAAAGAAATACAATATATATGACAGTACAATTTATACTGCAGCTTTTGTAAAAAGTGAACCAAAATACGTTGTCTACTCTATCCTGTATGTAGTATACATTATATGAATAAAACACAGTAGTTTTTTTTTCATTAAGTTATCTAAACCTACAAAAAAATATTGCAAAATGTATAGTTAACCTAATATAGGGTTTACTCATTATGAGCAACGTCATTTCGGGTCAAAGTTGAGCCCTGAGTTGAAGCTTCTGCAATTATAGGTTGCATTCCACTTGAACAACCTCCAGCTACCCGCTTCTTTAGCTTTGATTTTCTAGGCTTTGGTGGTATCTAAAATATTATACAATTTTAAAAGATGCATCTAGCCACTTTGCAATTGTAAATGATATATGTAAAATCAAAACTCGATAATATTTTACTTTTTCCTTTCCCTTCCTCGTTTGGGACTGTGTTTCTGAGAAGGCGACCTGAGAAATTTGTTGTTTTATTATAGGTTCATTTATAGAGATACCTCTAACTAGGTATGCTAGTTGGTCAGCATTGTTGGCCTTGGTTATCATTTGTCTCTGCAAGTAAAGCATTCAATTACACAATAAAATATCAGTTTTGTATATTAAGATTATAACTAAATTGAGACTTGTTTTTAATCTTTTCAGTACCTTTTTAGGCCTTGAAACACCTAGATTTTTACAAGTCCGTTTATTATGGTCTAGAAGTAAACACTTGGCATAACACACAGGCCACCTTCTTTGGCCAGTACTTGCTTCTCATTTTTCCTTAACTCGGACTTTCTTTGGCCTACCTGCTTTTGTCGTAAGTTTTGGTGGCAGTATAGCCTCACCAAGGACTTCTTTCTACGTGGATCAATGAGAAATTGGATGGATCATTAAAGAGTAGGATCTGCAATAAGCTTCCTTTGACTGCTCAGGATATACATAATCAGAGAAATCAAATCTAATTCCCATATGAGCACAATAGTGATTTATACATAATACTGCGTGAGGCCATGGTATACCTGCTATCTGCCACTCTTAACAATCATAAGTGAACTTACCAAGGTCAACCATCCATGTCTTTGCCATGTCACTTACCTCATATTCTTTGCTGCCAGCATAAAACATGTATACTTCCTACAATCATCACTGTATCTAAGTAATCTCCCTTTAACATATGGCATCAGATTGCCTTCCCATTTTGCAACATCCCTTTGCCTCTTTTGGAGCATGTTCATATTTTGTCTCCTAGTGAATTCAAAGAGATCAAGATAGGACTCACATCTAGGTGGCCGTAGCATTCTGTTGTAACTTTCAGAACAGTTGTTGGTGATAAGATCACACCTCACAGTTTCTTCAAATCTAAATTACTGCTAGTCATCATCATACTCTAGACTTCCTATCCAATTGTATGCATCTATATTCGCTCCTTTAATTCCATTCATCACCGAAAAGTGGTTTGCCCTAATGTATTGTTTTGCCGCTTCCTAGAGCTTGTTCTTCAACCATCGGCCACGATAAATCTTTCTCATATTAGCATCTAAATGTCTAACATAGCTCCTGTAATTAAAAATATTTCACATTATTTATAAATCTCCTTTTACACTGAAAATAATAAACAACTAGAAAGTATAGAAAACAATTTACACCAACATGGTATCACAACAAAACAAATTCGACTACAAATATGATGTTCAACTTATGAGGTAGGTCATGAAATTACAAAAGCAAGATTATAATAGATGAAGTATAGTTAGGAATTCACCATGTAATAAAAATAATGCAGCTAAATTCAAAGCATTTTATTAAGCATCATAGTAGTCCATATATGAAATTCGTATCTTAATAGATAATATAGACCATAATTATAATAGATGAGGTATGGTCAGAAAGTTATTGTAATTGAAATAGTGCAGTGAAATTTAGAGCATTTCAATAAACATCATAGCAGCTCAAATATAAAACTCATATCATATATGAAATCATAGAAAATTACATATGAACATAGCAACTCAAATATAAAACTCATATCATATATGAAATCATAAAACAATACATAAGAAAATATTCATATTCTATTAACTATCATATTGTCTCATACATTCATTAATTAATTTATGACTATATTTATTATAATACAATAACCCACCAGTTAGTTCACATCTTTTTTCCCCAAACTAAACTAATAAAAGATTACTTGTGGCCAAAGTCTTTGAAAACAGCCTCAAATGCAGGCAAAATGCTTTTTTTTTTGTCACTCATGAAGTAGATTCTCTTTGATGGAGGTATCTTTAGGCTACTCCTCATGTGTTGAAGGAGCCATTGCCAGGTATCCTTCTTCTTCAAATCTACAACACTAGCTGCTAATGAGAGCAGTCAACTATTTGCGTCCGATGTAACAGTAGTGAGGAGTATACCTTCGAAAGGACCTTTAAAATGGCACTCGTCCAGCCCAATGAAACTCTTGCAATGTACGAAAGCTTCCCCTAAGCTGCAAAACACACAAACATTCTTGAGAATTGGGATCTTCTCCAACTATAAGAACTACAGCCGTTGAACCTGGATTAGTCCTTCGTACCATCATACAGTAGTTCTTCAGTAGCTAAAAGCATTCAACATGTTCAGAAATCAACTTATTCCTAACTTTTTCTTTCATCTTGTATAGTTTCTTTCTCCCCAAATGTGACCCTATAATCACGCTGTAGTAATTGTGATAGTGTTTCAATGTCTATGGAAGAACAGTGTCTGATAAGGTCCTGGAACTTCTTCACAATCCATCTGACCCTTGCCTCAGGATTACTATGCAGCTTGTGACATGTGTGTTCTTTGATGTATTCGTACACCCTCATGACTTTTCCAAATATTATTTCTCGTGACTTGATTACCCATTTACACCCTTCACCCTTACACTTATACAATAGTCTATCAGGGTCATTGATAACCCTTTCCATCTCAATTCCAACTTGAATAGCATAATCTTTGAGCAGTTCTTTTAGAATGTAAACATTGTCAAAAGCTAATCCTTCTTAAACTCGATAGGTTGTCCTAGATTCACCACATAAGGATCTTCACGCATCATTTCATTAAGCTTTCTCTTTAAGTTAGCAGATCCTTCATCATCTTCATCACTAAAATCATCATCAGTCTCTCCTTCATCAAACTGATCTAAACCTTCCCATTTAATAGAATTTGCATCTTTTGATCCATTTACTCCCCTAACTAAATTGTTGTTTCCTAGATTCCCGTCAAACATGTCAGGTACTAGAGGACTTTTAAAGTCACTGACACCATAGTAAAATTCATTTGCATCTTCAAAATTTGAATCACCACTATAAAAAACATATTGGGTAAAGGCATTATGAGGTTCAGATATTTGTCTAGGTTGATCATGTTGGTCTTCTGCGGCCCGATTTCGAAATTCATATTCATGAGCTTCAAGAAAAACATCTAGGTAAATAGGGAAGAAAATACCTGGGTCACCTGCTCAGGTGCCTCTGCACTAAAGCTGATAATATTCTGTGCACTTTTGCTAACATGTTGATCTAGTGGGCTAGTACTGTCAATGCATATGCCATGATAAAGAGGTACTGATATAGTTGGCTCCACCTCAAGTGTGTTTAATTTCATTTCCTCAAGTGTGTTTAATTGGAACTTATTCGTAGGTGTCCTATCTCTGTTGTTGGTCTGGATTTGGGCAATTAACAACCTCCATATATTGGTGGGCTCTGATGCTGGGCTTGAGATATTATTTTGGGACTTTCATTTTGTATATGAACCTCCATGTTGCATTCTGCTACAAATTACAATAATAAATGAATTAAAATAAATAAGGGATGAGCACAACACTACAAATTACAAAAAGTAGCAAGGTTCATTCAATTGAAGACACCAACAATAACCATATAGAGAATATAATAATATGAAGTGTTTCCATTGACTACATTTCTAAAGAATAGAAAGGGCATGTACATAATAAAGTTGAATTAGTAAATAAATTAATGGACTAGGTGACAATAGTAAAAAAAATAATAAAAAATGTAATAAAAAATTTTCATTCCTACAGCAAAATAAATAAATTTCTCTTAAAGCTAAGAAATTTTTAGCTAGCTTACCAACACAAGTCCCCACGAATATAAAAACATATTAGTATAACTATTTTAATAGAATATACTAATTCTTTATATGTTGACTTACAAAGGCTTATTAGCCAATTTTGTCCTCATAAATGGTCCAGAGAGGAGGTATGGCATGGAAATTTCAGGTTCCAAAACATATTTCCTACCACCATTTCACATGCCTATGAAAAAGACATTACTCATTTCCTTACGAAGAACAAACTTTTGATCGACTTTTTAATAACCAAAAATATCTCTCAAGATTAAAGAGATGCATTGAACAAATATTTTGGTGTATCTACTCTGTAGATAGCCAAACAACTCGTGAACACTATTGGTACACCAACTCTGCACACAGCCAAATAGGCTCTAACATACAATACAGAAATCAAACAATCATCAGAGATAATATGCCTATCAAAGAAAGAGACCACAACTCATCACTATGCCAAAAGAAAAGTTTGATTTGATAATCTATCATTCTACCACTATGTAACCCACTCTCATATTTTCAAAAAAAGCACCATAACTAACTTCAAGCATAGATAAAATGCACTAAAACAAATAAAATCCCTAAATATGCTTGCATAGTAGATTGAAAATAATAAATCAAAGGCACAAAATGATTCAATGATTGGATACACCATTACTAACCTCAATAACCCTATAATACTTTGTATACTAAAAGACCTAACTTATTATCATATTTTTTGTCGTAACCATTAAACCCTAGAGATAACCCTAAACAAAATAATTGATAGAGAAATTAAAGCAAAAAATTGATAAAAAGATAATATTATGCAGATGTAAAGGGTAACTTCACTTAAAAGTAATGTTCTTCTAACCAAACCCTAATAACAACCTCTTTTTTCGCGTTCACACAATTGAAAGACCTATTTGTCACACCTGCACTATATATGTCGAGATGGAGATGGGTTTCGGAGGGAAAATGAAGTAATGACAAGCTGCGGAGGAATGAAAAAGTTTTTGAGTAAAAAACAATACAGACAATTTCACACTACGTGGTATCTCCTGGGCCTTTCATTATCTTTATAAAAATTATTAAAGTTGAAATGACAAGAATACCCCTCTAGTTATTGGGAGGGAAATGTTAACTCATGGCATGAGAACGGACCTTGACGGAGAAGTGGTAAATTGTAGATTTTCAAAAGAATACCGGTTTTTTGGGGGTTTCGTGAAAGGTTCGTGGGTATTTTGGAATTATCCCTAAAACAAATTTATGAAAGTGTATTATATTGATTTAGTGAGAAATAAACATTTTAAAAATAATCTCACATTACTGAAAAATATTTATTATTAGAGATAGTAATTATAACTATGAATTAATAAGTTGTTTATAATTTATTCAACTATATTTTGTATGTCTTAAAACATTATTATTGAATGAGATTCTGTGGATGAAAATGCATCACATAGAGTAGGAATAAATTATTTAAAAAGAAATTAAGTTAAAAAGAGTTATTATTTTAATTATATAAATATATTAAAAAGTAAAAATCGAAAATAAAAATAGTAGCATTAATTTTGCTAAAATCCCTTTATATTGTGCCACCTTGTAAAAAAATACCATAAATATACTAATTTTATATTTATTTTTGAATAAAAAATCTCAAACAAAAACATTGCTGTTGTGCATGCTCCTGTGAATGAAATTATATTGTTGATAAATTTTTAAAAATAATAATTTTTTTTCATTAGTAGGTTTGATGTAAAAGATTATGTCTTCATCAAGTTCTGCTTCTATCTCTTTCAGTTCATCATCGAGCAATGATTCAATTTCACTTAATAAGCAATTGTTAGATGAGTTTGCCGAAGATGGTAATGTAACAAATACAAATATGGTAGTCAATGTGGTTCAGACCATAGTAGTTCATGTGCCATTAATAGTTTCAACAAGGTAAAAAGTAAGTGTCTTCACGGGGGCTCTAAACCTGGAAGACGTTATATTCGGCGTGATAGAAAGAAGCGTCATGATTTGATTACTAATAATTATTTTAGTGGCGAGCACTCCAAGTATATAGAAGATCATTTTCGTCATCTATTTCGAATGGATATTTCTGTATTCAAACAGATTTTACAAGCAATTAGTAACTACGATGAATATTTTAGTCAAAAAGTCGATGCATTAGGGAAAGATGGATTGAGCCCCTTAGAAAAATGATTGCAGTTGTGTGTATATTAGCATATGGCTGCTTAGCTGACATCTTAGATGAATATGTGCAAATTGGAGAAAGTGCTGCACTAGAAAGTTTGAAGCGCTTTTGTGATGTTGTGATTGTATTATTCGAAGAACAATATTTGAGGAAACTAAATGAAGATGATATCGTACATTTACTTGAGGTAGGAGAGGCACTAGGATTTTCAAGTATGTTAAGAAGTATTGATTGTATGCGTTGGCAATGGAAGAATTGTCCTACGACTTGGCACGGTACATACACTAATGGGTTTAAAAAAAGTCCAGACCCTTATTTTAGAGATTGTAGCATAAAAAAACTTATGGATTTGGCATGCATTCTTTAGCATGGCAGGAACCAATAATGATGTTACTGTGTTAGATAGGTCTCTATTATTTGATGATATTATCAACGATGTTGCACCGGCATGTAATTATGAAGTATAAGGACATCACTATAATATGGGGTATTATCTTTCGGATGGAATATACCCTTAATATGCAACACTAATCTAAACGATTTCTCAACCCTCTTCTATTAAAGAAAAAATATTTACAAAACATCAAGAAGCTGTGAGAAAAGATGTAGAGCGAGCATTTGGGGTTTTGCAAAGTAGGTGACATATCATAAAAAGACTAGCTCATATGTGGAACGTGAAAGATTTAGGTAAGATAATGAAGACTTGCATCATCTTACACAACATGATAGTTGAGAGTGAAAATAATCAAGAGATTGATCCTAAATGTTGGCAACCTAGTTGTGATGAAATGGTCGATGAGATTAATGTCGAGCATGATTATTCATTTCTAGTTTCAGACATGATTCAATGAATGAAACAAGTTCGAGATAAAAAGGTGCACAAAGATTTAAAAGTCAATCTCATAAATCATTTATGGGCTTAATATGATGGTCAACAATCAGAATTATTTTGAACCACCTTTTGTCTCATCTGGGTAGGATTGTAGCCTTTAATGCATCTTATTTCCTCAAACTCGGTGGACATTTTGTAATTTCAATAAAGGTTTGTATTACAACTTGCTATTTAGTTCTCTTTTCTTCACATATAAACTAACACAATAAATAGTATCACCGAATAAAGCTAAAACCCCAATTATATCACTTATTACATTTGTACTTGGCATACAAACTAAAAATTGAAAAACGCAATTTTCAACTCTTAAAAAGCAGATTAAAGAGTGAAACATTTTCTATATATGAAAATTTTAGGATTAATCCCAAAAAAACCTACATACATCTGCCGAATTTTCCAAAAAACCACGTCAATTCCATTTTACCAAAAACCATCTTTGCCGTTATAAACTGTTTGTTTTACTATTTCATTCTATCAGAAATTAAATCCTGTTAATAATGAGGTATAAAAGCGTCTTTGTAATGTTTTATTTTTTAATTAAAAGATTAAAAAGAAAGTAAAAGGACCACATTTGGCCACATGTGTAATGATGATAATTAGTAATAGTGGGTATTCTTTATTCTTCCATTAAATTTTTTCTTTCTTTCTCTCTCTGATTTGAAAGAGTAAATCTTCTTCTTCGTTACTCTGTTTCTATTGTTGCTCTTTCACTACTCTGTTATTACAATAGAAATAAATATAAACACAAATTTTTCAATTGATTTAAAATGGATAGGTGGACAATAGAAACAAGATATCTCAATGTTATTACGGAGATTGAAATTGCTAATATTGGAGTTAATTTGGAATGGGATTTGTAGAAATAGAGTTTAGTTTTCATGTTAGATCAAGAATCTCTTACCAAATATTGTGTTCTAGATTTTGGCTTTAATGGACACCAATCATGGTGACGAGCAACATAGTACTATTGGGTTTGAAGAAGGACATCAACACTTACTTTCACGTTCATATCAATTGTGTGGGTATTTGGGCATCTTTTGTTGGTGAAGAAGATGAACAGATTTTGATGGTGATGATTGTCGTGGGTTAGAGGAAGGAGGACTGTGATGTAATTACCGGTTTAGTTGGGTGAAAGATGTATTAGCTTTATACACATGGCACCAACACTTGCTTCTGCGGCTAGTCATGGCCGCGTAGGATTTGAATCGGACGGTGTTGATCGTCGTTGTTCGTGGCTATGAAAGAGCTGGACTTTGGCGGCTAGGGTTTTCTGCTAGAAGAATACGATTTCAACTTAATTTTTTTTAATTAATTTATAAATAAATAAATGAAAAATAAATGTAAACTCATGTAGAAATTGAAAAAATATTTTTTTTAATCGAAGAAGAAAATAAAATAGTAAAAATAATAAATAAATTTTTAATTTTAAAAATTAATAGTGAAAACCTTAAACTACCCTTTCAGAAAAGAGAGGGAATGAGATGGATGAAAATTGTACAATAAAACTGATAGTGACAAATAGAAAAGTGGATTTTTGTTGAAAAATTGAATTGGTGTGGTTTTTTGGGGAATTCAGTAAAGGTAGTGGGTTTATTGGGATTAACCCTAAATTTTACAAGTGCTACATTTGAAGAATAGAAAAGGACAATACTTCTTCACCAATAATTAAAAAAAGTAAAAATAAATAATGATTGTTTCCTATTGTATAGATACCTAAACAAATAATGAAGAATCACCAGTATGGTTCGATATTTAATCCATCTCAAACGTATTAACTAAAAAAACAACGAAACTTCAAACCAGATGAACTAATGTTAATGTGTTTCCTTTATCACAACTCTGACACACTACAAAATGTGCTCCATAATTTACAAATGTGAACTCAGGAACATATTTACATAAAAAGGATAATAATTGAATTTATTTGTAATGGAAACACATCACATACTTCAACAGTTGTAAGTGATGCCATTAATTCCAACCCACCTACAAAAATAATTATCAAAACATAACATAGGAGAATTTTGAAGTAGAAGTTCCCATCAATGAACTCAACTTCATTAGTATCCATCATGAAAATAAAATAACAAACCATTTTAACTAAATATAACTCAAAATCTTAATCACCAGCAAACTGGAAGTAAGGAAAATGTAATAGAGATTTCTCTTATTTTAAATATTAAATATAATTTATATATATATATTAAATATAGGATAATAAATTAATGAAACAATACTTACTCAAACTACTCACTAAATTCCATGTTGCTTCTAAATAAGCCATCAGTTTCCATTCTTTTAGAATCTGAGCCCGGTATTTTTCAAAAGAACTCTTTAAAGCTAGTGAAATTTTACCAATGTCTTGATTAAGAATACATTCCCGCTCTTCTCTTTTCTGTGCTTTCTCCTTCATGTATTGTGCTTTCTATTTCATTTGCTGCTCTTTTTTCTTAAGTTGTTGATCTTTCTCTTTTAACTTTTGAGCAAACTCCGTGGACTTTTCTCAAGTCTCTCATACAATGCATGGTATTTGTTTACTGCTGCCACAATTTTCCCTAGCGACATCCTAAGCTATTGATGGTACATGCCTCATCATAAGCTCCCATTTTATCTCTCTAAATTTGCAAGATTCGAAGCCACATTTGAGGATTTTTTATTGTTAGCAATATCTGAATCAACAGAAATGTATAGCCATGCTTTTGTCAGTGCAACATTCTCAGCTTTTGTCCAGTTTTTGTTGGAGTTAAAAGGTGAAAAGGTATTTTTTTTTGTTTTGGTGTTCGTTCTTTTATTTGGTTTGGTTGGCTTAGTAGGAATTTGAGGCTCAAAACAAGCTTTGGGGTAATTTAAAAGATCTTGAAATGAGAATCCCAAACCATGTTGAGCATATGCACAAGGGGGATATCGTGTGTTTAAGGGATTAAATGGAACACTTGGTTGGATTGGAGTGTTAAATGGTCCAAATGGGTAAGCTTGTGATAGGGAAAATGTTGGAGGAAATTGTTGAGATGAACTACGATCTTGCTACAAATCATATTGATCACTAGCTTCCACATTATTGACGCTTTGTTGAGATTGATGAATATCCATGTTATAGTACCGGTAGAAAAAAATTAACATAATTTTTTTTTATTAAAATAATTGCCTCCATGAAAGGTGCATACCTGATGATGAATTTAATGAGTAGAGTCAATTTTTCTCGCTTGTGGAAATAATCAAAATGTCTTTCTTTGGATTCAAATGAACTGCAATAACAATTTCAAAGAAAATATACACATAGTCCAAAAACAACTCAGCACTGAAAATCAATAAATGAGTAAACAAACAATACAAAAATAATGTTTACTATTATTTGAAGAAAAAAGTATAAAAATGAATGAATGAATAAATAAATAAATAAATAAATAAATAAACACTTGAATAATGTTCATTCTAATGAAAAAAATACATAACCAAATATATATGCATATCATTCACAAAAGCACTTTTGATTTGAGGGAAATAAAACAAACAAAAATCATGTTTCTCAGAAAATTAAGGCAACTCAATATTGCATAGATAGAACACACACATAATATTACAAACCATACAAAAAAAAGGATATCCTAGATCATAATAATATGAACAACTGGAAAATAAAGGTACCTGTTGTTAACTAATACAAGACAAATGCAACTACATGCTGCAATGAAGTAACTAAGTTAATGATAAGAAACAAAAAGATTAAGGAAGACAAATCGATCTGAGCATTAAGAGTTTCAAAAACTTACCCCATTTAGCATTTAATGGAAAAAGAATCTCAAGCAAACACATGCCGGTATATGGAATTGCTTGGATTAGAGTATTCATCACAATCGTCAATGCAGGGATAATAGCGAAAAGAACCATATATTCTTTTGATAGCTTTTAAGATCGATAAGACACTATATTATTACTGTTCAAGCATAATTCTTTTCTCTTGAATGACGTTCACATGTGCAATCAAACCTATCATCAAAACAAAGATATTCCAAATTTATATAATTTTTTCACTGATCTATCAGAATTCACAGAGTGAGATAAAACACAACTACATAGATATAAGTCACAAACGTAAACAATAAATGCGATAAACAGAAAAAACCTACCTCAGGAATTCAGATATGATCAATCAATTCTTACATCATTTTAAAACAAAACCCAAGTGGAAAATCACACCGTTCAAGTCACAAGAATAGGACAACTAAATAAATATTATAACTTCAAACCTAATTATGTGTAGTTTCTGGATTCTCTGAATAGATCCCCACTGGTAGAGAATTCTCAATCAAACAAGTAAAAGTTTTTTTTAACCTTTCTTTTCTAATGTGCGCTACAATAGGAGAACCCTTTCATAGAAGGGTTTGTTTAGGTAAAAGAAAAAGGAAACAAAATAAAAACATGAGACTTTGTTTGCTGTGTGATTCAATAAAAAAATTTGCTTGGTTGACATATTTAGTCAAACACTTGGTATACCAACACTCAAATTCAGGAAACTTGCATAATAATTTTTTTCTTTACTTATTGATAATCTAATAGTAGGTAGGAATAAAAACATATCTCCACACAATTGATTCAATGCTTAAAAAAAAACAATGAATTAAAATACATACCTGCTTATGACACAATATATAGATGCAGGAAGGATGAAATATTTTAATCTAATATATTTGGATTCGCGATTGAAAATTTTATAGAAGAGGAAAAAATTGAGATAATTAATAAAATAAAAAGGCGCTTCAAAACACATACTTACCGCCAAATAGGGATGAGTCAGCATCCATGACTATGAACTGCGCCCTCTGAAAATAGAAGATGGGTTGAGGCTATGGAATCTACTCATCATGCCACTAGACTTCACCGAATACATTGGAGAAATGGTTTTTATTTTTTTCCATGTGGCATGTCTAAAAGTATAATCCATATATACATTGGAGATGCTCTAAAGGTTAAGTTTGAAAAAACAAACGACTCTTAATCACAACGATTTTTTAATAGCGATTAGATTTTTAATTAGACAACTACTTGAAGTAATTGTCCATAAATCATTATTGAAAAAACAAAATCCTATTTTTTCTCACCAAATTATAAACATTACTAAGATAGCCTAATAATTCTAAAACCAAACATGAATCTCACTCCATGCATCTCACTCCATGGGACGATAGGAGTTTGTTAAAATTTCCATTTGATCACTTTATTTCAGAACTATCTTTATTTTTTATTCGAAACATCTATATTTATGGCTAGGGCTGTGCATGGTTCCTTCTGAAACCGCTCTAGAACGGGGAACTGGACCGGAACCGGTACTGGAACTAAAAAAGAATCGATTATTTGAAACCGGACTGGAACCGATACCAAAAATTATATTTTTCGGTACCGATTCCGGATCCTTGATTAGAACCAGACCACAAACAAACCAGAACCAGACCAGAACTGAAACCGATGAAGGAACTGGTTTTGCTAATAAAATAAAATAAAATATAATCGTTTTAGGCAAATTTCTTTCTAGATAAAAAAAATATATCGTTATCTTCTCTCACAATTTTTTTTTTTTAATTTTCAAATTGTATATCGCAGTTGTAATTTTTATATAAATAATTCAAAAAAGATAATATTTTTAATCTAATATATATATTTTTTTAATTTCTACATCATCGAATTGTTTCAAAACACACACACACACATATATATATATATATATATACATATTGTTATTTCAAATATATTTAGAAAGTAGAGTGTTAAATGTGTTCACCTGAACAATCTACCTGGAATATTAATTTAATTTTTAATTACTTTTTATATTACAACTAAATTATGTTAAATTACTATGTGTATGTTAACTAATTAATTTTTTAAAAAAAATTGAAATGTAGAATGTGGAGTGCTATGCGATTTATACGAGTGTGGAGAACATTTGAAACTTATTATTATTTTTATTATTATTATTTAAAATTATGCACATTTTATTTGTAAGGTTATGGAGCTTTTAAACTTATTTTCTTTGTCTAGATATCAAATTTAAATTTATACGTGAAGCTTTTGGAGATTGTTGGTATGCAATTTGAGAACCAATTTAACAATTTGATTATGGTAATTGAGAACATTAGTAACTTTCTCATTTGTGTAGGTTTGTTTTATTTTACTGGTTTTAGAATGATTATTTTGTAAATATAAATTTGACAAATGGTGATTTCACAAAAGTTTTTTAATAATTGGATTATTGTGAAAAATCTGATTATTTTCCTAGAACCAGTACTAGAACCGTACCTGAATAACTGGTACCGTTGGAACTGGAATCAGTAACGAAACCGAACTGAAACCGCACTGGACCTGGTACCGGATATAAATACTAATGGTACCGGTACCGATTCCTCAAAATAAGGAACATGTAATTCGGTTCCGGTAGCAGTTCCTTTAAGGAACCGGTACAAGAACTGGTCCTGCTCACGCCTATTCGTGGCTACAATATCACTTAATTTTTTATTTGTAATAAATTATCTTAATTTTGATATTATTTTTATTTATTAAATGTGATAAAAAATCTTTAAAAACTTTTTTTGTTTAATTAATTTATATTTTACTTTTATAATTAGTCGATGGCTTCAATATTATAGGTTTTAAATTAAAAATATCAAGAAAAATATTTAAAAATGAATCTTATTACTAAAATGAAATAAATTTATATTGTATGTTAAAAAGTATAGTATAGTGTCTTTTCACGTCTTTTTACATTTAACAACTATTTCTACACTTCATTTTTAGTACTGAATACTTATTCCAAACAGCTACTTCAACATCTAATTTAACAATTAACAACTAATCGATACTTTAACAACTAACTCAACATCTGTAACATCCATAAATCAGGGGAGAAATTTTCGTTTATTAATTTAAATATTTTACAATTTTTTATTTCCTACTCTTATGAAATTTCAAATCTGAATAAAATAGGGGAAAATTAAAACTTGAGCATAAGGAATTAGTGGTGACTAGATTGAATTGGAAGCTAAAGTCAAAGTTAATTTTCAATTTGGAAAAATATATATATTTTTTGGTTAAAATGTAATTTTTTGGGTCAAAATGACCATTTTACCTTTTTTGTTTTTTGAAAAACTTGAATTTTGAAATGGATGGTGGTTTTGAATTTTAATCATGAAAATATTTTTTTTTAAGAAGTAGGGAAGTGATGGAATTGAGTTTCGGTAGAAATTGGATTTGGAATTAGATTGGGCCCAAATTTGGCCCAATCCAAAACCAAGCCCAAAAGGTGTCATGACAACACACATAACACAACCACCAAACAACTCCCAACACTCACTCTCTTCTTCCCCCTTCTACATAAAATTTTTCTCTCCTTTACCATTGTAACGGACGGTTTTTGGCCCTAGTAGTAGGGTCATTATATTTTGGGCTTCTTAGGAGTGTTATTATTAGTGTACTTGGGATCTTAGAGTCAAGTTTCATAATTTCCTAAGTCTAAGGGGGGATGGTTCCTTGTTTTTGCCATAGTATAGAAACCTAAGTTAACCTAAAATTGGTCATAACTCCCACTATCACGATTTTGAGTGCCTCTAGTGAGAGTTTTCGTGGAGAGATCAGAGCTTCATCGCTAGGGTTTTGAAATTTGGCTGCAGTTTGAGGAGAGCATTGGTATGTCTCATCTCTCTCCCCCTAAATTTGGTGTTGTTTTGTCTAGTTTTGGGGTTTTAATTGTTGAGATTCTGTTAGGTTTAGGTTTAAGGTTTTTAGCTGATTAAAGAGTTCAATAGTTAAGGATTATAGTGGAGGCCGGAATAAGTCCGTTAAGTCAGTTGTTATGTTGCTCGTGTAAGATTCTTATTGTCTTCGTAGTGTGCATCTGATTAGTGGAATGTATAAAAAGCTTTTCTTCGTAGAGGTGGTGTTTGGATTTGGGGTTGCAGGATTCGGTCGGAGTGAATTGGGGTTTATTACGGTGAGATACGTTTTTCTGATTGGGATTCGTATTAGAGGGTTTAGGGTTCTGTCTTGTTTTGGTTGCGGGTTTAATCTGCTATGGTCAAGTCGAGTCGTGTTTTTGGCGTATGTTTAATTTATTGTATTACTTATTTGTTCTACAGAAGATCAGGATGAAGAGGCTGGTCGGGCAGAAGAGTAGACGGGTTGGTTTTACTGTGTTCTGCGCATCTATAGGTTAGCAGCGGTTTTGAGTCTAGTAGATTCTTCGGTCTATAGTTTTTTTATTGCTACATGATTCTTGTATGTATATTGTATTACTTGTACCCAAATTTACCTTTGTAAATGTTATAGGTTCAGGTGTTAACAAGCCAATAGGATAACTAGACTGAAACCTGTAGAATAATTGGAAACTCAATAATAGTATCAAATTATTGCCCTTAGGGTAGCTACTTGGTAGAATCTATGACATGCCTAGGGATAAAGGATCCTCACGATGTGACAACGGCTGGAAGTGCCACTACTGATATTGATACTGCTTGGTTCCGGCAATACTGATACTATTACTATTCTAGGCTTCGACCATCATTTTTACTATATTGTTCCCGTTTTCACTGACTAGCTACTTTGACAATATTTTGGTTATGCTGGATTTTAATAACTGCAGAATTGGGTTATGCTATTTAATTTTAATTGTGAATGTTGTGTTAGGTATCTGAGCTATTAAAGGAACAGTAATTATGCTGTTTGCTTATTGAATTGGAATTAAATGAAGTGGTCATGTAATTTTTGTGAGTTAGTTGTTGTTTTAGCTAAAAAATTACATAGTCTAAACTAAGATTCAAACAGAGATAAAATCTGGGAAATTCTGAAAAACTGAGTTGAAACAACCACAGAATCTATCAGAACGACCAGAAGTAAACTAGGAACCACCGTGTGCGCACGACTTGTATTTCGTTGGCTGGTATAACATTACTAGACTGGAAACTCTAAATAGCAACCTAAGGAACTCAGTAATAAGAGTGAAATTGATGAATGCTTGTGGGTTAATCACTTAAATCAATAACTGGCTGGTTGGTAGGATTATTTGGTATGTTGTTTGTTTTAGCAGATTCTAGGGAATCTATAAAGATGTGCATTGCATGACCCCATGATTAGAGCCGAGCCTAGGGCATTGCATGTGTATTTTGGAACTTAAGCTGTTAACTTAGACTAGTTCATAGTCTAACGTTACTTTTATCTCTTTCTTACTACTTTATAATCTGAGATTAAAACCCTAGGTTGAGTACAGGTACATCGATCAACTAGGAGCTATTTTATTTAACGAAGCACAACATCCATGTAACGCCTAACTTCTAGCCACGGCGGAACCGCAACCGGCAATAAAGATGCCACATTACATCCATTCATTATGTTCTTTAAAAGTGCAGAAGTGAAAGTGAGACGATAAAATTCAAGAAGAGAACAAATACATTGATTATAAATAAATCTTAAAGTTTCATCAACTATCTCAATTTAAACAAACAAGATCTATAACCTATCTTGAAAATTATAAAAATATCTATTATATGTCTTAAAATCCAATTAAACTGTTCATAAATGCCATAAGCTGAAAAATACCGCTAAACATTTTACAAATCCTTTAACAATGAATTGAAAGTAAATAAAAGATAGTTCAAAATCATGAAACTTGATATGCTTCGATGAGATGCTTGAACACTTTAAACTTCTCGATCACTTGTTTCACATTTCAATAGGAGAAACAAGAACAAAGGAGAAAAGACAACGTCAGACTGTCAATGTCTGGTTAGCAATCTCACACTCCAACAAAGACATACAAATGTGTCTATTAGCATACAATCATGAGGTTGGCATATAAATGAACCTAAACTATCAACCATTCATAAAGGAAAACAAACCCACCCAATTGTAGTATTTATAACGTATATATAAAACTACACTACTCATTCTAGTTCCAATTATGCTTATTGGATTCATTTAACATTTCACAAAGTCAAGGCAAGTTCATTAATAGCCATTTATACCCTCAAAGCATACAATTATACTCAATACAATGATCATACAATTTCATTCACATTAAGGAATCCATTTTTGTTTTAGATTGCCCCTAATCTAGTATCAATAATGAAATAGGATCAATTAGGCCAAAACCACCTATTAGGCTGAAGCTACACTATAGAGTCCGAAGACCAAAATCCGTAGGGCCATTTATTCTCTCTCAGGATGGAAAACTACCTTTGGATTCTATCAATTAGGCCTGAAGACCACAATACAATATGTCCATAGGTGGTGGTGCCGTCACACCCAATAGGAGTCGTCACTCATTCAATAGTGGTTAGCTAACCCAAAGGACCTATGTTTCCAATAGGTTGAGAATTCTCGGATACTTCTAATGATATGTCATTCCATCATTATTTCAACCATAATTAGGGCAATCATTTATTAGTTTATTTAAGTGATACAATACACACAATACAATTTAACATTCATTTGCTTTCATTCATCGATCTAGGTACATTACTAGTGCCTTATCCAATTATTTCCAGCTCTAACTAACCAAAACCTAAGTCTAACATGTAATATAACATTTATACATATATATATAAACAATGATTGCTCATGTACATAAGATTTAGTATTATATCAACATCACAATTTGATACATTTCAACCACATGATTCTACCACTTAGTCAATCTATTGGAATATGTTTTTAACCATTTTAATGCGCAGTTAAATAAACATACAACAACCAATATGGAGCATAAAACAAGGTTACTAACATTCCGACGACGACAACTAACTAAGCTTCACCAATACGAGCTTCGACACCGTCCCCTTCGCCTAATAAAGAATAATAACCCACATAGACAATTGATCAAAAACTTGGCACGAGAAAGAGAAACTTAATTTAATTGCTTAGAAAAATGTTGATCTAACAACCAATAGGCGGAGACGCTAATGATTACAACCCAGATTCCAACTCAATTCCATGACTAATTCGATTTCCCCCAAAGTTAGGGTTTCCTACCAATAACCCTAACTAAACCAATAGTTTAAAATAATAAACCATCACTGACAAGCCTAATTAATCATTTACAACCATTGGGAGTTAAACTAGGATTGAGAGTTCGCTTACTGGAGTCACGCCGATAAAGAGGTAGAGAGGGATTCAAGAGCAAAATTGATCGTGCGAAGTAAGTTTTTAAGAAAAGTGAAAAAAAATGAATTCAATTCGATGGATTTAGGTTGAAAATGTCTCAATTCTGTCTTTGGCGATAAGGCTGGACAGAGGCAACCGAGACTTGTCCTTTGGCACTATTGATTTCATAGACTAGCGACATGACTGGCTACATAAGGCTTATGTTACCAGCGCTGGCGACAAGGGTCTATGTCGTCTACACCTACAGTGTTATGCACTTCCGTGTTCTTCCTTCGTTTGACTTCGTTTCTATTCCGGTTTAGACAAATGGCTAAAACCACATCAATGAACATTCTTATAACAATTCAATGAACATAATATCATTGCAATTGATAAGTCTCTGACTTATATGAATTTTCCCGATTAATTCTTAAGCTTTTGTGACGAATCCAGAGTATTATCTGGTTATTTGATGATTTTGTTAAGATGTTTCAGGTGATTTAAGTTGAACAGGTAAAAGAGCGATAATCAAGATTATATGGTCGGAAAGCCGAAGTTCTGAGAAACGAGAGCACTACACTGAAGTATCTGGCGACATGACCTTTATGTCGCCAGACTTGTCGCCAACAAACAAATCAACAACCTGAGAATTTCAACATTGCGGTTGCTGGCGACAAGGACCTTATGTTGCCAGCCTTGTCGCCAGGGAACATATTCAGCAACTCCAAACTGCAAAGGTGCGGTGCTGTTTGGCGACAAGAGCCTTATGTCGCCAGCCTAGTCGCCAGAGACCGACTAGAGCGAATTCCACTTGCTATTCAAGGGTGTTTTGGTCATTTCTTAGAGGAGTCTATAAGTATGAAGTTTTGAGATGTTGAAAGTACTTTTGGCTAGATTCAGAATAAGAGACTACTGCAAGAAGCAACACGGAAGTTCAAGATCAACATCCGGAAGGCGAGATCAAGAGCGGAAAATCGGTGAACTCTTTCTCACTTTTTAGGAATGATTATGTAAGTAAGAGTAAACACGATTGCTATGTGTAACTAAACTCCCAGTCTAAGGCTACGAAGTAGC
The DNA here is from genome assembly GCA_031304145.1 of Cardiospermum halicacabum. Classification (NCBI taxonomy): domain Eukaryota; kingdom Viridiplantae; phylum Streptophyta; class Magnoliopsida; order Sapindales; family Sapindaceae; genus Cardiospermum; species Cardiospermum halicacabum. Next base: position 6,146,246 of record CM062389.1, read on the forward strand.
CGAACCATGTAACCCTAATTTGGTTATTACTTTTATGAATGAGACAGTTTTTATTCTTTCTCTTGCTTGGGCTTAATGCTTGCTTTGCTTGATCACCAATTGCATGATTTAGTAATTTATTTAATGCTTGGAAGAGGTTTATTGGATTAGATTAGGGCAAGAGAATGTGTTTATTTATGTTGCTAGGAATAGAACATAAAGTTCACATATTCAAGGATAGGTGTTTCTTAATACGTCTGCCTAAACTATTCACATAGGAATATGGAATTGGAATAGGTAGATAGTCTCATGTGTGTTTGGAGGAAACCTTGGGAATAGTAAACCTTGAGAATAAGAATAAAAGCTTGTTGACATATTAGGCATGATGGGTTACTGGTGAGGTGAATTCGTAGACCTAGAACTTAAGCTCTATATTGAATCCTTACCTTAAGAAATTAGATTTGTTTGATTTTTCAAAATATTTGCTCTCATAAATTTTACGCTTAATTATAGGGAATTTTATAGAATTGTTTTAGATTAGCTTTAGTCCCTATGGGTTCGACAACCTGAATTAAATTCACTTTACTACTTGATCACGTGCACTTGTGTGAAGAGAATCTTAGTAATTGCATCACTTTATATTATTAGGATTTTTGACATCAAGTTTTTGGCACCGTTGCCGGGGACTACGGCTATTTTATTAGTATTAATTCTTTAAATCTCTATACTTTAGGCTTTTAAATTATTTTATTTTTGTATTTGCAGAGTTGTCGTTTATGCGTAGAACTCGGAGTTCAAACATTGACCTCATCGATCCTTTTCCGGAACTAGAGAGAATTCTACGTGATAGACTGGGACAACATCGAATGGCGGAACAAGGTAGAGAAGAAGCTCAGCAGCGCCTCACCTTGAGGGAATTTATAGCACCATCTCTGAATGGGATTCATCAGAGTATTATTCCTCCGCCAGTGGAAGCAGCTTCCTTTGAAATCAAGACTTCCACAATCAGCCTGCTCCAGCATTCTTGTCAATTCCATGAGCTCTCGAATGAAGACCCCAATCAACATCTGAAAAAGTTTCTTGCAATCTGTGGAACCTTTAAGACAAACAGAGTTTCAGAAGAAGCTGTACTTTTGAGATTGTTCCCATTCACTTTGCAAGACAAGGCATGGAGTTGGCTGGAATCGCTCCCCAACGGGTCAATTACCACTTGGGACCAGTTAGTGCAACAGTTTTTGGCCAAATACTTTCCACCAGTCAAAACTGCACGCCTCAGACATGAGATAACTACCTTCCGTCAGGGAGATGGAGAAACACTTTATGAGGCTTGGGAGCGTATAAAGGAGTTGGTAAGAAAATGTCCACACCATGGTTTAGCTGATGAAATTATTATGCAGATTTTCTATTCAGGTTTGCATATCACTACGCGTTCGGTGTTGGATGCGGCTGCTGGTGGATTACTTGCCAATATGACGTATGAAGATGCGTACCAGAGAATTGAAGATATGGCAATGAGTGTCCAGTGGGAATCAAAACGCAACCCACAAAAGAGAGCAGCCGGGGTTCATGAAGTGAGTCATTATGACAAATTAGCTGCTCAGCTGGAGGGATTGACTAAGAAAGTGGATTCACTAAGTGTCTCAAGCTCCGGCAGGATTTACATCTCAAGCTCCGGCAGAGAAGAAGACTACCACAGAAGACCTGCTTGCTCAACTAGTCAAGTCACAACAACAGCTGATGCAGATTCAGACTCAATTCATGCAAGCTCAACAAGTGGAGAATAACAATACCAAGGCCTCTATCCGGAACTTGGAGGTTCAGGTGGGTCAATTGGCTCAAGCAATGCAAGATCGTCAAGCTGGGGCTTTACCCAGTAATACCCAGAATAATCCCAAGGATCAGAAAGAGTCTGTGAAAACGGTCACCTTGAGAAATGGGAGAGTTCTGAATGAGATAGAGCCAAAAGAAAAACCCACAGAAAAGAGAGGGGGTACACCCCCTAATGAAAAAGAGAAGGGGAGTAATGAGGAGATTGATTTGGGGGTCACTACAGAGACTCAAGATCCAAAAGTCAAGGCACCCCAAAATGGTAAATTGGTTGACATAGTACCACCACCTCCTTTCCTTAATCAGCTGAAGAAAAAGAAGTTGGATCAGAAATTCAAGAGATTCCTGGATGTCTTCAAGAAATTGGAGATAAATATTCCTTTTGCTGAAGCCTTAGAGTAGATGCCCAGCTATGTGAAGTTTATGAAAGATATTTTGTCCAAGAAGATGAAGCTGGGTGATTATGACACTGTGGCTCTCACAGGGGAGTGTAGCGCCATACTCCAGATGAACCTCCCCCAGAAATTAAAAGATCCTGGGAGCTTTGTCATACAATGCACCATTGGAGATCAATTTTCAGGAAAAGCTCTCTGTGATTTGGGGGCCAGCATCAATTTGATGCCCTTTTGAGTCCTTCAAAAATTGGGTCTAGGAAATTGCAAGCCTACATCGGTGACACTGCAGTTAGCTGATAGATCCCTGAAGAAGCCCAAGGGTGTCATAGAAGATATTTTGGTTAAGGTGGGGAAATTTATTTATCCTGTAGATTTTATTGTCCTAGACATGGAGGCTGATTTAGAGGTACACCACTTATCCTGGGACGGCCATTTTTTGCCACTGGTAGAGTTGTCATAGATGTTCAAAAAGGTGAGCTGGTGATGAGGGTAGAAAATGAGGAGATAAAATTTAATGTTATCAAGGCCCTCAAGTACCCTACAGAAGACCCTGAGTGTATGAGGATTTCTACAGTCCAGGAAGATCCACAGGAACTGACTGTGGAAGATTGCTTGTTTATGGATGCATTGGAAGCTGCTTTAACTAATATGATAGAAGAAAGAGAGGAAGCAGCTGCAGTAGCTTTGGAGTTAGACCAAAGTCTATACCAAGAGATAATGCAATGTGAGGTGGCTGTAGCCTCAAATCAACCAAAGCCATCCATAGAAGAACCACCAGTGTTGGAGCTGAAACAACTCCTAGAGCATTTAAGGTACGCATTTTTGGGTGATTCTTCCACTTTACCTGTCATTATATCTGCCAAACTAACCCATGAGCAGGAAGAAAAATTGCTTGAGGTTCTTAAGCAATACAAGAAAGCAATATGTTGGAAAATTGCAGATATCAGGGGGATTAGCCCCTCTCTGTGTATGCACAAGATTCTGATGGAGGGGGACCACAAACCCTCAATTGAAGCACAAAGGAGATTAAATCCCAACATGCAAGAGGTGGTGAAAAATGAGGTTCTCAAGCTACTGGATGCAGGTATTATCTATCGTATTTCTTATTCGGCATGGGTTAGTCCTGTCCAATGTGTGCCGAAAAAGGGTGGTATAACTGTAGTAGCTAATGAGAAAAATGAGTTGATTCCGCAGAGAGTAGTTACTGGCTGGCGAGTCTGTATAGATTATAGGAAGTTAAATAAAGTCACTAGGAAAGATCACTTCCCATTACCTTTTATTGATCAGATGCTGGATAAGTAGGGGGTCATTCCTTTTATTGCTTTCTAGATGGGTACTCAGGATATAATCAGATAGCCATAGCTCCAGAAGAACAGGAAAAGACCACTTTCACTTGCCCTTATGACATTTTTGCTTATAGGAGAATGCCTTTTAGGTTATGTAATGCCCCTGCCACTTTTCAGAGATGTATGATGGCCATTTTTTTCTGACATGATTGAAAATACATGGAAATATTTATGGATGATTTTTCAGTCTTTGGCACATCTTTTGATCATTGTCTAGAAAATTTAGGTTTAGTGTTAAAGCGATGTGAGGAGACTAATTTAGTCTTAAATTGGGAAAAGTGTCACTTCATGGTCACAGAGGGTATAGTGTTAGAAGTGGATAGAGCAAAATTTGAAGTAGTTGAAAAACTTCCTCCCCCATCTTCTGTTAAGGCTGTTAGGAGTTTCTTGGGTCACGCAGGATTTTATAGAAGATTTATTCGTGATTTTTCCAAGATTTCTAAACCTTTGAGTATGTTGTTAGAAAAAGAAAATTCTTTTCAGTTTGATGATAATTGTTTGCAGGCTTTCTATGCTTTGAAAAACAAACTGGTCTCTGCTCCGGTGATTATTTCACCCAACTGGGACCTTCCTTTTGAACTAATGTGCGATGCAAGTGATTTTGCAGTTGGAGCTATTTTAGGTCAAAGATGTGATCGTGTATTCCACACCATCTACTATGCCAGTCGTACATTGAATCATGCTCAATGCAACTACACCACTACTGAGAAGGAATTATTAGCTGTGGTCTTTGCAGTTGATAAATTTAGATCTTATCTGATAGGGTCTAAAGTTATTATTTTTACTGACCATGTAGCTATCTGGTATTTGGTGGAAAAGAAATATAGTAAGCCTAGACTAATTCGTTGGGTTTTACTGCTGCAGGAATTTGATTTGGAAATTAAAGATCGAAAGGGAACTGAAAATCAAGTTGCAGATCATTTGTCTAGGTTGGAACACCTTCCTCTAGAGACTACTGTGGACATTAATGAGAGCTTCCCAGTTGAACGGCTCTATGCTCTACAAGCAGCACAGGCTCCATGGTATGCGGATTATGTCAACTACATAGTTTCGAATGTGGTTCCAGATGACCTCTCCCCACATCAGAGGAAGAAATTCTTTCATGAATCTTGGAGGTATTTGTGGGATGAACCTTTTCTTTTCCGTAGGTGTGCTGACAATATTTTGCATAGATGTGTTCCTTGTGAAGAAGTTGAGCAGGTTATACATCGCTGTCATTCGTCGGAATATGGAGGACACTTCTCTACAGATAGGACAGGTAATATTTCCAAGAAGTGGGAGATGCGTTAGAAAGGTATTCTTGAAGTAGAATTATTTGATGTTTGGGGCATTGACTTCATGGGACCCTTTCCCCCATCCAGCAAGAATGAGTACATTTTGGTCGCTGTTGATTATGTCTCCAAGTGGGTTGAAGCCATTGCAACCCCAACAAATGATGGGAAGGTGGTACAAAAGTTTCTCAAGAGTCATATTTTTGTGCGGTTTGGGATTCCAAGAGCAATAATCAGTGATGGGGGCACACACTTTTGCAACCATCTCATTGACCGGCTATTGGCACAATATGGGGTAAAACATAAGATCACCACTCCTTATCATCCCCAAGATAGTGGTCAAGTAGAGATCTCCAATCGAGAGCTTAAGGGCATTCTTGAGAAGACGGTGAGTCGTACCAGAAAAGATTGGAGTTCAAAGTTAGATGACGCTCTTTGGGCGTATCGCACAACATTTAAGACACCGATTGGGATGTCTCCATTCCGATTAGTCTATGGAAAGAATTGTCATTTACCTGTGGAATTGGAACATAAAGCTTTTTGGGCAATCCAATACCTGAATTTTGACCTCAAGCCAGCTAGAGAGAAAAGGCTCTTACAACTAGAAGAATTGGATGCATTCTGACTTGAAGCTTACGAGAACTCTCGGCTATATAAAGAAAGAACAAATAAGTGACATGATCGGCACATTATGCGTCGTGAGTTCACTCTAGGTCAGCAAGTTCTACTTTATAACTCTTGTTTGAAACTGTTTCTAGGAAAACTCAAGTCTCGGTGGTCCGGACCTTTTCGAGTTCATCATATACATGAAAATGGTGCCATAGAAGTGGAAGATGAGAATGATGGCCACAAATTCACGGTCAATGGTCAGAGGCTGAAATTTTATTACGGAGGTGATAGGGATATCCCAGTTGCTACCGTACAATACTTTGATGAGAAATAGAGCACAGCAAGGTCGGACCGACGACGTTAAATAAGGCGCTAATTGGGAGGCAACCCAATATTTTCGTTCTTCACATTCGGTTTGAGTTTCTTTTATTTTTGCTTATGTTTATATTTTATTTCTCAATGATTTTTCTTTGTTGGGTGTGTGAAAAAAAAAAGTGCAGGATGTGCAGGTCTGAACGCTTCTGGCGACAAGCCCTCATGTCGCTAGCACACGACTTAGATGACTCAAAAAGACAAGCTTCGGTCCAGTCTGGCGACATAGCCTTTATGTCGCCAGCTATGTCGCCAACGTTCGACACAGGCTCGCACACATCTCAGCATTGGCGACAAGCCCTCATGATGCCAGCCATGTCGCTAGAGCTCGACTTTTCACGCGCATATTCATCAGCGCTGGCGACATAAACCCCTTGTCGCCAGCCTTGTCGCCAGTGAGCGACAACCAGCATACTTCACAATCAACAGCAGCTGGGTGCGCGCAGGTGAGTAGTTTTTCTCTTCTTTCTCGCTCACAACCTCACCAAACACACACAAATCACTCACTCACCACACTCTCTGCCGACAATACACACTCACCGCACACACACAAAACAAACTCCACACACTGTCATCATCACCAACCCACTGCCGAAGTTCTCCGACCACCCATTATTTAGGAGTTACACTAGAATGTCTATGAAAATCGAAAGTCAAATTCAGTTCGAAATACTGAATAGTTGCATTTCTGAATTTTCCCTTAAACTTTGGATTCTGTAATTGAACTAGTATTTTGTTATTATTGTCTATTGGAACTTATAAGCACTTTGGGCTATTATTGCTTTTGGATATTGATATGTTGGGACATATTTGATTATCTTATGACTGATTCAGATTTTTATAAGTGAACTAATTTTTCAATTATAAAATATTACATGTTATAGATATTGCATTAGGTGTGTAGCGTTAGGCTCCTATCCTATGGTTCTACCAAAGTGGCGGTTTGGCATTACAAGCATAAGCAAACCCTAACCTTCAATCCTCTTCATTTATTTACTACAGCCACCACCATCTACCTTCATTAATCACACCAACAATCTCCATTAAATCTTTTAGTGCTCTTTTGGCATCTAAAGGTCCTAATTTTCAAGGTAATAAATTTCAACTCTCTGGATGGTTATTTCAAAATTTGCTATTGGTCTTGTATTTCAATATATTTTATTTGTTATTGAGTTAATTTTGAACAATTAGAAGGTGTCTTGAACTTCCAATAAGATCTAGGTAGTTACTTGCCATGAAACCACCATGTTTATGCTCTTGAAATGATGAGTTTGGTCTTATGAGGGTTTGATAATGCTATTTGTAATGGTTTGAGCTTGTTTTGATTTGGATTCCAACTCTTAAATGGTTATAGGAAGCCACCAAGAGGAGGAAGTTCAAGAAAGGTGTGATACATAGCTTGGAAAAGCTTCAATTAAGGTTAATAATTTCGTTTTACACCCTATATTATTGTTTGATGGTTGGTGTATATTTTAGAATAGGAAACTTGCATTAGAAACCATTATTAAGGTGTTATGTTTGCTACACATAGTTGAATGTAGCTAAATTGATGTAATTGAAATGATTGTGTTAAGTATGATGGAGATTGTATGGATTGATTACCATTGATGATTGTTGACGATTAATGATGATATTGGATTGTGTTTGATACATTGAAGACTTGATAGTGTCTTATAGCTAATTGAGAATAATTGAATTTAATGTGTCTAATGGCTTAGAATGAGATGTAGGCTAACTTGATATTTTTACCCTTGAAGGGTCTTGGTTGATTGGTAAATTTGCGAAAAAATGACCAATATTAATGATACTTAGTAACACTTAAATGCCTCATAAACTTGCTATAGATTGTATAATGAAAGACATGCCTAGGGATAAAAGTATCTCAACCCATGAATGTATCATGGTTAATAGGCTCAGATAGTCTACTTATAGGGTGACGACTTACGAGTTTACCTGTCTTGGGATAAAGATCCGCCTACGGCTTTGATGCAATCTTACAGTGTTAGAATCGTCTTGGAACTTCGGTTCAACTATGGGCTTGCCATTCTTGGGACTTCGGTCCATTTTGATTCTGTTTTTGAAACTATTGTGATGTTTACGGGCATTATTGTAAAATTTATAAATTGTTGACTAATGGGCTTAATAATGTCATTGGAAATGTTCTTATAATGGAAATTAATAATGTTATTGATAATAGAATAGATAATGAAAATGGATAACGATATTTATGATGAAATTTGTTAATTGGTATATAAAGAGTGACTAAAAATTATAATAAGGTGTTATGTTTATATGCGTATAAATATACATCATGTCTATGAGTGTTAAAATTGATTTTATACTGTGAAGAGAGGTTAGGATATGGTTTTTGGTTAAAAGTGGTTTGCTACTTTAAATTTGTTGAGAGATATGCAAAACCAGTGCGTTACACAGTCAGTATAATAGGCTGTGTAAATTGAGTATACTGAGAAAGTAAAGAATCAGTGCTCTACATGGTCAGTATGAAACTACACAGTCAAACCGTGTAAGTTGTTGTTTTTTAGTTCTAATGGGAGAAAACCACACGGACCGTGTGGATATATATGGTTAAGCCGTATTTCATGTTGCTACTTTTAGTTTTTGTTTGTATTTTTTATTTATTTCAATGTATAATTTTTATTTATTTATTTATTATTATCATTAATTTTGAATGATTTTGTAGGTTTTTTTCATCCTTAAATTTAGAAAACTTCTCTTAGGATAATAATCCTTTCAAACATTATTTATCTAAGCATTGTAAGTTGAAGATTACTTGTCTAGGATGGTGTGATTCCATTTATGAATTATATGATTGAAAATTGACTTTAAATTCTTCTAATCCTACTTAATCTATAATATGCTTGATTTTGTGCTATTTCTTTATCGATCAATAGAATTGTTTGCTCGTATCACTTGTATGAATATAGCGGACTCTAGGGGGTCTGATAGATGCATTTGCTTGTACATTCATTCCCACTGAGGTAAGAGCATGTTGTGTATCTTTGTTAGGGTATGAGATTAAAAACTAGGCATTCGATAACCTAACCCCCTTTCTCTTTTATTTTCGTTTATTCGTTTTCTTTTGTACCTAAATGGTAACCAGGGGTGATCGAGCATAGCTATCGAAGGGTACAGTGACCTTCGAGGAGATTTATCACATCATGCACCACTCATTATTTTTGGAATATTATTATATATTTGACTTATTTATAAATTTGTAAAACTACCCTATTATTTTTGTCAACTTTCTTAATTTCTTTTAGGGGAGTTGAAACCTAAACTAAGACTTACTTTTTATATAATGTTTTAGTTTTGGACTATTTATCGTTGTAATGATTTTGTAAACTAATTGGTATTATATTGCAAGATGCATTCAAGAAATTATACTCTTGATTTGTGTATGAGATAAAAAGCATATTTAGAGATATTAAATTGTAAATCGTATTTGAACTATAAGAGCTTGGAAATTGTTTTGTAAATTGTAATTGCTTTGTAATGTTGTAGTTGGACTTCTTATCACGGTCTTGACTGGGGTGGGGGTTCGACGTCACAACATCTAATGAAATAGCTAGTGCCAAACACACACTTTGTCTACCCAAGACAACCTCCTAGAGGCATTAATGGACTTTCTAAATTCAATAACAAGCATTTACGGAATTTAAATACTCAAAGTTTAAAATTTATCATCTAAGGGGTTTAAGAAACCCTACCAATAAATGAAAATTGACAATGAGGCTTTAATTCTTCTTAGAACCAATAAATGAAGTTGTAAAGAGTAGTTGGAAAGGTTAAATGGGATGAATTTGGTAGCATGGAAGTGATGAATGTGGTTTTTGAGCTTTAAGAGGGGGAGGAGTGTGTGTTGATTGTTTGGAGAGATGCAGGGGAGAAAAAGGATTTTGGGTAGAGAAGAGTGGAAGTTAATTTACTTATAATTGTGTTGGTATTTAATTTACTTATAATTTGTGGAAGTTATCAAATCTTTATATGTTAATGTGTAGTTATATATTCAATTTATTTATTAAGTATTAGTTGGCAAATTTTATGAACATTACCATTCGAACCTGTGTTTAAGTCGATGTGTTAATGAAATTGATGTGTTTATTTATGAATTTGCATTTCTATCCTGATCTCTAGGAATCTTATCTTTCTTTGTAATTTCTCTACTCACTTTAAAATATAATAATAAGAGCTATAAATTGAAACTTAAATTACAGGAAAAATCTAAGTGTTGTCTCTTATTAACGGGGTGTAGGTAAAAGTTATGCTCTCAGTAGAAACGTTTTTAATTATATATATATATATTTGTTTGACATTTATGAATAGGATTCTTTACTTTGGATGTGAATGATACATATTATTAAAAATAATTACAAAATGAATTAGTAATTATGAAACAATGTTCCGTAATCGTGGTCCGTCCGTATCCGATCCACTATTACAGAAATGGTCTGAAAAAAATAATATAAACTACAGTTCTGGAATAATCCAACCCGTTTAGACCCGTATCCGTATGGACCGGATACAGATTATCCGCAGATAATCCGTAGTATAATAAGTGAATCCATAGCATAATACGATCACCATTATATAAATCCAACCCGTTTATATTCGTAGATAACCCGTAATATATATATATATATATATTATCTAGGGAATCTATCTATATTATACTAATAAAACATTTTGAAAAGTGTTTTAATTTATAGTGAATTCATAGTATAATACCACTATCAAGTTTTGCATCAAGACATATATATAAGTTAAACATCACAATTTAATATAGTTCCATAGTTAGCATTGATGTAAAAGTTTAGGATACCTATATTTATTTTTATTAAACACATGCAATGTAAAGAGAATATCCCAAGCAAAATATATGGTTTTGTAAGTAACAACCAACATTATTTGATCTTATTGTAAACTTAAAAAAGAAACAAGTAAATTAATGTCGAATAGAAGATTCATGGATCAGAAGGTGGTTGATTAAGATCAAGTGGAAAGACTCTCCTTGACCTTGTTGTTTTCATGTGAGCTTGTAGAGCAACTTCATCTTTTAGATTTTGAAGACATGATTTCAAAAGGTGAAGCTGAGATAGAGTAAGTTCCTCAATAGAATTCTCCCACCACTGTTTTTCAGATTTCTCATTTCTCATTTGGTTCAATTCATCTCCTCGTTTTGTTTCTACTTCAATATCATTTCGGATCTGAATACCCAATACATTATTTAATAACATAATTAAATCTAAATAATACTTAAATACATATAATAAGTGATTTGATCATAAAATTATCACATATGAGGAGGTAAAAAGAGTGAGCTCTTAACATTACTTAATACCAAAACTCATTTACTTTTTTTCATTATTTTTCTAAAATATCACATTTCAAAAACATTTTCAAATTACACCCGGTGTTGAAAATATTCCTCAAATTATTCCATTTTTTAAAATATTTCTCAAAGTATCTCTAATTTAGATTTTTTTTATTTGGTTTTCATGGAAAACGTTAATAGTTTAAGTGGTTTCATTAACAGATTACATTACCTAAATTACTCTTAATTTAAAAAAAAAAAATTCCTAAACTTCTCCCAAATTAGTTTTTGGATTTCGATTTGGTGAAAACATTAATATTTTAATGTTAACTGCTAAACATATTCCAAAAATATCCTCTCTTTGTTTTTTTTTTGTTAACAAATATCATTACTATTTGCATTTTTCGCCATCGTCAAGGCATTTTGAAACCAGATTATGAGACAGGAAAATTGAATAATTATTTTCAAACTAATTATTTTTAGAGAATAATTTAAAAAATGGAGTATGAAAGAAGAATTTTTCTTCCTTTCAATTGCAAAACTACTAAACGTTAATTGATGTTTTGCAATATTCTAATTTTATAAATAGTCTTAGATATTTAACACAAAGTAATGAATAATTTACCTTGTTGATTTTTTGATTAAGCTCAGAAATGGTGTCATTTCTTTGATTAAGTAAAACCTCGGCCGATCGCGATAATTTCTGTGATTTACCAGTCTGAAACTGATTGACCAAAGCTTCAATGCTAGGATGACCAAATGAAAAGGCTTTACCCTTAGGAGAGAAAACAATGATAGCAATCTCAACACCACATAGTATAGCTAATTCACTAGCCTTCTTAAAAAGGCCTAATCGACGTTTTGAAAATGTCACCTGAAGATGGTTTATATTTGAGATTTTAACCATCTTCACCTTTTACTTTCCTCTTGTCTTCTTCATCACGATCATAGAGATTTTAGTTGATTATAGAAGATATGCATGTTTATTATATATATAAATTTTTTTTTTTACCAAAATAGTGAATAGTATTTGATAAGTAACGCGTTTTCTTGTATCTGAATTAAGTTAATTTCATATAAGTTAATCAATATCTGCATAAAAGAGATATCACATATCAGATATCAGTGTGTGTTAATTATTATTACCACATTTTGTACGCTAGTGTGTTTTTTTATTTAATATTTATTAAATTTTCATATTTGAATAAAAGGAAATTGTGTATTTTGTTTGGAGTAGAGTTGTTTTCTGGAAGACTTATATAATTCGGAACTACCATGTCATTTGTAAGTTGTGATGTATTAAAATTATTTATTTGTAGTGTAAATATAAGTTAACGAATTATGTTATTATTGGGAAAACTCGACTATCTTTGATATCACTTATTTAAGAAATGAGTGGTTCATTGCAATGGAGATAATATTGATAACCATCAAGTAAAAGAAACATGCACAAGGTAAGATAATAAATATAGAAAATTAAACACAAGATTTTTAATGTGGAAAATCAATGCAATATATATATATATATATAACTGTTATGACGATGAGATACCAATTCATTATGTAACAAAATATCAACAATTATAGGTAGAATATCATTCTCTACCTCCCCAAGCTTATTATGTTGGTCATGGTCTCACATACAAGCTCTTCTCACAAGATAACAAAACTTGATTCTAGAATTGAAGATCTTCATGATTCCTAGACCCCTATTAGAAACCTACTAAATCTAACTAACAACATCTACATTATTCTGTTAGAATATCTTATAATATATATAAGGGTTATTTCCAAAAAAACCCCAATTTTTTCAAACATTTCACTTTGAGCTCCGGTTTTGAAAAGTTTTTCAAAACCACCCCAAAAATCAAAACAACTAGGTGCATTTGTGTGTCAAACCTCATACTTGAATTTCAAATAAACGCATTTGCATATTGTTGTTGGTGTGTGAGATTGCTAACCAGACATCGATAGTCTGACGTTGCTTCTTTTTCCTTTTTCTTGTCTCTCTTATTGAAATGTGAAACAGGTGATTGAGTAGATTAAAGAGTTCCAGCATAACATTAAACCATGTCAAGTTTTTCTTGTTCTCATTTTTTAACTATGATTGGGAGTTGTTATTTATGTTTTGAACTAGTATTTCAAGGGATTGTAAACCATATTGGTATTTCAATTTATGGTGTTTTAAAATGATTATTAGGGATTTGTAAGCTATTGTAATATTTCAAGTTTATGATGATTGAACAATTTATTATGGATTTGTATTCTATTATTTGGACATTTATTATCAATTGCGAAATATGTTCATGGATCTAATTGATAAACAAACTATTTTATACTTTATTTCATTGAGTATTTCCACACTTTAATAGTAGAATGAATGAATGTAATGTGGTGTCCCAGTCTCCGGTTGCGGTTCCGCCGTGGTTGGAGGTTGTGCGTTACATTCCGGATCTGGGCTAGTTAGGTTTTTAATACCTTTTCCATTCTTTTTGCTCCTCTGTCCCCTCTTGCGCTTACTATTCATGAAGCAACCTAAAGCTTTGTGAATAGTAAGCATAAGAGGGAACAAACTTCTATTTGCGGCTGTAAGGGTAATAATTGTATCATTAGCATATCTTTCTATAGTCATGATAATGCGGCCTATGCATCATGTCTATGGTGTGGGTTACCTTTCATTGACTTTTGGAGGGAGAGCAACTCGAAGTTTAAGATTAATTTCATAAAAATTAATCACATGCGCGCATGTTGTGGTTCATACGAATATAATCGTGATTTGGCAGTACTTTAGGGTGTCAGACTGCTTGGTTGGGACTAAACGCATTTGATGTGGAATCATATCGATCCTAAGATGTACCCAAAATGAATTTTAACTACTCTCTCCCTATATTATGGGATGAAGAATTTGGTTCATTGGTCACATCAGTTATTTGCATGCATAGCCATTCAGTATTGTATAGTATGATAGTCGTATATTTGTTACTTGTCATAGGGGTTGGGTATATGTTTTTCTTTTTCATGGTTGCTCTGATCATATTGTTTGATGTGAGAGTTCTAAATATGATGTATTTTTAGGGTTACATTACTCCCTAGCATGACTAGGTATGATGACTACGACTGAAGGATGTGACGAGCGATTAGGTAGTCAAACTATCTTTTCCGAATCCCCATCTTGGTTAAGTCCTTATATCTATGATTGCTCAGATAAGAGAAATAACATAATTAGAGGAAATTCTGCTAGACTAAGAATATGGACGAGTCGTTAATATTATTTGTGTTTATCTACTTCGAAATCCAGAGTTGCAAAGTCAAACAAGGGCGAGAAACTGAATGTTGACAATTACGATATTTGACACCGTAAGTTTTAGTATATTCTAGAGGAACAAAAGACCTTTAAAACCTTAAGAAATATCGTGGTTCAACCTGAGCGAGGATAATTTGCATAGACTAGGCGTAATATAGAAGCATATATATATATATATATATATATATTTGTATATATGTCCTAGAAGCACAATAATAGCATTGCGAGGATCTCAATCCTTTCCAGTTTGGCCGATGACCTCATGCATGCATATGAGGGTTATGAGACGACCCAAGACATTTAGGTTGCTTTCCAGGAAAAAATTGTGGTGCATCAACCATGATACTTTTGTGGTTGACAATTACTTTTGACATTGACAAGAAGCATAGGGATCACAGTTTATGTTAGCATCTCCGGGAGATGGCTAACATGATGTGAGTGCTTCGGTCAGCCTGTCACGTCCTTACAGAATAGCAGCAAATGCAAGTGGTGATCCAGTCCCTTCCGAATAACTATAAAAATGTAAAGATAAACATGATGCATAATGAAATATCAAAACATTAAATGATATTTGTCGTCATGTTAAGCTTAAGGATGAGCATTTGGGGGTGACTAAATCCTTGAAGTAGCTTTATATGACTAGACTAGTGAGTGCATGAATAGTGATAGAGAAGTCACAATGAAGAAAAACCCATATTTCATTCTACACAAAACTCTTTATTTCCAGAGTTTTATTATTTTTTTTGGTAGTCTTTTTAAGAGTGTATTTTCTATTGATAGATAACCCATGTACACAGATCTCTTACAATCACATTTGTGTGATTCTCTCCTGATCTGATAAGGTGGAAGTTGAGATAAACACAACTTCCGACCATTTGTGGGTTTTAGGAAAATGGGCTGGGCTATTAGTGCGGTCCACTAAAAAATGTTACTAAATCCAACAAAAACCTTATTTCTAACACTAAAAACATCTTTCCCTCTAAAAACGGCTATTCAGTATATATTCGGGGTCACGTTTCAATTTTTTTTAAATGGTGATAATTTCGAATATTTTTACAAATCAGAGTATTTCGAAAATAATATTTTAAAGTGTGTATTATTATACTCCATCTGTCACATAGTAATTGGGACATTAGGGTTTTATATCAACTAATCTTGTTTCACATGTTGTGACTTATGTATAATATTTGTGGCCAAAAATAATTAATTAATTTTTTTTTTTATTTTTTTATTTTTTTATTTTTTTACATTAACTATCAGGAGTGATACCAAATTTTTATTTTAGGATTCTAAAAAAATATACTAAGAAATTTTAAAGGTTCATAAGTTGGCTAGGTAAGTCTAAATAGAGTTGAATTATCTGCTAGTGTGATATCCATTTGGACAGATGGCTAAATTGAATTCAGACTTGTATTTGAATTTAAATAGATTGAATCTGATGCTCATAGTTCATTTAAACAGAAGAGAATCATTTGACCTTAATTCACGAGCATACATTATTCTTGCTCAACTCTTATTTCAATTGAAACAAATTTTGGGTTAAAATATATTTATTTTATTTTAAATTTAATTATTACAAATTAATTTTATTAAAATTTTCATCTTTGATAAATATATATAATCGGAATCCATAGTATTTCGATAACGGTAATATTTCGTGTAATATTTTCCGAGTCAGTTAAGTATATTATTTGGTATCCACGTGTCACACTACACCAAAGTTAACGTGGTCTGACCCTCACTAGATCATCACTGCCGTAAGGATAAGAAAAATGGGACTCATCTCTTTCAAAAACTGAACTTGCCCTCTGTTGATAAAACGCAACACAACCGAACGAACAACACTCACTTGAAGGACCAAATCGAACAGAAGAAGAGAAGGAGCAAAAATGCCAATCTCGACATTAACACCAATTAGACCCTACTACCCAACTAGACCGCCAATTGCATCTCTCAAGTCCTCCTTCCTCCGACCCACAACTTCCATCACCACCAAAACCCACCCCTTCATCTTCTTCACCAACAAAAGACGCTCCAATACCCACACAGTTTGTATGAGCATGGAAGCAGGTGTTGGTGTCATGGGGACAAAGCTCGGCATGATGTCTTTCTTCGAACCCAACGGCACTGTTGTGCCCGTCACCGTTGTTGGCTTCCGTGAAGGGAACATTGTCACCCAGATTAAGACTGAGGCCACTGACGGCTACGACGCTGTTCAGGTGGGTTACAGGAGAGTGAGGGATAAGAAATTGACGAAGCCTGAGCTGGGTCACTTGCAGAAGTCTGGGATTATACCTATGAGGCATTTGCAGGAGTTTAGGTTGCAATCGATTGATGGTTTTGAATCTGGACAGAAGTTGGACTTTGCTGAGCTTTTTGCTGAAGGTGATCTTGTTGATGTGTCTGGGACTAGCATTGGCAAGGGTTTCCAAGGTTAGTGAGTGTTATTGTGGAGTTTGTTTAGTTTATTGTGGATATGGGGTTAACTGTTAGGTATTTGTTAGGATTTTTGAAACAAATTGTGTTAAATGAAAGTTTGATTAGTGGGTTTTAGTTACTTTGTTTATCCTTATCTAACTGTTATGCATTGTTGGTGTGAGTAATTTTTAAGGCATGATTAGTGAATTCTTTGTTGCACTGTCCTGTAGCGTTTCTGAGTTTGGATTAACTCTGCAGTGGTAGGAGATTCCTGGTTGTTAAAGAGAGAAATATTAGAATTTTGTTGTTCTACTTTTATCAACTGATCATGGAAGGCTAAATTTAGCTGGAACCAAATTGAAGTAAACTAGTATCATTTCACTCTCCTTGTTATGGTTTTTAGTTCATTCTTCAGAAGACAATTTTAGGAACTCAATGGTGTAAAATTTCAGGGTAGCAGTTTGTCTGTTGCCTAAATCTAAAAACATATTGCTTATACGTATACTATATCAATATTCACTGTCTTGGTAAATGATGTTGATGTATATCTCAGCTGTTTGTGTTATTTGAATCCCATTTTCAGTCATGTAAGTGTTGCTAATGTTAAAGTTCAATATCATAATGAAACTCAACGAGTTCGTAGTCCTACTCTTCAGTAGGATACAATTGCTTAAAAGTTAATCATGGTATGTCCCTTTGTTTGTTTATTTATTTTATTTAATTGTTAATGTGTACCCGTGCATTGTCTGTTAAGTTCGAATTGAGTGAACATTCTTTTTGGGTCATAAATTAACAGCTATTATTATGGTTGCCTCAAGAACTAAAAATGAACCCATATAGGAAGACATCAGTTGTCCTTAAATAATTTTTGAGAATGTTTTGTGTTGGAAGTGTCCGTTGCGTTGAAACTAATCCGTTTGTTCTTCTTGTTTTCTTGTTCACAATTCTGTGCAGGTGGAATTAAAAGGCATAATTTTAAAAGGGGTCAAATGACCCATGGTTCCAAGAGTCATAGAGCTTTGGGGTCTATTGGAGCTGGAACAACACCTGGACGTGTATACAAGGGAAAAAAAATGCCAGGAAGGATGGGAGGAACAAAAACAAAGATCCGAAAGCTGAAGATTGTAAAAATCGACAATGATCTTCGTGTTGTGATGATAAAAGGTGCTGTTCCTGGTAAGCCAGGAAATCTTCTGCGTATAGCGCCAGCAAAAATAGTTGGGAAGAACATACCAAAAAGTTAGGTTTGTGTCATTCTAGCTTGATTTATTTTTTACCTATTCAGTTCTGCATTGTCCAAAAAGAAACAAGAGTTTTTGATGTATCAGTTCCCATAACGGTTTTTATGTATCCGTGGCAATGTGCTTTAGGTAAAATGTATTGCATCTGGTTGATTATGTATTTAATATGCAACTATAAGAGCTAATATCTTTCCTACAAAAGGTATAATAGTGTAAGTGATCCATCTGGAATGTGTTTAGAATTCTTAAAGCATCTTTGGTGGGGTATCGATTTCTCTACGCCCAAATTGTGAAAAATAATTGAAAAAAATAAAGTAAAATTTTGTTATACAAAATGAAAATAAAATGGGGCAGAAGAAGAGAACAATAAGACAATGAAATAAATTGGTTAATTTAATAGATAATGTAATGGAAGTTTACTTGGCAAGGAATGTTTTCCGAGTATGAATAGAAATAAATTTTTCTGAGTGGTATGAAGGAGGATGCATAGTTTTATATATTCATTAATGATACGATCATGACTATATATAGTCTCTTGGAAACAAGATAAATTATATACAGTATGACCTCTGTCTTTATATATATATATATATATATATATATATATATATATATATATAATTCATATGTGTATTCATGTTTATGAGGGTGGAAGCCAATTACTTACATTCATCGTTTATAACACTTCCTCTTAAATTTCATCATTTTCGAATTTTAACTGTTTCGTTAAAATTTTGCCAGAAAATTCAATAGGATAACCATATGGATGAAGGAAAAGTAGTACGGTTGAATCTGGACATTTTATATTCCCTTGATGAGAATATCCGTAATTTCGATTTTCAAATTTTAGGGGTTCAACATTTTGATTGTGAAATGATTTGAAATCGATAAAATCATTATCTATTTTCTTGATTTCATAATTAGATATCTTGAAAATTAGAGTCAATTTGTCAAAATTTAAATTTCTCTTCTAGAGAAATATTTTGCTTTCCAGGTGAGAGAAAATTAATCTCATCATCAGCAAATCTAGCTGAAAACAAATCCACCACCAATTATTCCATATATCTAATAATCGATGGAATCAAAATCCACATATATATAGTCCTAATATCTTTAAAGTCTCATTATCATTCTCAATGATGGAATAACATGTGCATTTACAATATATCTAAATATTCACAAATATAAGTCGTTAGAAGAATGTCCAAATGGAGAATATTGATTATAAGTTGTTGGGAAGTTTCGAATTAGTACGACAATATGCAATATTGAATGTCCCCAAACAGAAACTGGAAACTTAGAGCGCTTTAATAAATTTCGAACAATTATCTAAAGGCGCTTAACTAATGATTCAGCTAATCCATTTCGGGTACAAACATGCAAAACTGGATGTTCAATATCAGTTCCAAATATTTGATTGTATTCATCGAATGTTTTCAATGTAATTTACTAGCATTATCAATTCTTATACTCTTAACAGGGTAATCTGGAAATGAGCTTGTAATCTGTGTTTAGTAATTTCGAAAAATAACCTTAAATTAACAATAAGCACATAGAATCTATCTTGTAGATGCGAAAATTAAAACATAGCATAATGGAAGGGTCCATTTAATATATCCACGTATATCCATTAAGTTCTATATATAAAATCGTGGATATTGAAACCCTACTTTTGTAAACAAAATATTTATTATTGATATCTCTTCAGGAGAATATGAGATACAAATATTTGTGAGAAGTTTCTAGCTCATTACATATATTTCCATTATTAGTAGGATTTTACAATTCCTTAATGGAACTCATTTTAAATTCGCAAATGTTTCTATGCATCTTTTGGATCTCAGATGGACAAATAATTATAAAACATTTTGGGATATGAGAACTTCTAGTTCTCGATAGCAAGTGCTTAGTTTTTCAATCTCAAGCTTCTGGCTTGTTTTATTTAAAGTAAATACATATGTTCAACACATTTTTCATCCATTATATTGTTAATAATAACTAAAGTTCTTCCGGACTTGGTATAATATGAAACATTTTCTGTATTCAATTTAATATTATTAGGTAACAAAATCATTGCTCTTTTGGAGCCTTTACCATACTAATATTGCTCTGTTATAGCATTTTATTAGATTATCACAGCTCTTCTAGAGCAATATATCAAATTATCATGGCTCTTCCAAAGCTTTCTTATCACGATTCTTCTGAAGCAATTTCTCAGGTCTACTGGATATGATATAACATTCACTTTTCACTTGAACCGAAATCAATTACAATAAATGTCCTCATAATCACATTATAATATGTGACATTAAACCGAAAGAAAGGTAGAAGGGAGAGATAAATAAAATACAAAATTTGAGAAAAGATAGGAAATATAGAAACCGGTAGTCTTGATCTTGATCTTTAGGTCTTGGTTTTCATCTTGATCTTGTAATAATATAATGACTTTCAGATTTCCACATATAAAGAAAAAATTAACATAACCTTAATAGGACCCTAATTCATTTATGGATATCTTCGGTTAATAGATTTTAATTCCCAAAGACATTGAATTCAATTTCCATAAGTCCTAGTTATTATTTCAATTCTTCGGGAATTCAATTTCCTTCTATTATAATTTCGTTATAAACGTTCTACTCCTGGGGAACAATTGGATCACTATAGGAATGTCCATAAATTCTACTAGAATTACGACCTCATCCTTGATCACTTCCAGATCATCTTTATATTCATTTATATTATCATTTCTACGTTCAGAACTACGACCATGATTATAACTACGGTAACCATGACTATTTCCACAGTTTGGATTTCATTGTAATGCACATTCACTTCTAGGAATGCTTGAGTACCAACAGGGCATCATTTCACTGACAACTGGTTCTGTTTTTCAGAAACATCCAAAATTTTAAGCAAATCATCATGGAATGTTCTTTTCCGATATTAGTGTTGTAAAACCGTCTAGAAAAGATAGAAATGGTAAATGTTTTCGCTAACATTTCATAATTATAATTGATTTCTACACATCTTTTTAATTTGTTCACAATTAGATATATTGCAGAGTTATATTCGCTCGTGCTTTTAAATCTTAGAATCTCAAATTGTTACATTTATCACAAGGTTCAAGCAAGATAATTTCAGTTTAGCAATTATATCTAAAGTTTAGAACTTACTATAGATCTGTAGAATCTATGATAATAGTTTGCAAATTATCTCTTAGATGATTTCTGATTATAATCCACATTCTCAAAAATAAATTTAACATTCTAAATCACTTCTGCTGAGTTAAGTTAATAATTCAAGCAATCTCAGGACATTATTTTAACTCTTTCAGAGTTTCATTTCAATTCACTTCGGGAATTATCTCAACCACTCTAGCTGGATTATCTCTACCTCTAGATATTAATTTTACCACTTTGGGGACATTTCTTAACCAATCCATTTTTCCAAGATCTTACATAATGTTTATTTTCAATTTGAATTTCATTCCAAAAATATTTTGGTCTCTAAAAATTGTATGGGCTGTAGAAATATTAACTAAACAAGTATCTTCAGGTATTTTATTCAAATCCACAACATTTGGATTGAGGAAAAATATAACACTAATTGAATGGAAATGTATTATATTTTTATGATGTTCACTATTTACAATTCAAAAATCAAAATTACATTTCGTTCTATATCACATATCTATTCTGATAATCTTCACTTATCTAATCTGGGAGTGCGACAAATTTTAAAATAACATGTAGTGGAACATTTGAAATTTGAAATGGATATTCTCAATGGATATTCTCTTCTGGGAAACATTTGAAATTTGACTGAATATTGGATTTTGTTACATATTAAATCTAAATTTTAATTCTTCCATAGATCTTCTGGATCCTTCATATTTGCATATTTTTCTTTTAATTCTTCACACAGATGATTTATTATCAGAATCAGAGATTTGTTCATCTAATCTTCAATTTCTTCATCTCCTTTACGCACCGTTTCAAGTAGATGATTTGATACTATTTTTTTCTTACATTCAATCATCCATCTTAGATAGTTTTTTCCGGAAACTATTAGTGGTTGAAATTCCATATGCTCCATATCTGGCAATAAAAACATTAGATTTCCAGATAATATAATCATTCAACTTCAGGTGAATAGTATGAATTCAAAACTTTTAGATAATGCAATCGGAATAAAAAATGTCATTACTAGACACTTTCTGATCTGGAAGATCCGACTCAGCGGCAACCAGAGAGCATACTCGTATTGATAACGTGTTATAGAAAATGAAAGTAAAATGGGGTAGAAGAAGAGAATAATAAGACAATAAAATAAATTAGTTAATTTAATAGATAATGTAATGGAAACTTAATTGTGAAAGAATGTGGGGAGGGATGTGCAAAGGAATTTTTTTCAAGTATGAATAGAAGTAAATTTTTCAAGTGGTATGAAGAATGCAAGGCAGAGAATAATAGATTCCAAACAAAGTGATAGTTTATATACTCATTAATAATACAATCACACCTATATACAGGCTCTTGAAAACAAGATGAATCATATAGATAGTACATCTGTCTTTTACATGCATACTAGTAATATACTTCCTCCGTTTCCAAATACTTGCAACATTTCATGTGGACACGCTTTCCCATACTTAACTTTAAACGTAAATATCTTTAATAATATACAACTAAAAATTATACAAATTTCATATTTGGAAAATACACATCAAGACGAATAAAACAAGACCCCATTTGACTATATTTTTCCTTATACATAAGGAATAACACATGAAAAAAGATTGATCAATGAATAGTATACACTATTCAAATGTTGCCACTAAATAGAAACGGAGGAAGTATGTAATTCACATGTGTATTCATGTTTATGATGGCATGGCATTCACCGTTTACAACAAATTTCAATACATCCTTTATTTTAAACTAGTAAATAAACTCGCGCGTTGCGCGGTATTATAAATTTTGTTGAGTTAAGTTTTATTATTATTTAGCTAAATATGAGTGTCAAACTAATTTTTTATACAACAATTCAAAGTTTTTCAAGGTTAGCCTCTCTATTTAAAAAAACTATTAATTATTTATTTGAATGTATAATGTTGGAAGATCAAATTATAGCACAAATATGAATAATCCAAATATGCATTAATTTATAAATTCGTACATCTTATCAATTGATTTATTTCAAATTCATTTAAAGCTTAGTGTGTACCGCCTTATCCTTCATGACAATATAAAATTGACGAATGCTTGAAATTTAACAACACTACAATTTAAGGAATCTGCAAAGCAAAAACATTAGAAATAACGATGGAAAATCTGAATATATAAAAAATGAAACAAAAGTGAAAATATAAAGACAAATATAATATTAAAGCATTTGATTCTAACCTAACAAATTTACCGATTAGTGAAGCATTACATGATTCATGAATAAAACTATCATAAGAAATACAATGTCATGTATAAATACAATTAATTGAAATTAATAAATAATCACAATCCGCAAGGTTCTTTTCCCTAATATTATAGGCCTTCTCTATTATTGTAATTTTTATTAATTGAAAAATGAATATGAAAATTGTTTTCTTCCAAAGTTGATAATAGAACTATGGGATAATAACTATTATGAAATAATCAATTACTCTAATTCGGGTGTTTAGATGAACATAATAAATGATTAAAAAAATATATCACTAATACAAAAAGAATTAAATAATATATTACACTTTTAAAACAAAACAAATAGAAGTAGAATTCACTCCGATGAAATAGATATGACGAAATTAAGTTAATATGAGCATGTATTGCAAAATATAAAATACTAAAAATTATAATTTGAGGAAAGCTAATAGTTGTTATTTGAAAATTCTTACTTTAACTTCGTCACTAAGGGAAGAGATATTTTCATGATAAATAAAATAAATAAAAACTTTTATAGAAACCCAATGGTCAATATAATTAAATGAACATATAAATTCAATAATTATAGAAACTAAATGACAATGATGCAAGGAGATAAAGAAATTCAAAATGCATATTAGGTTACAAAAGTTCAAAAGTAAAAAATAAAAAATAAAAAAACAAAGAAAAGAAAGAAGCATATAATGAATACAAATTCAAAAACTATGTAATATAACATAATTGTAATTAATTTAAAATTTAAGATTAAAATTTAACATTTAGTATTTAAATATTTTTTATAAATCATGGTGACTAATTTAATAAGTTAAAATGAATAGTTATTTTTACGATAGTTTTTTATTAATAAAATGATTATTATTAATTACGCTGTAACATAGAAAAATAATGAATTAATTTATGTAAAATATTTTTTAATAAAATTATATTGTAGTTGTTAAAAAAAACAATTCAAAATTTGTAATTTAAATAAAAAAATATAATAACAATTGCCAAAAATTGAAGAGAATTAAAATATGATTTACCAAAATGTAGTAATTAAGATTACTTAAATAAATTTCAAAAACATGACTACTAATTTTAAAGGTTAAAAATAAAATTTATATTAAGTTTTGAAAGCTTGAAACTTAAAAACCAATTTAAATAATTAATAAATTATAAATTTAAAATCATAAATATAAATTTATATCGTTGAGTTTTTCTACCAAGAAACGTAAGTAGAAAGTATGAAATATGAGTGTTTAACATAGAAGGTATTTTATTGTCTAATGTTTTATATCAGGAAAGGATGAGAAGTAGATTGATATCTTATGATTTTTATTGTTTCTATTTTCTTTCTCTTGTATGTTGTTATATGTTTGCATGGTGTAATATTTTGTTTTTATTGTATTAATTGTATTTTTGAAATTTGTGAAGAAACTAACATACACTTTGAAACAATTATTAATTAATGTTGATAAAAAAACACTTATCAAATTAGAAGACTTTTCAATCAAAGAATTCTGAGAGAAAAATAAAAAATAAAAACTACAAATTCAGCACACAATGCAATAATCACATAACCATAAATTAAAAAATAAAAGACTAATACATAGAATTTTAAATTAAAAAAAATCATAATAATAATTATCCATAGATTATCCTCAACTCAATTGTCTCGTGAAATTAAAAAACAAACAAATAAAAGATCAGAAGGCAACACAATATTAAAGTGTACACATTACAAAGATAAGACAATATACAATATTCAAGTGTACACATTATAAAGAAGTGATAAACAATATTTAGATAGTGATATTTGTAGAGAGATTCGATTTTGAGAGAATGAGAAAAGGTAAGAAAAAGGAAGAATGACAGTGATGGAGAAGTGAAGTAGGGAAGGTGATTGGGGATGATGATTTGTTGTTCTTTGGCCGTTGCGCGTTTCGCAATTTAAATTGTGCTTGCTACTATGCTCATCGCCCCCCCTTTGCTCGCTCGTCATTCTCGACATTCCTTTTAGTCAATTGAAGGTTTTGTACCTCTCTTCTTCTTAAATCAAGCAGAAAATGTTAAAAAGATTTAAAATTTAACCAAAGAAAAAAATAGTTGTTATTACCATGTATAAGCATCTTCATTGATAATAGCCACTGAAATTGACATAAAAAAATAAATCCATTAATTGCCTTCATAAACTAAAAGCCGGTACCTTTACGACAAATCATCTTACCATTTGAGAGCAAAAGTAAGAGGAGAACCAAAGGCCACTGAGTTATGCACAGAGATACACCAGATTGGAAATGGGAGTGAGAACGTCTAATGGGACTGAATAGTAAAAATATTTGGTTTCACAAGTTTTGTTTAACAGTTCTATATATAAAGGAGAAAGAGAGTTATAGTTTTGTATGAGCATAAGTGCAATCATTGTGTAAAAAGTGTAACGTGCACAGATAAGAAAAATGGAAAGTGGAAAGAGTAATCGAAAGAGATCATAACTGAAAATTTAATTTTAAAAAACTTAAATGAAATTAAAGTATATATAGAGAGATATTCTAAATATAAATTATAAATATTTCTAGAAATGAAAATTACTAAAACCGAGAAACTTTTATTGAATATTAATTGGTTTAATTTTTTCATAAAACCTTATTTAATGGCATTGGTAAACGAATAAGAGAAAAAGACAAATAGGTTGATGAATAAATAGGGAGAGAATGCAAGAGGTTGAGTGAGAATGTCAAAAGACATTTTATAATAAGTCAAATATGTTTCGAATTTCAAAACTTGTTATGATTTTCACCGATATTATATATATATTTATATAGAGGGAGAGGTAGATAGATATTATAAATATAAATTATAAATAAAAATGACTAAAATTCTAAAATTTAAAAACTTTTATTGAATATTGTTTTGTTTAATTTTTTCATAAAATTTTATTAAATGACATTGGTAAATGAATAAGAGAAAAATACAAATA
This sequence comes from Cardiospermum halicacabum, assembly GCA_031304145.1. Lineage (NCBI taxonomy): Eukaryota > Viridiplantae > Streptophyta > Magnoliopsida > Sapindales > Sapindaceae > Cardiospermum > Cardiospermum halicacabum. The sequence goes on from CM062389.1 coordinate 6,172,734, forward strand.
GGTTAATGAATAAATGAGGAGAGAATGAAAAAGTTTGAGTGAGAATGTCACGTGTGATTGTATAATAGGTCAAATATGTTCTAATTTCAAAATGTGTAGTTTTTGATGTTTTTCAACACAAGCGTGAACTCTCAGCCCTGCCACGTCAATCTCGTGGGGTCCACTGAGAGTTCCGTTTTATATATATATATATATATATAGTTGTCCAAATGTTGTCCACCGGTCTTTCTACTCTAGACAGATAATTTTATTTTGGATTTATAATATACTGCAAATTCTTTTTAATTCAAATTTATACATTTTATTAGATAGTTTAATTTTAATTAATTAAAAAATTTTAAAATTCCAGATTTTATGGGAAGTGCCGTTAGAGATTGGTGTCATTTATTTTTAATAAGATTAAGATGTTTGAATTTAAATGTATATATTTTTTTTTAAATTTAAATACATAAGGTATAATAATTTTAAAATAAAATAAATAAAATTACTTATTATTTGTAATTAAATATTTATAATAATTTTTATGAAAAAAAGTAGAAAAAATAGTTAAATATGGTGAAGAAAAAAATAATAAATGAATATTGTGTGATAGTAAAATGCACCATTTTAATAATGAAAAAGAAAATAACGATAATAAAATTAGTGATAAGATTAATGAATTTTTTTAAAAAAACTTTGAAAAATATTTAAATAAATAAATAAATAATATCTTAATGAAATTAAGACATGACTCCGACTCTGAATGATTAAATCAAAAAGTATTAAGCGATTAAGATTTTTAAACAATTGAAAAATAAACATATTTAAATACAGATATACATCACCTTAAATTGGCTTTGGTAAATAAGTATTTTCATTTTCAATTTTAATATTTTAAATTATGAAAATGAAAAAAATAATCTACATATATATATATATATATATATATATATAGCAAAATGCACAAACATACATTACCAAAATCCGCCATGTGGCACCTACGTGGAATTTTCCGCGAACAAGGATCTGCCATGTGGCACCTACGTGGAATTTTCCGCGAATAAAAAATCGCCATGTGAAGTAATTGCCATACATTCTTCGTCTTTCACATTCCCTCGTTACTTTCAATAAATTAAATTAATTGATAATTTCATTTCTGACTTTTCATTTCATTTCTTCTTTCACCTTTAAATAAGTTTAATATAAGGTATATGTCAAGTTTTTAGAAATCATTGGTAGTCATTTTGAAATCTCTTCCTCTCCTTTCTTCATCTCCAATCACAAAGAACAAAATCAAACCACTGCTATTATTTTCATTATTGTCTCTTTCTCTATCTTCCACCTTTTCTATCTCCAATCACATCCTTAAGAAAAATAAAAATCTAAATGAAACCAAATTATAGAGAGTGATGAGTCCATCAATAAAAAGAAACTCTGTAATATTGTTTTGCGATCTGTTCTTCGTCGTCGATTATTGAATGAAGTAGTCAAGCTCATAGGTTAGTGTTTGTTGTTTGTATCATATGGAGTGGTGTTGGGAGATAAGTGAGTTTTGATTTTGCGATTAATTATAGTTGCTATTTTTTTGGGTTTTGACATCAGCGAAGAATATGTTATGGGCTTTGAGGCAAACTGCTACGATATGTTTATGTGTTTATGATTTGACTTTGTTTGTTTTGATTTTTGCTTGAAAAATATTGTTATTTTTATGTTTTATGTATTTTTTTTTCTTCGACTATAATTTATATGAGTTATTTTTCCCTTTCTTGAATTTATTTTATTTTAATTCTTTAAAAGTTACTAATTGTGTGTGCGTGCTTTTTTTTTTAATTAACCAAATAAGGAGAACGAGAAGATGGAGGAGTATCACGAATATTATCTTTTTAACGGTATGAAATCAATTGAGATCATCTAATATTTCTCGAATTCAAGATGTTATTATTTGTTTGTTTAATAAATATGATTATTTTATTAAATTGTAATATTTTTATTTTATTTCTTAATTTTTATAATAAAAATAATTATTTTTTTGTGTTTCATCCCATGTTTAATTAATGAAATTTTATGGCTTAACTTTAATTTATTTTTTTAATTCTTCTTAATTAAGTGCTATTAATGTCACTCATTAACTAAATATTTAGAATTTATAACTTTTCATTTGATGTATACATTAATTTTAATTTATTTATTGTTGGATATGAGCGGTCAAGAAGAAAAATGAGTTTTGATTTGACTATTAATGGTAGTTCAATTTGTTTGGGCACTGATATCAGCGAAAAAGATATTAGGGATTTTGAGACAAAAACTGGTTTCTACTGGGTTATGTTTTATGTGTTTATATTTTGACTTCTTTGTTTTGATTTTTTAGTTTGAAATATATTAATCTTTCTATATTTTATGTATTTTTTTTCCTCAACCATGAGTTTTTCTTTCTTATTCTTGAATTTATTTTATTTTAATTCGTCTAAAGTTATTCTTTGACTTTTTTTTCTTCTTTTTTTAAATTCATAATAGGGTAAAGAGGATGAGAAGATATAAGAGTATAACAAATACTAATTTTTTTAACGATAAGAAATTAGTTGAGATCATCTAATCTAATATTATGTTATTCAAGGTGATATTATTTGTTGTTAGTAAATATGATTATTTTTGTTAAATTGTAATATTTTTATTTTATTTCTCAATTTTTATAGTAAAAATTATTAATTTATTTTTGTTTCATCTTCCTAATGTCATGATTTAATTACTATAATTATGTGGCTTAATTTTAATTTATTTTAATATATTTCTTCTTAATTAAATGCTAATAATGTCACCGATTAATCAATCATTTCGAATTCTGACGAATATATTAATTTTAATTTATTAATAAATTAATTGAATGCAATCATATATATTTGTATTTTATCTGAAACTAAAATAAATTTACGTCATATAAATATTTTAGCAGTAATAATTATCAGACAATCTGTGGCGATGACTTTGTTGATTAGCTTGATATGTTTGATTTTCTATGTTTGATTTTTCAGAAGGATAGATTTTTAACAGATCACTTGATATATATATATATATATATATATATATATAGAGAGAGAGAGAGAGAGAGAGAGAGTTCAGCATTTGGTTGAAAAAGAGCCAAAATCGACATTTTTGTGTTTGCTCTATAGTTTGCAAATGACGAAATGACATATGTCATTCAAACTTTTATCAAAAACTGATCTACTTTGTCTCTTCCTTTTTCTAATAATGTACTTATTTATTATCAATTACGATTCTCTATCTCTTGATCTTTCAGCCTTCCTTACGTGTCCGATCTCTCTATAAGAAGGTCATCGAATTTATTATTTTGTTGTCATCACACTACGATCTTTGTCGCTTATGGTTCCGCCGTGGTCTTCATTTGAAAAGCGTCATTATATTTATTTTTGAAGCATCGCTGTCTACGTCATCTGGAGAGGTTAGGCTCTTTAGGAGTACGGGTGGTTTTCATTCTCCTGTCTTCCAATGATTCTGCCTCAGTTATATTATTATGTCATTTATATTCAGTTAAATATTGTTATATAATTTCTTTTCCTAGGTTTTTATACTGATGTTAGTTGGATTTTGAAGTTCCTGTTCATAGTTAATGATGCGCTCCCATTCAGGTTTTGAATGATTTACATAGTGACATCAATTTGCTACAATAGTCATAATTGTTCGATTGAGTTGAAAGGGGTATTTTTTATTATAACGAAGCTCACTTTGATATTGATGATGAAGTCCCTGGCTTGGACGCTGATATTCCTCATCTCAGGGTGACTTTTCCATCATTCTTTTCCATCTCAGGGTGATTAAGCAATATTTTATTTATTGCTAAACTATATTATCTTGGAGCTTGGATGTAGTATTGTTGATTTATTAAATTATTGAATTCAATTTCATGTAAATGGCTTTGATATATTATTGGTTCTTACTAGAGTAAATTGGATAATTAATAGAATTGACAAAAAAAAAATATTTTTATAATGTTTAAGGCTTAGCGTATTTTGTAAGTTAGAATTTGCATGGGAGATGTGTGACCCATCATCAAGAAACCAGAGGAGCGGATTATTTATATATATATATATATATATATATATATTCCTCATTTCATTTCTAAAATAATTTCTCTTCCAAATTTAATTATTTTTTTAAAGGATCAACAATAAAAATCACTATTTTGTTTGTCTACTGCTAAAAATAATATGAAACTTTTTATTATTAAATTAATTATAATAAAATTAAAGTTTAATTAATATAAAATATCATTTATTTCATATTGAAACTGATTAAAATAAATACTATTTATAAAACTTGTATTGGAATATGACGATTTCTCATCATACTCATTATATTTAGATTTTTTTCAAAAAAAAAAATCAAGTAACTTACAAATTAAAGCTTATTTTTGTATGTTGATTGCGTAGTATGCCTATAGAATCAACATTGGTATCAGAGCTTGTCTATATTACTGTTGTTGGTCGTAGAGACTCTGCCATTATTATTTTTGCATGAATAGAACGTAATCTAAGTGTTGGAAATTGAATATTGCATGTGATTTTCGTGGTTGTTTTTTATTTTTAATTAATTACGTGAATTTTTTCCATATGCAAATTATATATCGTTGGATTTGTCTTCGAATAACGAATCTTTCGATATATAATATCAAGTTTTTCGATAAAAAATGAATGAGTTATGACCTTCCAAAGTTTGGGGATAGATTCGAACGAATCAGACCCAAAACAACACTAATGATTTATTTTTGAGCAATCATACCCAGTCACAGTAGCAGAGAGTGCAGTTCACCGCCGACGACTGGAGTCCCGCAGACGACAACCGACGGCACGACTGGAAAGAGGACGGCGAGAGAAACAGACGGCAGCCGCCCCGACCGCTGTCGCACCACGGCAAGGCGGCGCGTGGGACGCACGTGCCAGACGAGCGTTTGAGGCGCAAAAGGGCAGCCCTGCTCCCTTGTCAGTGCCCTAGTCAGCATTGACATGTCGACAAGTCAGTATTTCTGCTGACTGGGCATGCTAACACCAGACGCCACATGGCGCACTGGTCATCACTGACGTGGCCGTCTGTGTGGCAGCCACGTCAGCCCTAAAGGCTGGCTGTGCAGCAGACGCGGCAACGGCTCGGCGCGCCACGTATCGCTGGCGCGTGCAGCCGCCACGTCGCCCTGGCCGGCGCATCACCGGTCAATCGCCGACCTCCAGCAGTGCGTGACCACCACGCGCCGCTGCCGGTGATGAGGGTTTTTCTGACGTATAAATTTGCAATAACTAACAGAAATCCTATCAACGTCTAATGTAGTATTTAAGATATCGTCTCCACAGGGATTATTAACTAAGAAGCGTAATTGAGATTAAGATTCAAATTGAATTGTCAAAAGAATCTATTCACAAATTGAATCACGGGAATCATAATATGAAAATGAGGTCATAGACACTAATGACATTCTCTCGTTGAAAGCATGTATCAGTACTCTATTCTGCAATGATCTAAACAATGATTGTGCTGATCTATTACACTCTGCTGTTAATCAACTTCTTATGTACGCCTCATCTTAAGATCACAGTTTTACCTTCTAGATCATCATTAGTGATTTGTCAAAAGATCTCTCGATTCAATTTAATAAATCTCAGTTATAAAGTTGCATATATCTCTATACTACAACAATTATAACTGTTAAGCATAATCTGCAAAGATCAGATCTATAGTCTATCTCTAGATCTATGATCCTCTGTTCTTAGATCTAGAGTCTAATCGCCATCTCTGGTCTAATCAAACCTCAAATCAAACAAGATTACGTAACTCTCATTCTTGTAATTCAATTAGCTCATGAAATTCAAGTAAAACTGACTTAGATTGAATAAGATACATACATCTAGAACAATGATCATCAATAGAAATTAGCAGATCAGAATAGCTTTTAGCTTAGTATAATTATTTCAACATATTCAATCAAAACACAAATCGTCATCAATATACTTCTAAGATCTAAATCTTACCAAAGAAGATAGAAGTTAAACTCTGTCACAGTTGTTGCTTCGCTATCTTCAAGCTAAATCTCAATGATCGCAAGATTTTAATATGAATCTTCTTTAAGACACTTCTCTGAAAATGTTGAATAAAGCATATAGAAGAATTTAGAATTTTTCTCTTAAAATAACATAATGTCAAAAGGTTCAACGATGATCACAATGATCTCTTAGTTTTTCTCAAGATTGATCAAAGATAAGATATTTATCACTACATCTGAGCAACTATTTATAGAGTTTTGCTCAGTGGCAATTTTGAAATAAAAACATCAAAGAAACACAAATTGGCGAAATAGCAGTTTTCTCTTCTTATGTCGCCAGTTCCTTCGCCTGAACTTAACGACTTTCATAATCCTCGCTTGTCCTGATCGCCAAGCCATAATTCTTCAGAGGCGAAATGTTCTCCATGTAGTCATTTTATGTTGCCTAAAGTTTAGGCGAGAACATCTTCTTTCGCCTTATCATTTTTCTATTTGAGAGCAATTTAGCCGATATATTCCTATGTTGCCTCAGACATTGCCTCAATAAGGCGAGATTCTTCCTTCAGCGCCTGATAAAATTTCCAAGAGTGGCGACATACGGAAGTGAATCGCCTCAGTTCTATTATTTCGGGCAACATTATCCAGACTTTGCCTCACACGTCCCCTTCTCTTTTCAGCTAATGGCGACATATACAGGCTATGTTCATTTTTCAACAAAAAATATTTCGCCTCAACTGTTGACTTTGGATGAAATTTCAGACGTTCCTTATTTCTTCCGAATTTTGCAACTTTAAGCTTCTTTTCATCCAAGTCCTTGTCTCAGGTTAATAGTCTAGAATTACGAGAAATGTACTCAACTTCTCATCTTTAGAACTCATTTTCTTTGCATTTAAGCTCATAAACATGCTAAAATGTAGGTAAATTCTAGATTTATCAACTACCCCCAACTTAGCCATTTGCTTGTCCTCAAGCAAACTAACTCAAAAACCTACAGAGACAACAATTAGTGCAAACTTTATCATAACTCAATGCAACTCATCAAATATGTTTTGAAAAATTTCAAAACAGTGACCAGCTATTCTTTCAAAATTTCAAATCAATTAACTCAAAACTATCATTTTCATCCTGTTGCAAAGTTTCTGAGAAGATCCAAGTATTAAAGTTTTGAAACTTCTTCCTCACTGTAGTCTCTCATAAGTGTTTGATCACTCAGAATCCTATAGGTTGCTCACACAATACACTAGTCACTTTAAGAATCAGTATTACGTACCAAAGCAAATGTGATACTAGTGTTTCACAAGCACGTATGAAGAAAATTTTAAGAACCTCACGATCATTGAACTTCATTCATACACTGCATAGCACTTAGAGGTTCCTAAGTTCAGAACTGTCTATTTCTCCACTTCAGAATCTCTGATTTGCTTATATAGGGAAAATGGGGTCAAGTTAGCTTATGAAAGAAAAAGAATTTCTTCAAGGATTCAAAAATTGGACTTACCACTAAATTCCCCTTATTCCCTCTTCTGTTCTCTCACTAGTGTTTCCCACTTACTGTTACTTATTATAATACCTTTGCTATATATTTTTTAATTTATTTTAATTTATTTTTATTTTTAATTTTTAATTTTTTTGAATAACAGTGGCTCTGTTTATTTTCTCTTTAATCAGCCACAATAATAAATTATTATTATTATTATTATTATTATTATTATTATTATTATAGAAACACTCTTTTATTAATTCCTCACTTCCCAATCTTTTCATCCCTAACTTAATGGTAAGCCCAAAGGGTAGGATTGAGATTATATCTCCATCTTTATGGTTTGGACTGGATTAGGGACCAAAGAAAAGATTTTTATAGAGAATGGAAACAAAATAGTTTACCTTAAAGGATATCAAGGTCTGGTTATATCAAGCAAACAAAGGCTTTTTAGTAGTTTCACTCACTCTCTCAAATCGGATCATTTTCTTTGGCAGATTTGAGACAAATCTTTACTCGACCAATGCCCTGTGCACTTGAGGAATGTATGAGAAATTCAAAGCAAACATACGAAGGTTCTGAATCTAATATAACAAAAACAGATCAGATAATGTGTTTAATAAGGAAGAGAAAAATATAATCCATCTTATGAAGAAAAAGTGAAATAAAGCTCAAACCTCACATACCGCCCAAGGTTTTCTCCACTCTTTCCTTATCAAAACTCATCAACTTATTCACAATTCAAATCTGACTAGAATTTATATCAGTGCTCAAAGAAATTTATCATGAATTGCTCATAAAAAACTGTTTGTTTTGAACACTGATTTTTCTATTTGAAACCTAATTTTATGAAAAACTGAATTGCATTGAATTATAAACAATGTAAGCTCAAACATGCACTCAGACCTAATATGACCTAAAAAAAATTCAAACAAAATGTGTAATTAAAACTCTACTAAAAAAGAAAATATGCTAACACATAAAAATAATAATCCTAATAAGTAATGTGATTGATACCCCACCCCAAACTTAAAAGAAAGCATTGTCCTCAATATTTAAGAGAACATGAAAGAATAGAAGGAAGAAAAGGGATACTGAAAATAGGAAATCAGAGAGTTAAAAAGTGTACCTGGACGTCGCCATTATCAATCATTATCTCGCCCAAAATAAAGCACAAACAAATAAGTGAGGCGAGAAGATTAAGAATATAAGACGAAAATTGAAAAAGAGCCAACTGATGGAGAAATAACCAGGCGACAAAACAAAGACGAAATAAAAGGACGTCGTCAGAGACAACACCCCTTACCAATACAACCCAATTACCATTTAGGCGACATGAAGAATACTTCGCCTGCAGAAATAAGATATAGACGAGGAAAGTCAAATTTCGCCTTAAGCATTTGAAAAGCCTTAATCGTCCTTCAAAACAATTGGTAATTCATTATACAAGACATCCTAAAAATCCAACATGAATGATTTGCCTTGTCAAAATAACAGTGTTGGGAGAAACAACCCCCAACTTAGAATTTTGCAAACTCTCTACACAGGTTACACAAAACAATCACATTACTCTTTTAACAATGAAAAACAAACAAACATACAAGCCATTCATACTACTTTGAAAAATTTCATTGAAAAGAAAATAAAGTCTCAAATATGCATATTAGTCTTTACCAAAATATCCCAAAAGAGAAGAAAAATCACATTACTCTTTCAATGACAAAACTAGAAAAACTAAAATATAAGTAACTTTCTAAAGAGTACAAAATACAATATTAAATCAAGTAATCAAAAATATTCTAAGCTTATGCTCCGTATTAGTAGAAGATGAGATAAATCGTCTTCTCTTTGAAAGTGCTGGCCTGAGCTTTAATATCTTAATCACCAACCGTCTGATTTCCAGATCAATTTCAGCAGGTGACTTAGTACTGACTGAAGAACTCTGAGGATATTCAACATTCTTGACAGGTTGCTTAGGTCCAGTTCGTGAAACCTCATTTTTAGAATCACTCGGGTAAACCAAAGTAAGAGCCTTCTTCCTCTTATAAGGCTTAGGATTAGCCAACTGCTTTAAGAAGTTGCTATATCTCCTGATTTGTCTGAAGATCTTCGAGTAATATCCATCTGGGATGTCTAAAGCATATTGTTGAATCCCATGAGGAAAAAGTTTTGTTATGATCCAGCATGACCATCTCCTCTAAATCTGCAAGTGTCACTATAGGATTACTGTAAATGGATTTACGGTAAGAAAGAGAAGATGAACCTTGATAATGTTGTTCTTTCGTTGGACTAGTCCCTTCTTCCTCAGAAGAGCTGGTAGAAGAAAACTCCATGTCATTGAAAAACTCGTATGGAGGCATTCTATTGAAATGACTGAAGAAATCCCCCAGCATTGATGCTACATCTTCTGCATCATAAGTGTAAATAGTTTCTTGACAAAAGGGCACTTGGTTGAGAGGTTTATGGCTGCAAAAATGGAACTAATGCCAAATTCTAAGAAGAACTGCCATGATCCATAAAAGTGTTGACTTCATTGAAGATTTGACCCATTTTAGCCAGGTTTATCAGTCTCCGAATTTCAGGATGGACGATATGCAGTCTTGGGATAAAATCTTCAGAGGTAGAATGAGGTATAACAGTACACTTAGCCAATCTAAAATGTGGAGGGACTTGGCTAGTATAAATTAAAGGTTATTGGATAGATACATCAGGAACTAATGGTTGAGATTCATTTTCTTCTGGAAGAGCTGGATTAGATCCTTCACCGTGTTCTTGCACTGAAACAGGTTTACCAGCTGCTTCAGCAATGGATGCTAGCAACACCCTTTGTCTCTCAATAACAGTAGTATCTATTTCTTTACATTCAGAAGAATCAGCATCAGCCTCAGCCTCAAGCTCTACTGCTTTTCCTTTAGCTTTACTTATCACCCTTTCATCTTTTTCCAAAACCAAGTTTGTAGCTATTTCAGTTTCCAAATCGAATTGTTCACCCAAACTCCTCTTCAAGTGGTTGTTTTCCGAAGTAGAAACAACTATGGTTTCCATCTGCTCATTTAGGTCAGGTTGGCTATCCATTACATCCTCTTGAGCAAAAAAAGAAGGTTGATAATTGTCCTCATTCTTTTCATGGTCATCTGATTCTTTGATATTCACTCCCCTTGAAAATTTTGCAAATCCTACTGATGATGCATTAACTCTTGTTCTTTGAACTTCCCACATCTGCAAAAATTCCTGAGGGTCTGATATATTGTTAAAGAACTCAGCAACCTGTTCTTCAAACTTCTTGTTAACTAATTTATTTACCAAGTCCTCCAATTGTTCCTGTGAAGGTTCAGCTACCCTCTCATTTTTGTTTTGAGAATTAGGAATGGTGACTAGGACAGGCTCGTGCACTGGTATTTCAGCTGAGACAGGAGAAGATAATTTATTTTTCTTAGTATGTTTCTTTTTGCTATCCCTCAGTGCTTTCAACTCTAACACCCTGGCAACTGCCTCAGGACAAGGGTTGTCCTTACATCCTCTATTTTCCCTAATCCTTAGCTTAAGCTCGCCAGTGTGCAGTTTTGAATCAGCTAGCCACACATCGTTTTTCTTATGCTTGACTCCATATCTCTCTAGTAACCCAGTGATGAGAGATGGAAAATAGAGAGTGTGGTGTCTTGACTTGACCTTCCTCATAATGTTCACCCGTTTCTGAAGCTCTGAATATATCAGTTGGCCCAGATGAATGAACTTGGCCTTGTTGAAGTCTCTCAAAAACCTCTCTTCATCGGCTGTAAACCGACTACCCTTGCACCTTGGCATCACATTGTCCCTTAACCAATTCAGACAAATGGCTGAGTGAATGTCCAACTCACTAGCCAGCACATCATCTTTTGCCTCATTAGCAGAATTGGGGAATCTCCTCAGACTTTTCAAATCTTCTAAGGTCATCTCCTCAACTTCCATTCCTCTCTCTCTTCGAGTGCAGCTTCCATCAATCTGTAATATGACAGATATTTTCCACAGATATATCCATCTGAACACCTCTAATGCCGAAAGGTGTATCCAGTTCCTCAGGAGCTTCAGTGTAAAATTCCTCAACCAATGTTGCATTGGCCCTCATAGGCTGTTCCACCAATTGTTTCATATCCCAACTCCACAGATAATTCCCAAAGGGTTTATCCTTCAAATCATCTATTAAGACAGCTTTCTCCTGCCAAAATTGCAGGTTATCCTTTTGCAATGGGACTTTAGTTGGCGATTTACTCTTTATGTTCTCGAGTGAACTGATCTTCCTCTTCTTATTCTTCTTACAGAACCCAAAAATATTTGCTGCTTGCTTCTTATTCACCAAAGCTTTTTCAGCTGACACATCCCCCTTTTCAGCATTTGATGTCGAAGGGGTCCTGAGTGATTCAACTATACTTTTCTTTCTTTAAACTGGAGAGTTGATTTGGACTCCCTTTTGTTTAGATTTCTCAACTGGCTTCCCAACAAGCTTTTTCTCCTTGTCTGTTGCTGAAATAGAAGGGTTTTTAGCCTTAGCCATTGGTGAAGATGGAAGTTTGACTCTCACAGTATGATTCCCCTCATCATAAACCTTGGGACTGGACATAGTTCTTGCTCTCTTGCCCTTCTTAGATGGGTTAGGAGTACTGTCACTCTTCTTTTTCGCCATTAGTCTGCAAAACGAGAATTTACCTCAATAACCATAACCAATATCGAATAGCAGCAGCTAAATGACCTAATATACAGCAGCAGTATCAATCCAAGTCGAATGAGAGTATATCGCAATAAATCTCTCAAAATAGTGTACTTAGCAACCATTAGATAGTTCATCATGCTTATCGCACCGTCGTCACTGTCAAAACTTGCTTAATCTATGCCCTAAAAATTGCAATTCTCAAAACCACACAGACTAATTTTAAATAGGCATCTATTCAATTGAGAAATAAAGAGAACATAACTGATTTAGGTTTGTACAAATTCAAGCTTGACAACACAATCGAATATTTTTGCAATTTAGGGTTTTCGTGAGAAGAAAACTCAGAGTGCAAGTACAGTAACAATAAGAATGAAATGAGTGTTGAAAAGGGTAATGGAATAGGTGCAATGATGAGAGATGTAGGTGGAAGGCTAAAAGAAACAACTTAGCCTCGTGTCACAACGGTCACCTTTAGATTGCTTACGTGTCGCTAAATTCTATTTAAATTCAAATTTTTTGGCGACATAAGGTAGGCGACAATACAGTTAATTCGCATTCAATCAAAAGAAATAGGCGAGTGACAAGAAAATTTCGCCTAAACAAAGTATTTAGGCAAAATATTTGAGGCGGTATAAATAGATTTCGCCACAAACATCTGTAAACTGGCCATTTGAAAAGTGAGAAAAACACACTTCGCCCAATATAATGTCATCTGAGGCGAAATAATGCTGGCGAAGTAAATCTTAAGTGCCAGAAAACATACCTAATTGGCGAGATATAAGAGCGATGTTTGCAATTTCGCCTCACTTTCCCTTACTCAAGGCGAGACTTAAAAGTGACAGTTTACACACTTTGCCATTACAAAAGCATGATAGGCGACTGAATGTGGCGATATTCAAAATTCCTCCATCTTTCTCATGTCCAATGGCGAAATAAAATTGCTCCTCGCCAGGTTTGAAAATAATCTAGGCGAGAGATGTGACACTAAGAGTGATATCTCGCCTCTTACTTCAAACTTCAAGTTCACTCTGAATACATCAATTCTTTTTCACAAAATGAACTTGTTAATCAAGAATTAAACAATTAAGCAATTATAACATAATCCTAATACAAAAATTTAATTGTATAAGAAGTATGCTTTGTTTAAGGTCATTAGCATCGACCATGGTAAGTCTGTTATGGACGTTCCATCATTTCTTCAGGATCTGAGATATAGAGAATATCTCTTGTCCTGTAGATGTCTCCCCCCAAGTAGTGTTTAAGTCTCTGTCCATTCACAACAAAAGAATCCGTAGACTTATTGTCAAACAATTCCACAGCTCCATATGGGGAAACACTATTTACTCTAAATGGACCAGACCATCTAGATTTCAGTTTTCCTAGAAATAAGCTAAGTTTAATGTTGTAAAACAGCACATATTGTCCAGGTTTAAACTCCCGCTTGACAATCTTCTTATCATGAAAGTTTTTCCTTTTTTGTTCATACATTTCATGATTCTCTTAGGCTTCTAAACGCCATTCATCCATTTCATCAAGTTGTAGAAGCCTTTGTTTCCCTGCTTTGATAGAGTCCATATTCAACTGTTTCACTGCCTAATAAGATTTGTGCTCTAATTCTACTGGCAAATGGCATCCCTTGCCATATACCATTCGAAATGGGGACATTCCAATAGGAGTCTTAAAAGCTGTCCTATAAGCCCACAGAGCATCATCTAACTTATAGCTCCAATCAGTTCTGGACTCATTCACTGTCTTTTGCAAGATCCTTTTCAACTCTCTGTTGAAAACCTCCACTTGACCATTTGTTTGTGGATGATAAGCCGTGGTAACTTTATGGATTACTCCATACTTTTTGAGCATTTTTTCCAACAACTTAATGCAGAAATGAGATCCTCCATCACTAATGAGTACACTGGGTATGCCAAAACGAGTGAAGATGTTCTTTTGAAGGAATTTCTCCACTACTTTACCATCATTTGTAGTACAAGCAATAGCCTCGACCCATTTGGATACATAATCCACTGCTACAAGTATATATTCATACTTGTTTGATGGAGGAAATGGTCCCATGAAATCTATCCCCTATACATCAAACAATTCAACTTCTAGGATATAATTCTGGTTCATTTCTTGCCTTTTCGAAATATTCCCCATTCTTTGGCATCTATCACAATTTGCCACAAATTCATGAGCATCCTTAAAGATTGATGGCCAATAAAAGCCACATTCCAAAATTTTTGCTATTGTTCTTGTTCCAGCAAAATGCCCTGCATATTCTGAGGAATGACAGTGCTTGAAAATATCAAGAGTTTCTTCATATGGGATGCATCTTCTCAAAACTTGATCTGCACATCTTCTGAACAGAAAAGGTTCATCTCATATATATCTCTTGACTTCATGAAGAAATCTTTTCTTTTGATGACTAGTTAGCCCATCAGGTAACACTTTACATGACAGATAAATTGCATAATCAGCATACCATTGATAGAATGTTACCTCACATAAGAATAGTTGCTCATCTGGAAAATGTTCATTTATGTCCACTTGAGCTTCCATGCCTTGATGTGCAATCTTGAAAGGTGATCAACTACCACTTTTCAGATCCCTTCTTGTCTTTGATTTCTATGTCAAACTCCTGCAACAAAAGTACCCATCTTATCAATCTCGGTTTAGATTCTTTCTTACCAAATAAGTATCTCAATGTTGTATGATCATTATGAACGATAACTTTAGACCCTAGTATGTATGATCTAAATTTATCCAATGCAAAGACAACTGCTAGTAATTCTTTTTCTGTGGTGGTATAATTTCTTTGAGCTTCCACCAATGTTTTACTAGCATAGTAAATGACTCTGAACAACCTTTCTCTTCTTTGTTTCAATAGTGCTCCTACAACAAAATCAGAAGCATCACACATAATATCAAAATCACAATTCCAATCAGGTGGAGTTATTATTGGTGCTGAGACAAGCATTTCCTTCAACTGCACAAATGCTTTCAAACAATCATCAGTAAAATCAAATTTCTTTTCTTTTTCTAACAGAACACACAGGGGTCTAGAGATTTTTGAAAAGTCTTTTATGAATCTCCTGTAGAACCCAGCATGTCCCAATAAACTTCTAATGCCCTTAATATTGGCAGGAGGAGGTAAGTTGGCTATCACATCAATTTTAACTCTGTCTACTTCTAATCACTTAGCAAACACCTTATGGCCTAGAACTATACATTCTCTTACCATAAAATGGCATTTTTCCCAATTAAGGACTAAATTAGTTTCCTCACATCTCTTAAGCTCTTTCTCTAGATTATTTAAGCAATCATCAAAGCTATTTCCAATTATGGAAAAATCATCCATGAAAACCTCTAAGAACCTACCAATAAAATCTGCGAAAATAACTAGCATACACCTTTGAAAAGTGCCTGGTGCATTACAGAGTCCAAATGGCATTCTGTTGTAAGCAAAAGTTCCAAAAGGACAAGTAAAAGTTGTTTTATGATGATCACCAGGTGCTATGGGAATTTGGTTATATTTTAAATTACCATCCAAGAAGCAAAAATAACGGTGTCCTGCTAACCTGTCTAACATTTCATCAATGAAAGGGAGGGGAAAATGATCCTTTCTAATGGCTTCATTCAAAATCCTGTAATCTATACACATGCGCCAGCCTATGACAATTCTAGTAGGGATCAATTCATTCTTTTCATTTTAAATAACAGTAATCCCTCCCTTCTTTGGTACACACCACACTGAACTAACCCATTCACTATTTGAAATTGGAAAAATAATACCTGCATCAAGGAGTTTCAACAACTCTTTCTTCTCAACCTCCTTCATAGTTGGATTCAATCTTCTCTGAGGTTGTATCTTGGGTGTATGCTTATCCTCCAAAATGATTTTATGAGTACAAAAAGTGGGGTTGATTCCGTTAATGTCTGTAATAGTCAATGCAATGGCTTTCTTGTGTTTCCTTACCACTTGTAGAAGGCTTTCATTTTGTTCATCTGTCAAGTCATTTGAAACCACAATAGGTAAACTAGAATCATCAGGGTTTAAGAATGCATACTTGAGATGACTTGGAAGCGCCTTCAGCTCTAGCTATGTTGGTTTCTCTATAGAAGGAAGCATTGGTTCAGCAGATGATTGTATGTCACTGATGTTGAGTATAAAGTGTGAAGTCATGGACTCTAATTCTCCACTATAAGCACTTTCTTCAGGTACATCCATATCCACATCATTTATCAAAACATTGTTTAGTGGATCTTCACTTCTTAGTGAAAAAATTTTGTCCATCAACTCTTCATCAGCAGCTAATTGCACACTTTTTACTTCATTGAAATCATAAGGAAATTTCAATGACTTCAATAGGCTTAACTTAGCTTCTTCTCCATTTACTCTTAATGTGAGCTCGCCATCAGCTACATCAATTAAAGCTCTTTCGGTTCTCAAAAATGGTCGCCCGTGTAACAATGACACATCTTCATCTACTTCCATGTCAAGCACTACAAAATCTACAGTAAACATGAACTTATTTACTGTGACTATCACATCCTCCACAACTCCCTTGGCATGAGTAAAGGATCTATCAGCAAGCTGTAATAGGACATTATTAGGCCTGAAAAGTCCTATCCCTAGCCTTTCATAAACAGCCAAAGGCATCAAGTTAATACTAGCTCCTAGATCACATAGAGCTCTCCCTTTAAATTTGTCACCTATGGTTAGAGGTATGGTGAACTTGCTAGGATCTTTCTCCTTCCTGGGAATCTAGTACTTGACAAGTTGGCTCACGCTTTCATTCAAATTGATACATCCCACATCAGCTAAATTCCTCCTATTTGACAATAATTCCTTCATGAATTTAGCATAGACGGGCATTTTCTTTAATGCCTCTAAGAATGGGATGTTGACATGGATTTGTTTCATCATGTCCAAAAATATTTCAAGCTGCTTATCCAGCTTTTTCCTGTTTTTCCTCTGAGGAAAAGGTAAAGCAATCTTTACAGCCTCCTGTGGCTTATTAGCAGAGTTATTAATTTATTCAATTTCCTTATCTTGTGCAGGAGGTACAAAACTCTTCTTTTCCTTAGAGTTTTCCAGATGTTTCCCACTTCTTAATGTGATTGCATGCACTTGCGCTTCATCCTTGGATTTTTCCTTCCCCTAAGGATTTGGCACAGTGTCACTTGGAAGTGATCCTTGGGGTCTTTAATTCAAAACTTGCACAAGCTGCCTCATTTGAGTTTTCAAGTTCATAATTGAAGTGGTATGATTAGTGAGAACAGAATCAGTTTTCTCCATGTACTTGATGAGAAGATCCTCCATATTAGGCTTCTTCTGCCCCATTGGCTGATATTGAGACTGTCCTTGTTGTTGGTAACCGGGTTTAGGATTCCTTTGATAATAACCCTGATTTTGATAGGGCTGATTCCTCTATTGATAGTATGGCCTCTAGTGGTTTACTTAATTATTGTTCACATAACTTACTTGTTCCAACTCTTCAATCTCCTCTTTATCATTAGCAAATGTTGCTTCTTGTGCATAATCTGCCAGAGTTGGTTTCTGTTTTTCAACAGAATTAACTGAAGTCTTCTTTGGATGGTCCTTATTTGCTAACATATTATCCATCTTTTTATTCAGAAGTGTTATCTATGCAGATAACGCATTAAAAGACTCCAGCTTATATACTCCTGACTGCTTCTTTGTTGCTGCATTGTCCCTTTCATTCCAACCAAAATCATTATTTACCGGCAATTCGATAAAATCATGAGCATCTTCAGGTTCCTTATCCATGATTGATCCTCCAGCTGAGGAATCAATGTGCATTTTGATCTAAGGAGGCATAGCATTGTAAAAAGTCATTACAATGCTCCAAGATGCTATTCCATGATGCGGAAATCTCCTAATCAACATTTTAAACCTCTCCCAGCTTTCATACAGTGACTCTCCATCCAAATATTGGAAAGAAGAAATCATGTTTCTTAGTTTCACCATCTTCTTGGGAGGAAAATAACGAGCTAAGAACTTCTTGACTAAGTCTTCCCAACTATTGATACAACCTGCTGGCAAGGAATATAACCAGGCATGAGCTTTGTTACTTAGTGAAAAAGAAAATAGTCAAAGCTTCACTGCATCCTCAGAAACACCATTGTGCCTGAATGTACTGCACAGATGCAGAAAAGTGTTAAGATGTTGATTGGGGTCCTCATTGGGTCCTCCTCCAAATTTGTTCTGTTGAACCATTGGATGAGTCCTGATCTAAGCTCGAAATTATCAGTTGTTATTGCTGGAAGGTTGATGGCTTGTGGCATGCCATTAACTGGTGGTGTGGAATGTTGACGTAGAGTCATCCTTTCAGGATCTACTCTTCCATCATTTTCATTATTTATGTTGGAAGGTTCTCCAGACATTGTAACTCTTGACTCAGTTCTAGTTGTTGATCTCGCCTGTGATCGGAATTGCCTAATAATCCTTTCTGGCTCAGGATCAAACTGCAAGTCTTGAGTCCCTTGGGCTCTTGTCTGCATACACTACACACCTGAACAAACAATTTTAAAGTTGAAAAAGAACTTAATAAATCAAGTTAGCACAATTCAATGTAAATCTTAATCTTCAAAATCAATCCCCGACAACGGCGCCAAGAAATTAATGAGAGTTTTTCTGACATATAAATTTGTAATAACTTACAGAAATCCTATCAACGTCTAATGTAGTATTTAATATATCGTCTCCACATGATTGTTAGCTAAGAAGCGTAATTAAGATTAAGATTCAAAATGAATTGTCTAAAGAATCTATTCACAAATCGAATAACAGGAATCATAATATGAAAATGAGGTTATAGACACTAATGACATTCTCTCGTTGAAAGCATGGATCAGTACTCTATTCTGCAATGATCTAAACAATGATAGTGCTGATCTACTACACTCTGCTGTTAATCAACTTCTTATGTACGCCTCATCTTAAGATCACAGTTTTACCTTCTAGATCATCATCAGTGATCTGTCAAAAGATCTCTCGATTCAATTTAACAGATCTCAGTTATAAAGTTGCATATATCTCTATACTATAACAATTATAACTATTAAGCATAATCTGCAAAGATCAGATCTATAGTATATCTCTAGATCTATGATCCTTTGTTTTTAGATCTGGAGTCTAATCGCCATCTCTGGTCTAATCAAACCTCAAATCAAACAAGATTACGTAACTCTCGTTCTTATAATTCAATTAGCTCATGAAATTTAGGTAAAACTGACTTAGATTGAACAAGATACATACATCTTGAACAATGATCATCAACAGAAATTAGCAGATCAGAATAGCTTTTAACTTAGTATATTGATTTCAACATATTCAATTGAAACACAAATCATCATCAATATACTTCTAAGATCTAAATCTTACCAAAGAAGATAGAAGCTAGACTCTGTCACAGTTGTTGTTTCTCTATCTTCAAGCTAAATCTCAATAATCACAAGAATAGAATATAAATCTTCTTCAATACACTTCTCTGAAAATGTTGAATAAAGCGTATAGAAGAATTTAGAATTTTTCTCTAAAAATAACAGAATGTCAAAAGGTTCAACGATGATCACAATGATCTCTTAGTTTTTCTTAAGATTGATCAAAGATAAGATATCTATCACTACATCTAAGCAACTATTTATAGAGTTTATCTATCACAAAGATAAGAATATCACTAATAAAAAACATCAAAAAAAACAAAATTGGCGAAATAGCAGTTTTCTCTTCTTATGTCGCCTATTCCTTCGCCTGAATTTAACGACTTTCATAATCCTCACTTGTCCTGATCGCCAAGCCATAATTCTTCAGAGGCGAAATGTTCTCCATATAGCCATTTTATGTCGCCTAAAGTTTAGGCGAGAACATTTTCTTTCGCCTTATCATTTTTCTATTGGAGAGCAATTTAGGCGATATATTCCTATGTTGCCCCAGACATCGTCTCAATAAGGCGAGATTCTTCCTTCAGCGCTTGATAAAATTTCCAAGAGTGGCGACATACGAAAGTGAATCGCCTCAATTCTAATATTTCGGGCGACATTATCCAGACTTCACCTCGCACGTCGTCTTCTCTTTTTAGGTAATTGCAACATATATAGGCGATGTTCGTTTTTCAACAACAATTATTTCGCCTCAACTATTGACTTTGAATGAAATTTCAGAGGGTTATTTCTAAAAACACCCCTTTTTTTCAAACGTTTCACTTTGAGCACCCAGTTTTGAAAAGTTTGGAAAATAAACCCTAAAATAAAAACCACTAGGGGTTTTGGTATTTTTTAAGAGCGGTTTTGGTGTTGTATGAGTGATTTTGAAATTCTATATGTTTTAATTTGGAGATTCGAAAATTTCTAAAATCAAAATTACTCATACAATACCAAAACCGCTCTTAAAAATTACCAAAACCACTAGTGGTTTTGATTTTGGGGGTTGTTTTCCAAACTTTTCAAAACCGGGTGCTCAAAGTGAAACATTTGAAAAAATTGGGTGTTTTTGGAAATAACTCAATTTCAGACGTTCCTTCTTTCTTTCGAATTTCGTAACTTTAAGCTTCTTTTCCTCTTCTTTTCATCCAAGTCCCTGTCTCAGGTTAATAGTCTAGAATTAATAGAAATGTACTCAACTTCTCATCTTTAGAACTCATTTTCTTTGCATTTAAGCTCATAAACATGCTAAAATGTAGGTAAATTCTAGACTTATCAGCCGGCGACCGAGAAAAAAAAAATTTCAAAAAAAAAAAATAATAATAAATATTTTTTTCCTCCAAAATTTTTGGTTTTTTTATTTTATTTTAGCCTAACCGTTTATGCCATTTTTGAGTTGTTTAGCATGCAATCTTGCAGATTTTTTATATTATTATTTTCTATTTACGAAGGCAATTTTTTTTTTAAATTACTTTCTAATGCCGTTTGCATGCTTATGGCATGTTCATTTGATTGTTTTGCACAGGTTATGGCTCACAGATATAGTAACGTTGTGGACAACGACTTCTAGATCCCCACTGAGAGGGCCATGGAGCTTATGTGCTTGGAGAGAACATCAACTTCATGGATGACATTCTTGCAGAGCAGCAAGCAGCTGCCGAAGCTGAGTAGGAGCAGCAAAATGAGGCAGATGATGAGTTCGATAATGAGATCGAACCGGAGGAAGATGTAGCCCAATGGAATGGTGATGAAGAGGAAATCCCTGAGTGGGATGGTGAAAAGGAGGAAGAAGCTCAATGGGCTAGTGAAGAGGAGGAGGTCGCGGAATGGAATGGCAACGAAGAGATGGCAGTTGTCAATTTAGACGGTGACGAACCTGAGATACCAGATGAGGCTCAGGATGGTGATAGTGTGATTACTGAGTCAGAGTACACCCCTCTCACACCTTCTGATTGGGACCCAGAGAACTATCCATAGATAGGGGTGGGCATGGTCCGTTCCGGTCCGGGTTTGGCTGGACCTGGACCGGACCGGCTAATATGTCGGTCCAAAAATTTTGGACCGGACCGAACCGACTAAAATATTGGACCGATCAGTCCGGTCCCAATCGGTCTCGGTTCGGTCCGGTCCAATCGAGTTGGGCTTTTCACTTTTTTTTTTAAAAAATATTAAAATAATAATTTTAAGAAAATTATATATAAACCAGATTTTATACAAATTAAATATATTTATGGTGTTAATTTATAATATAATATTTATTCATTTCAATAAATTTTATATTTAATAAATTTAAATTAATACAATTAAATATTAAATTTTTTAATATACTATTAAATTTCATCTATATTATAATTTATAATTTAAATATATATATAATTATTTTTATTTTAAATATTTTATTTATATTTTTTAATGTATTTATTTATTTATTTAATAAATATATTATTTTTAAAATTATTATTCGGTCCCGGTCCGCGGAGGCATGGGACCGGACCGGATCGACAAAAGTAGTCGGTCCAAAGTTTTTGGACCGGACCGGGACCGTTTGGACCGTGGACCGGCAATTTTCGGTCCGGTTCGGGTCGGTCCCGGTCCGGTCCGGTTCGGTCCGAGTTTTATGCCCACCCCTATCCATAGACTATATTTTTTTAGAGTTATTCATGTTTTTAGAACTGTTTAGTATGCAGTTTTTATTTAATATATTATAGATATTTTTTAACATGAATTCCTTATAATTATTCCTTGGTTGCTGAATAATTTAGCTGATTTCTAGACTTGCATGCTTAGACTTGTTTGCACACTGCATGATTAACAAGTTGATGAAGTTTGAGGACAAGGATGGTGATTGGGTAGATTGCCTATCTTCTCCGATTCCCCCTCAGATTGATTTGATGTGTTTTTTTTATTGTTTTAGCTAGTGCATTATATGATTATCAGATGATTATGCTAGATTAAACATAGATGGTCTTATGTGTTTTTTTGGTGCTTGTCAGTGATGGCCTCTGCTACTAAATCTATTGTCGCTGAGTTGAACAAGGGTAACAAACTCAATAGAGACAATTACGATATCTGGCATCGCAAGATCCAGTATATCCCCGAGGAGCAAGAAGCTCTCGAGACCCTTTTGAACACGATGGTTGAACCAGTGCATGGTTCAACTGCACAAGCAAGGCGAGATATGGACGCCTACTTGTCCTGGAAGTGCAAGAACAGCATTGTGCGCATCACTATACTGTCGAGTATGGCTGATGACCTAATGTGTGCTTTTGAGGATTACCACACTGCACAGGCTATATGGGTAGCACTCAAAGACAAATATGGTGGGACTTCAACCACCAAGCTCCGACGGCTGACGATTAAGTTTGATATTTATCGCAAGCGTGGTGATCATACTATACACTAACATCTTCGTGAGATGGCTAATATGATCTGCGAGTTAAAATCAGCTGGTCATGTTTTGACGGATGAGCAACAAGTGCAGGCAGTTATAAGGTCCCTCCCAAACAGTGGGAAAATATGAAGATAAACATGACATATAATGATAATATCAAAACGTTTGATGATATCTCCCGTCAAGTAGAACTTGAGGACGAGTGCCTAGAGGCGGCAAAATCCTCCGGTCAGCTTTACATGGCTGATTCAAATGTGCGTAGGGGCAATAATGCTAAACGCAAAAGGGGTAATAAGGGTAGCAAGAAAGATAAGGATTCGAGGAATCCTAATAAGCCCGGGACCAAAAACCCTTGAAAGAAGGCCAGACGTGGAAATGGGCAGAAGAGGGACATGGGCAAGATCAAGTGTTACAATTGTAACAAGATGGGACACTTCGCTCGAGATTGTACTGAGCCGAAGAAAGAGGTATCCTATTACGATCTTAGTATGTCAATACTTTTGTTTCTAGCACCGTTTTGCTTGCTGAGTCTTATTCTATGTGGATTGTAGACTCAGGGGCAACCAACCATGTAGCTAGAGACAGAGGAGCGTTCGTAGAGTACCGACGCATACCGCGTGATACTAGATGTATATATATGGGGAATAACTCACGAGTTGAAGTAAAAGGGATCAGCACTTGCAAACTGAGGATGCAAAGTGGCCACCTTTTTCTACTACATGATGTCCTCTATGCTCCTGAGATTAGATGTAGTCTCGTTTCAGTCTCTGTTTTGATGACTTTTTGAATCAAAAGTTTTGAGTTTGTTTTATGACTGTATTTTTATTTGTTCTGGGAGAATGACTGATGGATTTATTTATCTTTGCATTGATGATTATGTGAACCCTTCTTATGTCGATAATGATACTAGTTTTACTCTTGTTACATATGGTGATATTGATATTTCCACTTGGAATGCTAGACTTGGTCATATAGGACAAGATAGAATGAACAGGTTGGCAAAAGAGGGGATTTTAGGATCTTATAATAAGATCAAGTTGCCAGCCTGTAATCATTGTCTAGCTGGGAAGGCCACTATAAAACCTTTTGGAATGGCAAATAAGGTCACTTTTCCTTTAGAGATAGTTCATTCAGACATATGTGGACCTATGAATGTTAGGACTAGAAGTGGTGCATCATATTTCATTACCTTCATAGATGACTTCACTCGTTTCGGTATAGTCTATCTAATCTCTCATAAGTCTAAAGTTTTAGATTGCTTTGGAAAACTTTTGGCTATGGTGGAGAATCAACTAGATAGGACTGTCAAAGTGCTACGCATTGACCGAGGCCGAGAGTATCTATCTGACCAATTTAAGACATTGTGTCAGGAGAAAGGTATAGTGAGACAGTTAACTATTCCTAGGACCCCTCAGCAAAATGGAGTTGTCGAGAGGAGGAATAGAACACTGTTAGAAATGGTACGATTAATGATGGCACAAGTAAATCATCCAATATCTTATTTGGGAGATGCACTTCTGACAGCGACCCACATATGAAATAAGGTTCCAACGAAATCAGTGACTACTACACCCTATGAGTTAGGGACAGGTAGAAAACCTGACCTATCCTATATGCGACCCTAGGGGTGCGCGTGTTATGTACATGATCTTTCTAGCCCATATGGGAAGCTAGGTGCGAGGCGTAAAAGATGTATTTTCATAAGATATCCCGAGCAATCCAAAGGATATGTACTGATAGGAGAAAATTCAGATGGTACCATTTCTGAATTAGAGTCACGTGATGTTGTGTTCCTTGAGAATGAATTCCCCAAGAGGGGTGAAGTAGAAAGAGATACTTCATTCTTTGAACAAAAGGAATCAGAGGACTTAATTCCTTCACAGATGGATATCAATCCTAGTGGGAGTGAACAAGTGCCTGAAGAATCAGCTCCACTAGTACATGACAGTCGGAGTATGCAGATTCCTGATCCTTCGATGCCTGAGATTGAAAGGGAAACGTTCATGATGGCTTCACACGATGGTGATGAACCAAAGAACGTGAAAGAAGCTCTCGATTCACCTACCAAGGATCTATGAATGAAAGGCATGGAAGAGGAAATGAAATCGATGAAAAGTAACCATGTCTGGGACTTGGTTGACTTACCACCAGAACATAGAGCCATCAGAAATGAATGGGTCCTTCGCATTAAATGGAAGGCTGATGGTTCGATCGAGAGATACTAGGTAAGATTGGTGGCGAAAGGCTATACCCAACAATAGGGCATAGATTATGAGGAGACGTTCTCACGTGTAGTGAGATTCGCTTCTATTCGCCTAATCTTGGCCTTAGTCGCACATATGGACTTGGAATTGCATCAAATGGATGTCAAGACCGCTTTCCTCAATAGAGGACTGGAGGAAGAGAGTTATATGGAATAGCCTGAGGGTTTTATAACTAAAGGCAAAGAAAAGAAAGTGTGTAAACTCTTGAGGTCCATTTATGGACTCAAACAATCCTCTAGGCAATGGTACCTGAGATTTCATGACTCGGTGTTGTCATATGGTTTCCAAGTGACACGAGAAGACCATTGCGTTTATATGAAAAAGTCCAGTGACGGTTTTCTGTTACTATCATTATATGTAGACGACATTCTCTTAGCTTGTAACAACAAGGACATTCTGTTGTCAATGAAGAACTGGTTGTCGACAACTTTTGAGATGAAGGAAATGGGTGAGGCTGCCTATATACTAGGAGTCCTGATATCAAGGGATCGAAGTAAGAGGCTATCGGCTTTATCACAAGAGCTCTACATTTGAAAGATCCTTGAACGTTTCCATATGGCTAGTTGCAAGCCTATGGACACACCCATTGCAAAAGTGCAGACTTTGAGTCTTGAGATGTGCCCTAAAACTCTAAGAGCGTGAGAAGATGCAGAAAGTTCCATATGCAAATGCAATCGGCAACTTGATGTATGCTATGTTGTGTACAAGGCCCGATATCTACTATGCAGTAGGATTGGTAAGCAGGTATCAGTCTAATCCAGGACAAAAGCATTGGATTGCTGTGAAACGAATTCTAGCATATCTAAAAGGAACCTCAGATTATGCTCTATGTTACCAAGGTGGTGAAAGCCATCTAGTGGGTTACACAGACGCTGATTGGGGTGGCGACTTAGATGAGAGGAAATCAACTTCCGGTTATGCCTTCATTCTGAGTCATGGAACAATCTCTTGGAGTAGCAAGAAGCCGACTTGCATAACATTGTCCACCATGGAAGCAGAATTTGTAGCCTGCTCGATGGCTGTGCAGGAAGTTGTCTGGCTCAAAAGGTTTATAAATGACCTTAACCTAACTGAGAGTGAGCCAAAGCCAGTCACTGTATATTGTGATAGTCAGGAAATTATTTCCTACACTAAGGATGCTAAGTAGCACAGTAAGTCTAAGCACATAGAGACTAAGTACCACTTTGTCATAGATATAGTGACAAAGAAGCATGTAAGAGTCAGATATATATCTACATATGATATGGTAGCAGACCCATTTACAAAGGCTGTAACTAGAGATGTTTTTGTTAAGCATTCTAGGTCTTTGGGTCTACATAGATTGTAATGTCTTGGATTTTTATGTCTATGTTTTAAGGATAATTGTTTATCTTCATGTGTTTTCTAGCATATATAGAGTTGATTCATCTGAGAGTATGTCGTCAGGTTTGAGAGACTTACGCACTTGCACGTGCAGTTGCCTTGATTATCCGGTGATAATGCAAGGTGAGATCTATACACTCATGTTCTGAATAGGAGTTTCATGAACTAAGATGGGTGTATAAAATGATCGCCTTGACGTGGTCGTCAAGATGAGATTCTCCAAAATGAATTAAGAATCGCTCATGAGAACCACAATCATGAGACCTGACCAGCCGGACAATGAACTATCATAATAAACATACGCGCTTAATATATAGGTAAGGTTCATTGTCGCGCATGCTTTTATACTGTGCGAGCTATAAGTTGACCCTATGGAGATAAGTTTGAGAACAGTCCCTACTCCTTATCGTGCAAAGTCCCATATTTATTTATCCTTAGTACAATCTCTTTTGTATCCGGAGTGTTGGGGTAATGACTGTGTTATTGGCGTGTCTTTCTATGGCTACGGTAAATGCGGCCTATGTGACATGACTGTGATGTCAGTTACTTTCATCGACTTTTGGGATAAGAGTGAATTGGAAGTCTCTGATTGTATTCACACTATTTAAATTACACGTTAGCGAACTGTCGTTCTTGGGAACACAGTTGTGATTAGAAGTACTTCAAAGTTTTCAGAACATTAGTTCGTTTTGGGACCGAACATGTCTGAAGTGAATTCAAATCATGGTAGTCTAGGATATGAAGTGAATTTCGAGATTGTTCTTCTTTATTAAAGAAACTGGTTCATTTGGTCACACCAGTTATTTGTCGTATAAAACCAATTGATCTATCGACGCGTGTTTTCTCTATTTAAGTCTTGACGGTCCTTAGTGGGTTGTGCCTCTCTTGTGTGAGTGGGAGAATGTTGGACTTGGGGCTTATAATGGATTGACCCAAGACTTATATTAAAGTGGGCTTAAGGCCATTGGGCCTGGGTGATTGGTCCACCCAACATAGACTCAGCCCAAGTCACTTACTTGTCAATTAAGTAATGGATAGTAAGATTGTAATCTGATAAGAATTCCTATTTGAATTCAAATCAGTTCTAGTTCAAGTGAACTAGCTATGGACTACTATAAATAGAGTCCTCCTCTCATTCTTCAAATCATCCCCATCTCAGAGCATTCTGAAACGTTAAATCGCAAACAGTATTTGCAAAGTGAAACCTGTTGAAAGGTTTTCAAGAGTTGAAGAGATTTCGCGTTTGTTCTCGTTGGGGTTCTTAACCGGTGACTTGAGTGGTGTTTACAAGAGATTCGCCGCCGAACGATTGACAGTAATTTTTCGTTCCTTTTTCCGCTTATTTTTGTATGTTGATTGTGTAGTATGCCTATAGAATCAACAGTGTATATATATATATATTAAATTGCTGTAATTATTTGATTTCTATTGTACTTAGTAATGTTAAACACAAAAGTATATTGATAATTTTAGACTAGAGTTTTAGAGAGTTATTTTGTTCTAAAGGGTAGTATTTGCTAAACCATTAATTGAAATGTTTAACGTTAATAACCATTATCAAACACTCATTTATACAGAATATTACTCAAACGGCTAAATGCTATTCAAACGGCTAAAGTCTAACTTTATCTAAGAACATAATGATTGTTATGACATTACCTATTCATTATTTACTTACATAATTTCCGGTATTTAATGGAAGATAATGAGCTTGATAATAAGTGAATTGTTTGATTTATTATCTATTAGTTTTCAAAACTGGATAGTGCTGGAGAGAACATATTGAAAAAATAACAAAAGTTATAAAATAAGAAAAAAAAACCTGTATTTCAATAATTTTTTAAAATTTATGTATTTTTAACTGTTGGATTTTTAATAAAAAAATTTCACATTTTATCAATTTTTAAAAAATGAAAATTACTAGGCAAATACATTTTTAATAATTTTTTTTAAGAAGCAAAGAAAAATGTCTATAAATTACATTCTTAATTTTCAAGACTTCATTTTCTTATGAGTCACGGTGATTCACTCACCAAATACTACCAATAGATTGTTATTAGTAGGTAGTGTATACTAAAATAGCTGTAGAGAAGTGACGCATAAGAGAGAATTTTTTTTTTTCTTCAAAATTTATTATAAAAAGAAATTGTATATTAATTATGAAGAAACAAAAGTATTACAATTAGGATTACATTAAATAAATAGTAAAATGTAAGGTAAAAAGTTCCACTAAAATAATATATATATATATATATATATATATATAAAATGTGGAGTTTACTAAAATAAAAATTTCCCATATTTCATTTTTAGTCAAAAATCCATTTTTTTTTGTGGTTTTTCATTTAAGTTATTGTTCATCTGACAATGATGAACAATAACTGAACACATTTTCATAATATTTTATTTTAATTGTTTTTTAAAAAAAATTACCTTTCTTTTTCTTTTTCCTTTCTTCTTCTCTTTTTTTATTTTTTTTTCTCTCCTTCACTTCTATTCAATAAAATTTTAAAATAAAAAAACCCAAAAAGATTTTCCTCTTTTTTTCTTCCTTCTTCTTCCTCTTTTTCTCCTCTCTCTCTCTCTCTCTCTCTCTCTCGATGTTTCTCACCATATCCACGAGCTTTTCCACGATTACACCTAACCGAGTTTGGTACTTTTTACTATAAAGTAGCATGAGTTTTTAAAAAGTTGCGGTGTAAAGTCAAACCTTGACTCCGTTATCTGCCACGTTACCCTTACAGTAATGTTACCTTCCATGTTTTTAGCCATTAGATTGATCTAGTGGTTTGAATTAATTGGAAAAAAACTTCAAAAAATAAAGATTTACCGGCTATTTGTTGTTAACCTACTATGATTTAATTAAAAAAAGAAGTCTTTTTATCTTAATCAAACTTTGACTCCATTAGTTTTATTTTTTAAACCAAAATAGAATGAACCAGGACCTACATCACAAGTCTTTACCGTCTTTGATTTTTTTACAGTATCACATTGAAGAGCCTATTCCGTCGATCAACATCAGTTCCTGCAACAACATAGCGGTGTATCACATTAAGGCGTCTATTCCATCGATCATCATTAGTTCCTGCAACAACATATAGAACCAAAACACAAACAACACAAGGTCCATTAAGAACACTGTATCATCAGTTCCTGCAACAACATATATCATACTGCTTCTTCACGCGAGTTAAATTCAAAGGTATGTTTTTATGTTCTATTTGAAATTTTTAGTTTGTATCCATTGAAGTAGAAGTATGTAAATTTTTTAAAAAATACAGTATGATATTTAAGTCCTGTGAAGAAGCTGATAAGATAAGTTTCAGTTCTTACGTCAATTAAATACACATTATATAGATTTTTTTTGGGAAAATATTACTACTCTGGAGATGTTATCATCGTAAGATGAAGAAAATAAATCTAACATAAATTTGACATCAGCCTGACTCACATTTGATTTAATTACAATGTCACTATGAATCCAAACTATTGATTAAAAGAGTTCACTAATGGGAAGTATATATGCACACTTACAAGAATGGGGGAGTATATATGCAAAAATTAATTAGTTAACTTCAATTGAAATAAACAACTTGGCGGGCTTAAGAAGAGTGCAGAAAATCTTGGGAACTCCTTATGGTACAAATGCAAACTTTATTTATTTATCTACCTTATGAATTTAATAAAATGTTATATTCCTGCAGGTTTATTTTTGTATTTCAACATGTCTATTTCAAAAGATGAAGAAGATGATGTTGTGAAAGTCACGCATATTAAAATATCAAAAATGGGTTGATTAATTTTTTGTAAGTAAATTATTAAATATATGTAAAATATATATTTTTTATTATTGTGTATTGTATATATTTATAGGTTGTATTTACGTATATATTTATTTTTATCCTAGGATATAATGACTTACTAAACATATGTAATTTTTTTCCCTTCATGAATGATTTTAACAATTTTGCAGTTCCGCACAGAGTAAAATGTTACGGGATAATGGTGAAAAGAAGATTACACAAGAGGTTAGTATAATTTTTTTTATTAAGTTAATTAGGTCCCTTTTTAGGTTATGGAATTAATATAAAAATATTATGCATTATTATATATATATATTAAATAATTTGGTGTATACCTAGTAAATATTTAGTATGATTTTTATGGGTGTATTAGATTAGAAGAGAACTGGGAGAACAGTGGAAAAATTTAAACTATTTAGAAGAAGCTTTCTATGCCTAAAAAGGTTAGTAAAACTACAAACGATCCAGTACAACAACCAACTTGAAGGTTGATTTCTCTATATACACACGTTAACATGCTTACATATATGTTCAAGAAACACAAACATCTGTATGTATATCAACCATGTAACAAGAATGTAAAAAAGGAAGGATGTAAGAGTTCCATTACTGATCAACTTCTGCGGTCGGGAAAAATCACAAGTGGATGAATTCCTCTTCTCACCAACTAAGAGCGATCTCGTAGAGTTCTTCTTTTCAGAGTGCTTTCCTTTTTCAGAGTTTTTTGTTTTTCTCGAACACCTACATTAAAGTAACCGAACATGTTTTGATATTATCTCTGAATATCAGGAGGCAGTTTACCCATGTTGGATAACTGTCCATCACACGTGTCTTGTACACGTTGGCAATCTTCACTCCAACATTCTCCCACTCACACAAAGAAGCAACATACTGGCTTTATACTCGCAAATAGTCAGTGTGACCAAAAAGAAATGAATTAGTTTCCTGAAAGTCAAAACTTGACATAAATTCATTTTCAATCCTAGACTACTGACATATATTCACATCAGACATGTTCGGTCCCATTGAACCAGTGATCTAACCTCAGGAGTACTCCTCAATCACTACCGTGTTCCTGGAAACCACAATTCCATTGCTAGCGTGTGATAATTGTGAATACAGTCAGTGTCTTCCGATCTACTCTATGTCCAAAAGTCGATGAAAGTAACCGACATCATAGACATGCCACATAGACTGAATTATCATGATCATAGAAAGACATGCTAATGATATAGTCATTACCCCAACACTCCAGACATAAGAGTGATCGTACTAAGGATCAATATTGGATGGTACTTGCACGATAAAGAGTTGGAACATACTCAATACTTATCTTCCATCAGGTCAACTTAAAAGCACGCACGGTATAAAACATGCGCGATTTAATGAACCTTGCCATTTAAAACGGCGCGTATGTCAATATATAGTTTATGTTCATTATACGGACTATGTCACCATACTATCTTATGAACTTGATCGCTCTCACTGACTTAGTTGAGCAACTCAAAAGTTTAGCCCGACTTGTCAGGTCTTATGAAATTGGAATCTCATAAGCGATCCTTCAATTTGGTTTTAGAAGAATCTCATTTTGACAATTTATCAAAGAGACATACTGTACACTTTTATGAGTTCTGGAATATCTAATTCGAAAAACCAAATGTACACGTCTCATCCCGCATTATCCT
This sequence comes from Cardiospermum halicacabum, assembly GCA_031304145.1. Taxonomy (NCBI): domain Eukaryota; kingdom Viridiplantae; phylum Streptophyta; class Magnoliopsida; order Sapindales; family Sapindaceae; genus Cardiospermum; species Cardiospermum halicacabum. The sequence goes on from CM062389.1 coordinate 6,204,874, forward strand.
TAGATAAGCGAGGCGGCTGTGAGTGCAAGTCCACTAGCCTCCAACACCTGACAACATACTCTCGGATGATAAGAAACATACCGTATATTTATGCTATAAAACACAGCACTGAAAATATAAATCACACTCAAACATAGATAAGTAAACAAATAAATAAGGTTCACAACCTACGTAGACCCAACGATCTGGTGTGCTTTGCAAACACGTCTCTAGTTACAGCTTTAGTAAGGGGGTCTACTATCATATCATGTGTTGATATGTATATAATAGTTACATTCTTCTTAGCCACTATGTCCCTGACAAAGTGATACTTAGTCTCTATATGTTTAGACTTACTGTGATACTTAGCATCTCGGGTGTAGGCAATTGTTGCCTGACTATCACAGTACACAGTAATAGGCTCAGGCTCTCTCTCATCTAAGTTTAAATCCTCTAAAAACCCCTTCAGCCAAACAGCTTCTTGCACAGCCACTGAGCAAGCAACAAATCCTGCTTCCATGGTGGACAGGGCTATGCAAGTTTGCTTTTTGCTACTCCTGGAAATCGCTCATTGACTTAAAATAAAAGCATATCCAAAAGTAGACTTTCTTTCATCCAAATCACCACCCCAATCTGCATCTGTGTATCCAACCAGGCGATCATTACTGCCTTGATAACACAGAGCATAATCAGCGGTACCTTTTAGATAAGCTAGGATTCTTTTCACTAGTATCCAATGTTTCTATCCTGGATTTGACTGATATCTGCTTACCAGTCCAACTGCATAACAAATATCTTGTCTTATACACATCATTGCATACATCAAGCTTCCAATGGCATTTGCATATGGTACTTTTCGCATTTTCTCACGCTCTTGCGGAGTTTTTGGGCACATTTCTAGACTCAAGGTCTGACCTTTTGCGATAGGTGTATCCATTGGCTTGAAATCTACCATATGGAACCTCTCAATGATCTTATGAATGTATGGCTCTTGCGATAAGGTCAAAAGTCTTTGACTTCGATCCCTTGATATTTTGACTCCTAAAATATAGGCAGCCTCATCCATATCTTTCATTTCAAAAATCGTTGATAACCAGTCCTTCATGGCAAGAAGAAGGTTTTGTTATTACACGTCAGAAGTATGTCATCAACATATAAGGACAGTAAAATGAAAACGTCACTAGACCTTTTCAAATAAACACAATGGTCCTCTTCTGTCATTTGAAATCTATATGACATAATCGACTCATGGAATCGAAGGTACCATTGTTTGGAGGATTGTTTGAGTCCATAGATGGACCTCAAGAGTTTACAAACTTTTCTCTCTTTGCCTTTGGTAATAAAACTTTCAGGTTGTTCCATATAAATCTCTTCCTCCAGTCCTCCATTGAAGAAAGCGGTCTTAACATCCATTTGATGTAATTCTAAGTCCATATGTGCGACTAAGGCTAATATGAGGTGTATTGAAGCAAACCTCACCACAGGGGAGAATGTTTCTTCATAGTCTATACCCTCTTGTTGAGTATAACATTTCGCCACCAATCTAGCATTAAATCTCTCAATCGAACCATCTGCCTTCCGTTTAACGCGAAGGACCCACTTATTTCCGATGGCTTTTCTACCTGGCGGTAGGTCAACTAAATCCCAAACTTGGTTACTTTTCATCGACTCCATTTCCTCTTCCATGGCCTTTATCCATAAATCTTTTGCTGGTGAATCGAGAGCTTCTTTTGCATTCTTTGACTCATCATCATCATGGGAAGCCAACATAAATTCTTCTCATTCAATCTCAAAACGTCGTCGGGGAATTCAAATTCTTCTACCCCTCCGAGTTGACGTTTCTGGAATTGAAGTATCAGGAACAACGTCACTCCCACTGCGATTTAGATGTGGACTTGGTTCATCAGGCACTTGTTCATTCCCATTGGGAACAACATCCCTTTGCATGGAGTTTAAGTCCTCTGATTCATTTTGCTCAAATAAATTAGAATCTCTCTCTATTTCACCTCTCCGCGGAAATTCATTTTCTACGAACACAACATCTCGTGATTCAATCTCAGATGTAGTCCCATTTGAGTTTTCCCCTATCAGTATATATCCTTTCGATTGCTCAGGGTAACAAATGAAAATACATTTCTTTCCTTAGCACCTAATTTTCCAAATGGGTTGTTAAGATCATGTACGTAACAAGCACACCTCCAGGGCCGCAAGTATGATAGACTAGGTTTTCTACCTGTCCATAATTCATATGGGGTTGTAGTCACGGACTTGGTGGGAACCCTATTCAATATATAAGTAGTCGTAAGAAGCGCATCTCCCCAATATGAAATTGGAAGATTGGCTTGTGCCATCATAGATCTCACCATCTCCAATAGAGTTCTATTTCTCCTTTCTACGACTCCGTTCTGTTGATGAGTTCTTGGAATGGTTAATTGTCTTACAATACCTTTCTCTTGACACAGTGTCTTAAACTGGTCAGATAGATATTCTCGTCCTCGGTCAATGCATAACACTTTGACGGTCCTATCCAATTGATTCTCCACCAATGCCAAAAACCGTTCATAACAGTCTAAAGCTTCAGACTTATGGGAGATCAGCTAGACTTGACCAAAACGAGTGAAATCATCTATAAAGGTAATGAAAAATGACGCACAACTTCTAGCTCTAACACTCATGGGTCCACATATATCAGAATGAATTAATTGTAACGGAGAATTAGCCCTAGTAGCCTTTCCACAAGGTTTTCTAGTGGCTTTGCTAGACAATGATTAAAGGTCGGCAACTCTATCTTATCATAGGAACCTAAAATCACCTCTTTTGCCAACCTGTTCATCCTATCTTGTCCTATATGACCAAGTCTAGCATGCCAAGTCAAAATACTTGTATTAGAAGAGGTAATCAACGAAAAACTATCATTTGAAAATAAAATAGGATTTTCATAACATTCAATATTAAGTACCACAAATCCATCTACTAGTTGTCCTAACCCAATACAGGCAGAATAATAAAATATTTGTAGACTAGCAGCATAAAATACCAACTTATTATAATCATAAGACAATAAAACAGGAACAGAGACAAGATTGCGCCTAATTTCTGGAGCAAACAAGACATCATGTAAGAGCAATGTGTGGCCACTCTGCATTCTGAGTTTGCAAGTGCCAATGCCTTTTACTTCTACGCGTGAGTTGTTGCCTACATATATCCATCGAGTACCTCGTGGGATCCGACGGTACTCGACAAACGCTCCTCTATCTCTAACTACGTGGTCCGTAGCGCTGGAGTCTACAATCCACATAGGGTGAGCCTCGGCAAGTAAAACAGAGCTAGAAATATACACATTAATTAAGCCAAAATCATAAATGGTTACCTCCTTCTTAGGCTCAGTGCATTCACAAGAAAAGTGACCCATCTTGTCACAATTGTAACACTTGACCTTACTCTTGTCTCTTTGCTGACTTTTGCCTCGCCTAACTTTCTTCTTTAGGTTATTGGTCCCGGGCTTATTGTTATTATTATTAGGGTTTTTCAGACCCTTTTCTTTCTTTCCGTCCCTTATTCCCCTATTTCGCTTAGCACCTGTGCCTTTGCGCACGCTGGATTCAGCCATATAGAGCTAACCCGAGGATTTGCCTGCCTCTAGGCGCTCGTCCTTTAGTTGAACATGACGAGAGATGTCATCAAAAGTCTTGATGTTGTAATTATGAGTCATGTTAATCTTCATATTTTCCCAACTGTTGGGGAGAGATCTTATTACCACTTGCACTTGTTGTTCATCTGAGAGGACATGGCCAGCCGACTTTAACTCCCGGATCATGTTAGCCCTCTCCCTGAAATGCTGGCGCATAGTGTGATCATTGCGCTTCCGGTAAGTGTCAAACTTGATAGTCAGTCGCCGAAGCTTGGTGGTGGAAGTTCCACCAAATTTTTCTTTCAAAGCAACCCACATGTCCTGTTCCGTGTCATAATCCTCATACGAGCACATCAGATCATCAGCCATACTGGATATAATAGTGATCCTTGCGATACTGTTCTTCCGCTTCCAAGCCAGGTAAGCCTCCATGTCTCGCTTAGCTTGAGCACTCGTGCCAGGTGGTGGTTCGATCATGGTGTTGGTAAGCGTTTCAAGAGTCTATTGCTCTTTTAGAATATACTGGATCTTACGATGCCAGATATCATAGTTGTCCCCGTTCAACTTGTCTCTCTTGTTGAGTTCAGCAACAATGTTCTTGGATGAAGAAGCCATTACTGTAAACATAATTCGAAGACATATAAGACTATCTATGTTTGATCATCCGATAAGAAACTGAGAATGCATCAACCAAGTCAAATAAAAACATGTTGAGCCAATTAAAGGAGAAATTGGAAAAAATAGTAAATCTATCTAATCACCATTCTAGACCTTCAATCTAATCAACATATTAAATCATGAGGTGTGCAAAAAAAATTTCATAATATCACAAACATATATTAAACACAACCAATCGTATATAGATGATATAATACGCCAAAAACCATAAAATGTGTAAAATAGTGATATAATGAACATATGAACATAAACAATGCATAAAAAATGATGCATACGGATCAGTAGAAAAACGGCATCAGGGTCCTGTAGACATCCTCAATCATCATGCTGGACATCACTAGCAGAAGTGTTCACTTCCTCCAACCATGGATCATCAGGAATATAGTCTTCAAAAGTAATCTCACTGTCGCCATCCTGAGCCTGATCATGAACAATTGGATCAGCAATGATCGGATCATCCCAACCATCCATAATCTCTAGAACCAGATCATCAGGATCGAAATCATCCTCAACATCGGCGACATGTCCCTCGCCATCAATGAAGGGGACCTCCTGATCAGGCTCTCCCTCATCAACTAAAAGATCCTCCATAAGACCATTTTCAGCACGTAATGGATCCTCTAAAAAATCATCCTCAGCATCCAAGGGATCCTCCAAGAACTCATCCTCAGCAGGTAAGGGATCCTCAGCAGGTAAAGGATCCTCAGCAGGCTCGTCCTCTTTAGCCAAGGGATCCATGTTAGCAGTAGCTAACTGATCATCAGCATCACTTGCCATTGGAATAGTTGCATCGTCACCAGCTGCATCAGGAACCTCCTCGTGATCAAATACTGGAGCCTCAGGAGCTACTACAGGAGCAACCGGATGCTGCTCGGGAGGAGGTGGTGGACGAGGATGATAGTGATGGAAAACAGGTACTATCACTCTCGGAGGTGGTCGAGCTATGATCCTGGGCACCAAAGGTGCGTGCATAGGAACTGGACCGAATCATGGTGGACCGACAACAGGAGCGACCAAATGTGCATGCGGAAGTGATGGTACTGGAGGGTAAAACTGAGCCCTCAATGGGTGATCCATCCCTGGTGGTGGTGAGAATAGGAGGGTAGGGGCCAGCTCACGAGGATGGTAATATATAGCCCTCTGATATGGGATCCAATGGCGATCCTCTACTAAGAACCCGAGCCAATAATCACGTTGTTCCATAATCTATAAAACAAAATGAATATATGCCAACAATGCATGCATATGACATCCAGTAAGCATTCATATAAAACTAATCAAATGTATATGAAATAATCAATAAAAAACAATCGAATATTTCCTAAGCATGCAATTAAGTAAATCAATTTACTAAAACATAATAGTAAACTAACTTAATAAACAAAATAAAAAAATAGATTAATAACAAAAATAATTAAATAAAAAAATTAATCCAATTTTTTTCTTAATTTTCCGGCCGCCAGAGACGGCGGCACGTCGCTAGAAAGCAGCGACGCGTCGTCGTCGCTCCGGCGGCAGAGGGCGGAGAACGCGCCAACGCGCCGGCAACACATGGTGTGCTAAGGCGCAGCCCCGCGTCGCTAGCGTGTCAGCGGGCACAGCAGCCCCTCTGCTGACGTGGCGGCCTGGCAAGCGGCCATGTGATGGTGCCCTCCATTTTACGATTCCGGCAGGTGGTCGTCGGGAGTGGACTTCAAACGCTGTACCTGCGAGTGGAACAAAAGAAAAGGCATCAAAAATTCTTTTTTTAAAAAAAACTGTCTGACACTTTGCTTTTCTGATTTCCGATTTTCAAAAAAGATTTCAAACTTCCGACGACCATTACGGCTTCAATTTAAGTCCGAAAATTCAAACAATATACCATTGGATTCGTATCAAAAAACAGAATCCATCAACAAGGTACGACCAAACATTTTGATATAAATGTATATATATATTCATTCATTCAGTTAAAGTTATCTAATGACTTATTAATTTGTATTTAGATTTTGTCTACAATCAATGGTGCATATTTTGAGATGTCGTTAGATACTATCACTCCTTCCAAATGCTTGGGTCTTCGATCAGGTCTGATGATTAATATTTATTTTCTTAACTAATTACATATATGCTTTCAAAATATTTTTGTGCAAATAATCTTATTTATAGGAGTGAAAAAATGGTTCTAATATTTATATTTTTTATTACGTAGGTGATTAATTTAGTAATTGAGCTACGCACATTTGAGATGCTGCAAAAAGCTATTGATCCTATTATTTGGTTTTTGCCTACACATTTTGTGGTATAAGCTTTTCTGAAATTGATATGACATATGAATACCCTATATTCTGTTATAATTATTACATTCTAACGGCATAATTTTGTTCTTTCTATAAGAAAGCAGTAAACTCCGAATATTATAAGTCTTCAAATTTTCGTTGGGATTTGTACATGTATAATTTTCGCCGGTGCGACAAGGTATAGAAACATATAAGGTTTCACTACAAAATTTACATTAAATAATTGTTGTAGTATACGATTTTTTGACCAATTTTTTTATCATGTCTAGATATTTGTTCCAATCAATACATCTAATGTTCATTGGTATCTAATGGTAATCAAAGTGAAGGAACAATTAGTAGAGATCTAGGACTCATTGGAAAATACACAAGAGAATTAGATCAATTTGACCAAGCTGCAAAGATTGTAAGTTATTGTATAATGTATTTAGCTCATAAAACTTACAAGTCCACAACACAAATTAATATTTTCACTGCTTGGTTATTGATGTCAGTTGCAAGCACTTGATGTATTACTTTGTCCCGATATATATGATGTATATTCTGGAGATTGGTTATTTTCAACATTTAATATGATCACTACTAAGGTACCCAAACAATGCAACTCAGATGATTGTGGTGTATATGTCATTAAATTCATGGAGATTTCATGCCACATTTGCAGTGAAGGATATCAGGTAACTTCAAAATGCTATTTTTTTACTATTTTACTCGAAAAAGATTTGATTGTTCACATAATTAGAGTGCTTGTATTTTTTAATGCGGTACAACTCTGTTGTCGAAAGAATGAAAATAGTCGTTGAACTTCTACTGACAAATGCAAACTCTAATAGAGAAGCATTGCTACAACATAAGAGTGACATTTCAGTAAGAATACCAATCATTTTACTGAGATATCTTCTGATACTAATGAGATATGTTCCGATAATAATGGTATACTAAAGTCACCACCCAAGAGTTCCTACTTGAAGACAAGACTAGCTTCAAAGAAAAACATAGCATTGGTTACCCCTAAGAAGAAAAGGAAGAGGAAATTGTTTTGAATTTTATGATTATATCATATTCTTCTCCTTCACTTATGGGTTTGAAGGATTAGAAGACACTGAACACAAGATCAAGCTTTAAGGGAGTGAGTACTCTTCAGTTATCAGTTTCTAATTGATCTTAATGTTATTTGTCAATGTCAAATCATGTTAGGATTTATTGTCATTGTTTTGTTCTTCCTTTTCAGTATATACAATACTGTGTAGATTTTTATTGATGGCTGATATTAGTTTTTTTTAGTTTAAGTGGAGTTGGTTTTTCAAGTAAATTGTTTATGTTCTGATATGTTTTGTCATTAAGTTGAAGTGTTTATTTTCTATTCAATAAGGTAGGTAGGATTAATTGTGTTTAAATTAAATTCTTACTTTGAGTAGTCGTGAATTGTGTAGTTTGTAAAACGTATGTGAAATGGTGGCTTTAATGAAGAAAGGGTAACAATGGTTGGAAACCATTTCTTTACAACTTGGCTTAGAACTCTGGAATGGGAAAATACTCACCGCTGATATCCTACAAAAGAGGTCTCGTTTAGGTAATTTTTTCAGATCTTCGTTTCAATGCACGATTCTGTGAATGCTCAATTTTTATGTGGTGTTGAATGATGTTATTTGCTTTTGACTTTTATGTAGAGGTAGCATTACTCTCTGTGTTGAGAGATGAACATTGGATGCTTCAAGGGAAACAGAGTTGTCTTCCTTAATCAGCTCACATATCATTCAGTCAACAACATCCTGATTAGTTTTGATATTTCAAAGATTTGATATTTGGGTTGGGATGAACCTGTAAAGTTAGTTGTATGAACCTCAATTTAATAGTCACAGTATTTAGTGCGATAAGTTTGTACTTTTTGTTATGCACAATGTTAATTGGAGATTAAATTCTGCACTTTTCAGTTTTATTTTGGTCATTATTGAAAAAAAATCTAACAGAGCAGTGTTATTTTTTACTGCACAACAACTGTTCCATGATTTGCTTCAAAGAAAAAATAGAATTGAAGAAGTACTAAGGAGAGGTTTTGAGAGAATCTAAGGTGATGATATTATAATACATTGTTTCACTACAGTTCCATATGTGAATATAGAAAATACAATGTTAAATCTATAACTTTGATCGCTTACCGATTTAATAACTGCTACTATATCCTGAGTTTCTTAGAGTACTTATGCATAGGAGTGTTCCAGGATCTTCTAAAGGATTCAATATGTGAAATCAGCAGCTGAGAATTGAACGAGAGCTCGATTGTCCATACTATTATTTGTACAGCTGAATCGCTGTTCTGGTATGCTTTTATTTGTGCAGCTGAAGCTTGTAGTTTATCAAGTATTGATATATGATAAAATTTAGTTTCTTCTAATTCCTATGAATGTTAGAGTAGTGAATATGTAATTCTCGAGTTGAATCAATAAGTTATTGAAATAAGTTTATATGTTAAATCTAAAGTGACAATGATCATTCTTATTCATACTGCTGTCATTTTTTCCTCAGTAGCTAGTGAGATACTTTCTGCCAATTGCTTTCTGTATTTCTAAAAGACAAATGATGATTTGAAATAGCTTATCCTCTGTTGAACAAAAGATAACGTTCACCTCCACGGTTGTACTGAAAATAGCCTCAAGCGATTGATGACAATACACTGGTGCTAATTCCATTGAAAATTATCATTATCTTCTACACCTCTTATGCTATTTATCATTACACACACTTTAAAGTTCTCCCTTTTTTTAGTGATGGAGTTCATTTATCTGAAGAAGGGAGTAAGGTTGTAGCAGCAAAAATACTGAAGGTACTGAAGGAAGCAGAATGGAAGCCATCTCTTCACTTGACGTCCATGCCTACTAAATTCTCAGAAGATTCGCCTTACGACCTTGTCGTTGCCAATGGGAAAACCACCTTAAACCCTTCCGATTGGACATTTCACCAGTAAATCCGATGGGACTAGTTTACGAAGTGCTTCCTATTTAGTATTGAACACCAAACCTTGAACGGGAAGATCTATACAGGCATCAAATTGCTAAGATTGATATATAATTGAATCTAGATTTATATTTAGTTTATATATTTAGATTAGTAGCAAATATTCCTGTGTAAATTAAATCAACTTAGATGTTGAATTCGTATGTACTTGAAACTGGAGATAGAATAGTTTGATGTCTTTTACATTTTCAGAACGAACAACTGTTGTAATGTATCTCATGATTATAATTCAGGCTAATGGCATTGTCATCTCTAATCGGAGTTTACGCCTGAGTAATTATTAAAATGTAAATGATGCAGTTCCATGTATGGAATTGGGATGGCAATTTGGCATATCATTTTTATCCGACCTTATATCCATTTAATAAACAAAAGGAATAAAAATGAATACTAAGTTGTAAACTTTTCTATAGAACTACTGTCTTGAGAGTCTGTTGTTAATCCAAGAATTAGTAAAAATAGTATTAAGAATTATGTCCATAATAATTCGTAAATTATTTCCCAATAAATTAGGAAGGTTTCACGCTTAGTAAGAATAGGGAACTGTTTAGTTAGAGTCATATACATTCCAAAAGAATAAAGCTTGAGATTAGTAAGAAAAATGAGAACTACTAATAATTCCTAGTTCATAGTTCTACTGAAACTATGTATAAAGGAACCTTATAACAAAAATACTGTTATAACTTATGTAACATCATAACCAAAAAAAAAAAGAAAAAAAACAATCAAAAAACCTGCTCTAAAATAAACAATATTGCCTGCCTTGATAAATTGTTAGAAGATGACAACTAACTATATCATGTTTAATAACCACTTGATACATCTGCATCATTATATATCTGAAAATCACTTAATGATCAGTCAGCAGAACAAATAAAATGTAGAGCAGACAACTTGATGATTGAACAGATAAGTTTGACCCATTGTTTTACCACCACCATAGGTTTTGGCAACGCTGTCAATAGAACATCAGCAACAGACCAGCCTTCAAAACTCTCCATTTATATATGTAGAACTTTTTCATTGCCACATTGATGAAGGACATCCAAAAGCAAAGCACTTCCTCTGCATGCCTCATTAATAAAATCTACAGTAACATCTTCTGATAGATCATCTAGGAGCCCCTTCAATATTTGTACAAACATGCTGCAGAGAAGTACAACACAAGTCCAAGAAGCTCCAGAACATAATTTTAATGTGTTTGAAGCCTGCAAAGATAGGTTAATGACTCATTTAGTCCATGGCCATTTGCAAGCTCATGAGGACAATCCAAGTGCAAAACTAGAATACATCACCGAACATGACACAGACATCAAAGTAAATTGAATAATTAAAAATTAAAACTTGTATCATTATAATAGTGAATGAGTCTTGATTGCATAACAAATAAAAAGAGAATACACACCCAAAGCCATACTGTTTCCTGATCAATGTACCTCTTTCAGTTGTTTGTTTCTATAAAGAAGCACACCAATATTTAAAGACGGAGTAATAAATATTTTAGTTCATGAGGCTGGATCCTTTGGCAAAAAATTATGTGTTTGATCACAAGTGTACTCTTCTTATACAAGAAAAGGTAGTTAATCAACTAATAAAAATTCTGAAATGAAACAAGAATTTCAAACCAACAAGAATAAATGGTTCATAAACATCATCTATAACCAAACAAAATTTCACCTCTTTCTCACGCATAAATATAAATACCTTTATAGAAGAGAGAAGGAAAGCAGCTACAACCACGATCAGGAATGCCTTGCTATAGTTAAATCTTTCACCTTTTTAGGTACACAGCTGCATAAAGCAAAACACAATACTAATTAGGAATTTTTCTTTTCGGACAAAATAAACGTTCAAAGATTGTGAGTATTGAATTTCAATCTAATTAATGTAAATCTACAAAATAAAAGAAAAAACACTTCAGTGTAATTCATGTTATTATATCAATAATAGAAATCAAATACACATGATCCTACAACCCCTTCTTACAGTCTTTATTTTATGAATAGTCTTTCCAGGCGGGACCTTCATTTCTCTTCTGTTAAAAAAATTATAAGATAATAAAGATGTGGACATTTATTCCAATCATAAGCCAAGAACCACTGCTTTTTAGATAGGAAAATAAATCAGAAAGTAAATACAAGATCTAGATTATAATTAATTTAGATCTTACTATATCATTTAGTGGCAGGTTTCATAAAATTAAGTGCATAGCAGACATTTCATATGCTGGCTAAAAAATCATTGCAACTAATAACCCACTAAACTAAGTAAAAAGATATAAACATCACAATATTGCTCAAATGCAACTCCTATGATACAGAGCCGCTAATGAGGATAAGCTGCTTCAATTTCTGTGTGGATGTGACGCTAACTCGTGAAATCTTACCTCATTATCAAGCAATAGTATCACACCCTCATCATTTGCACAACTGGAGGATGTGATATTAAGTCACTACCTTTGTGTTTAACATCATTAAATTCTGTACATAACCAGGTGAATAGAGCACCACTATCAAATTAATATGCTTTTTGTCCTGCTAAATCATTTCAAGTTAAAATACCATACAAATTTGTCTATCTAAATGATAAGATAATGTCTAAATAGTTGTTCATGTGAGAAAATATGTGAGAAAATATACCAGAGGAAATATAGCAGCTATGATACTTAGATCTCCTACAAAAGTACCGGACAAAATTGTGCTTGCAGTCCGACACTTATTGGCATAGTAAGCTACAAGTTCAATAAACTCAGTGGCACAATTATCCATTCTTGCCTGCAGGAAAACAAGAGACCAATTGAGACAATCTCATAGTAGATTTTCTGTTCATCTCTTTGCTTGCTAGTATATATCTCTTTAAACAATTCAGATATAGTTGACAAGTTTGCATAAGTGTCCATGACCACATCATGACAGTTATTCATATATATATATATATTGAAATGATTCAACGCACCTACACATGAGATATGAACATAGATGATTATGAGAAAATAGACAACAACATCTTTTAAAGAAATTGATGAAGAATGGGCTCCCCTATGTTGTGAACCAAATAAAAAGATTGTTAGCATTTAGAACCTTAATGAAATATATGATCAAAAACAATGTAAGCTATGGAACCTCTTTTATTTGGGCATGTTCTCTTGGTGTGTCCACCTTCATTGCAGTGACTACATTGATGTGTTTTGGATCTCTTATTCTTATCTTGCGCTGGTGCACCTTTAGTTGAAGCAATTAATGGATCATTCACTGATGGTTCTTTTGATTGTTTGCATTTTTCAGCTGGATGAGTGCAACTCGTGGAGGGGTTTTATGGTACAATATCATTCATCAATTTGTAAATTCCTTGTTTAGCCGTTATAAACGTCTCTGTGTTCTTACAGGCATCATAGCATAATATGTTGCAGAATGTGGAAAGATTTGCAAACCTTGTCATTTCTAACAGCAGTGATGATTCCTTTTCAATGTAATTATTTTGTATAGTCTCCAACTTCGGCTCCTTTCTCCAACGGTTCTTTATAAGTAACTTTGGTATCTCAGCCAAATTTTGTGCCTTCATTACAGTAAAACTTATGGCTGCACGGTAAACCAAAAGATTCAAAATACTTACATGAACACTTCATATCCATTTGATTCGGATAGTAAAAAACAGTCCAAGTTAATCCATCCTTTTGAAATCTAATTAATGTGTACACAATCATTTTGCGATCTTCAGCTCGACTAAAAACCGATAATAATGTCTCTTCCTGGATATTCTTACAGACAATTTTGTAAACCTCTCGCATGTAGATATCGGCAACATTCTTTTCGATTTGCTTGAGATGGGTCATGAGTACCGGTTTCGTACAACAGATTCATAATCATCTTTCATCTCTGTGTTACGAATACAATCCAGTGCTCGAAATATCTGTTTAACAAACTCATAAACTTGAGTCTATATTGTAAGAACCGATTTAAATATGTATTCATACTTTCACAACATTGGGTACTTCGCATGCTTGCAAAAAAGAAGTCTTTCAAATATGCTTCTGCCCAATGCATCTGTTTTTCATAAATCTGGGTTGCCCATTCACTTGATTGCAAGTTGAATTGATTAACTAAATCTGTCCATTTACTTTCAAACTCAGCTATCGTCATTGATGTAAGCATATAATAATTGAATAGCTTTCCAAAGTTATCTTTATGGACATTACTTATTGCATTTCACTCCAGATGCCAACAACATAACCGATGAATGGACTCAGGAAACACCAACTTTATCGCTTGAGTCATTGCTTTGTCACCATCTGTGATCACTGATTGTGGCATCTTATCCTTCATTGCACTTAAAAATATTTACAGCAACCAAGTATATGTATCTACAGTCTCATCCCTAAGCAAACCAAATCCAAGTTCTGCTGACTTCCAATGGTGATTAGCTCCAATAAATATAACCAAAGGTTTTTTGTAATTGTTGGTTTTGTAAGTTGAATCGAAGGCAATTGCATCCCCAAAATACATGTAATCTAACTGAGATATTGAGTCGGCCAAAATAAGTTTTCAAGTCGATTGTCCTTGTCAGTTGAGTATTTATGAAAAAAAAATCCAGGATCTACTTGAGATTTAGCTGACAAATAGGCTAACACTGTATCTGAATCTGAGTTTGGAAGTTCAGTTCGTCGGAATTTATCTAGATGATTTTGTACATCTTTTCTTGTCCAACAAACATTCTCATAGCTTCCAGATTGTTCAACCACATAATCGACTACCTGAGATGTTCATACACCTACATTACGCTGTGTCTGAACTTGTACAATATCTACTTCTTTTACTGTCCTATTTGACCGTATGAATTACACCTGATTAGGCAATGCTAGTGGATGATTATGTGAAATGACAAAATCCCTTGCCACCCACAAGCAATTATTTTTATGAAAATTTACCCGAAAACATGCATTGCAACCAGTTCGAGTTATCGCTCTCGGTTCTCGTACTCTATCTTTTTTTTGGAGTCATTTCAGAGGTCTTTTTCCTTCTTTTCAACAAACCCATTCTAGTGTCATCCTTTCTTATCCCAAAACCAATAACGGTTGAATATTGATGATAAAAAGTTTCAGCATCTTCTAGTGATTTAAATTCTTTTCCAATAACATGTGAGGTTTGTAACCCAATCAATTGGGTGCAATCCTCTAGGTTGAACACAGTTGACAATAGTATTGATTCATGGTCCAACTTAGCATCACATTCCATATCACTAATCACTTCATTTGATTCATTTGTATTACACTCCATTTCATGAATCTCTTAATCGCTGAAATCAAATGGTAATGATCATCACTTGCCTTATTCAATCAAGGAAATCCTAAAGTTAAATTAAAACATGAATCAATACAAATGGCACTTAACATCATTAGTGATGATGACCAAAACTATATAAAGCAAACCTATCCAGCAGATCAATTTCACTTGTATATATCACCTATTCAATTCCAACATGAGAAATAATACTAACCGTTAAGAAGCAAAGCTTAATCATTCCATTGAAATATGCGAATATACCAACAGCTACCCTTTATCGTTTGCTACACCTACAACTGCCGCTTTTGTTGATTCCTCTGTAGCAATTTATGAGATGCTACCACCTAAGAACACATTACCATATTATTTACCCAAAACAGAATCTATGCTTAACCAACATCATTTTAAAAAAGTTTAGAAAGCAAGTGAATTTACGACTTGTAATTTTTTTAAGGATCATTTAGAGACATGTTTACAAAGCATAGTTTTACTTTGAAGATGTAAATATTATTTTCAAGAATGTTAATGTAAAAGTAATAAATTAAAAAAAAAAGCTTCTGGAAAAGGTGTTGATGCTATACTTGGATGCAATGCATATAGTTAACATGCTAACTACAACTATTATTGTAATCATGATTGTTTCTGCTTTCTTCCATACACATAAACGTAATTGTCAGAGACAAAGCACACCCCTCTGCTTAAACCAAGGCAATATCTTAGAGATGAAGAAATTAGGGTATATTAAGAACAAACAACACAACTAAAATAGCACAAGCAGCTATAACACTTGTATAAGTAAAATAATTTGGTATAAACCCCTCTGACTCCATTCATGAAAATATATAAAGAGACTCACTGGAATCTAATTTTTCATATCCAGCAATCAATATGTTCCAAGTTATCAAATCCTTTTCACTCATCTCTTCAAAATATTGATTTGCTGCGGGCAAACTTCCACACCTTCAATAAATGTCTAATATAGCA
The DNA here is from genome assembly GCA_031304145.1 of Cardiospermum halicacabum. Classification (NCBI taxonomy): domain Eukaryota; kingdom Viridiplantae; phylum Streptophyta; class Magnoliopsida; order Sapindales; family Sapindaceae; genus Cardiospermum; species Cardiospermum halicacabum. Next base: position 6,220,719 of record CM062389.1, read on the forward strand.
TTTACAACTAGAATATTAGATCCAAACCCATGTTTAGTCACTACAGCATGCATTAACATGCCAAAAACAAGCTTACCAGTTGACGCACAAGATCTATCTGTTATCGAAAAGCTATATGGATTCAACAGTACACCTTCCTATTCATCATCAAATGCAAAAACATCATCCACACGTTTATCACATCATCTCACAAGAACTAAAATCACATAAAAGTTTTCACATTGAATCACAATTATTATCTGAACACCAAAATTTAATTCAGTGAAGTCTTTTCCATACTAATCCCTATATGCCAATCACTATCTTCCAAAATCCAAACCTTGCTACAGATGTGATTCAATGAAACCAACCACTTACCAACAACATTTATTTAAAAACATAAATGCCATCATAGCATCACCAATGTGAGTAAACCCCGTAATCAACGTAGTCCAATAAACATCATTCTTCAACTCCATACCCTCAAAAACCATACAAGCATTAACCATACTCACGCAACACACTGTGTACATATCCATAAGCGCATTGTCCACATACAAGCATCCATCCAAGCCTCTCTTAATAGCCAAACAATGAACCAAACTCTCATATAATAACGACTTGATGCTTCTACAAGCTTTCAACACACTCGAAACGGTGTACTAATTTGGGTCCACTGCAGCATCATCCTTAACCATGACAACAAACAATCGCCACGCTTGTAAATGATGGTTGAACGAAGTGTAGCCAGTACTCATGACAGTCCTTGCCACCACGTCTCTCTCAGGTATTTCGTCGAACAGTTTACGTGCTTCGTGAACCAACCCTTTATCACAATAGGATTTGATGACATTTGTGGCCAAAATGGAAGGACCTTTTGGTGTTGAAGATGGGTTTTTCTGGTTTTGGTGATTGTGGGACCATTTAAGAGAATTTATGATTGATAATAGGGTCCCATGTATAGTTTTGTTTAAAGTTGAAGATATAATCTTTATAGCGCTCATGTTCAAATGTATTCAGCTGTCTATACTATAAAAACAAGAAAATACTATAAATAAACATACCCACCAATAAACTAGAGATAACGTGGACGACAAAGTCAAACTACCTATAGAATGATGCCAAGTCTGCTATATAGATTACATGAACTAGAGATTTACACCACCCCCAAATTTTAACTAGATTTGTAGATCTAGATGAATGAGAACTATATATATAACCTGTGTGATCATGTCTGTGAAGACAAAACAGTGATTCACGTTATATACTTCAAACAGCTTATTCTTATTAAAAAGTTTAGATAAGTAAATGGAATGTTTCGCAAATGAATGAAATAACAAGAGTAATCATTGAGATTCGCAAAATTCTAATGGTCAGATGCACAAATTAAAATTTATGAAAGTTTCTATAGTGGATATGTTATGTACAAAAAGGAAATAGTACTTCCCGCAATTCAACCGTTTAATTTAAACATAATAGTAAGTTTTCACTTACTTGTTGGAGATCGGTGAAGTATCGGTTGAAATTACAATCACCTAAAATTTTAATCGCCAGAGCTGATAAAGAACAAAATCATGACTTCAATGAAATGATCCAAGCACAATTTTAAAAAGGAAAATAACAGTACTACAAGAACTGAAATAAAAAAGAATTTAGAGATCGAAATTAGATTCAGGAGACACAAAAGGGAGACAAGTTTACCATTTAGAATTTCGGCGACGAAGATTGCGTGGTGCGGCTTGGTTGATGAACTTTCAAACTGTATACTTGCTGATTTCGCTTGCTCCTCGATGATGACCTTGCCTTTAAATATATAAATTCAACACCATTGCTTGCTCTAAGGAGAGTGACTTCCTTCGAGGAAGGAGAAAAAAATCTGTATTGACAAATCCGTTCACGTAAAAAGCCAACAGTTGAGAATATTTCTTTTTAATTTTTTTTAATTTTTAATTTTATTAAATTATTTTATGGAAAGTCAGTGAGTGGGATGTATTAAATAATTTAAATTGAAAATTATAATTTTTTATTATATTATGTGTTGAATTAAAATATTTGTTTGTATATCTTATTTTGTAATTTACAATTAAAATATACCAATATCCAATTAAAAAATTATATTAATTTATTAATTATTATTGAACTATATTATAATTTTAAAAATAAATATTCTGTAAATTAGTAAATTTACTTTAAAATAAATTAAATATTTTTTTTAAAAAATTAATTTTTTTTAAAACAAACATATATTTATATATGACCGTAATATTGGTGATGGATTTGTAAGGGAGCTAAGAGTTTCTTAAATTTGTGATGAGTTTGTGACGGTATATTTGATCAGTTTCGGAATAGATTTAAGTTGAAGTTTATAGTTGTTCCCACCCTATCTAGATCCGAGTTTGAGTGAACCCATGTATTGGTGGACACAAGTTAGAAAATCAATCGGTAAAAAAAATAATAATAATAAATAAATAAAATAAATAAATAAATAAATAACCAAGGAAGCGATTAGAACATAGACATTACCTAGGATAATCCATGTTGAATTGATTTCCAATTTAATCAAGATTGACAAATCAAATATGTATGTCGATCAATGGAATTAGGGCTCTTAAATAAAGACGAGTTGATAACTGTGAATTTTCATCACTTTAACCTAGGATAAAAAAAATAATCATAAAATCGTTAAAATAGAGATGTTTAATTTTTAGGGAAGAATTGGGCTTGATCATGAAAAATAAAATGGTAAAGTGAATTCAAGAATAATCACCAAACAACCATTAAAATATTCGAAAATTACTATAGTGTTGTATCATATTTACTTATTTTTCTTTCTCAGCAGATTGTACAGGTTTTGGGTTGTTTTGTTTGGTGCAAGGCCAATGTGCCCATGCAATTAGTAATAGCCCAAACCCATTGTGACCTGACCCGGCCCACTAACCTAAACTTACTATATAATCTTTCTTTTCTCCTTTGCTGGGTACTGTAGCATTTGTTTTGACTTCATCTTCTTCCCTGATATGCCTCTGGCAATTAGGTCTTTCTTGTTGTCTTTGTGAACTGAGAGGACTTTATGTCCTTACCTGCTGTAACACCACCATTGATAGTGCAACCGGGCCTCTGAGCCCTCTTCTATGGACGTACACCTTGGTGGCCTTTGTGGCCGCCGGTGGAACCACGTAAAATCACATTGTTTTGATTATGTTGGTTTCTGATTTTGTGCGATTCATTGTTGTGTCAATTTACAACAATTGGTATCAGAGCGAATCGCTCTATTTCTGAAACCCTAACTCTTGGTTCGTTTATTTTTTTGGTTCTTTAATCTTTTTCTGACTTTGACTTCTTGTTGTCTGCAAGTGTCTGGCCAACCCCTCTGATGGCAAAAGATCTGAGTCAAATGCTTCCTTGAATCGAGATCGACTAATAAATTCAACAATCCATCGAAACCCTAATTCTTCATTTTTTGATTTTTTGCATTCTTTGGTTTATGTGTTACTAACTCTCTATTTTGTATAGGTACCCTATCCTTGAAGAAGAATAAACAAAAATTAAAACCAAGAAATAAGGAAACAGGTACAGAAATAGCTAAATTGGAATACTAGAAGATATTGCAGCTTTGGTATTCGGCTAGGTACACTCTAAACTTAGAAATTAGGTTTTCTGAATATTGTTGTATCTAATAGCTGTCTGAGTAGGGTTTGATTACGCCCTTAGGATTCTATTTGTTTTCTGTGTGACTTTGTGATTCTTGGTGTTTTGTCTCTGGTTTTTGTCTTGTATATGATAAACTGAGTGTTGATTGATCTTGTTTTGGAACTGTGACAAAATTTCTGTTGCTCTCTTAGTGATTGCTTATTGGATCTGTGTGTTATCTTGCATTCTTAGTGAGTGTAAGATCCTTGGTGTTATTGTATTTGCTTAGTGATAATAATACTTGTCTTTGTGACTCTCTGTGTGATTATTTACCTCTGTTATACCTGTCTGTTTGTGATTGCGTGTCCTCTTATTTGTTTGGTTCTCTGTGATTGAATTGTTTCTGCATATATTGTCATATTCATTCATATAGTATTAGGATTAATATGGCTAAAGCTCCTGGCTCAAGTCATATTAACATAGAGGTCTTTGATGGGAGTCAGGATTTTGTTCTTTGGCAAAAGAAAATGTTGTCTGTTCTTGTCTATCATGGGGTAGAAGGGGCAGTAGATAAGGAATATCCAGAGGGTGCATCTGATGCTGAAAAAGAAATGGCTTGACAAAAGAGCATAACATATGATCCTGTTGCATCTTTCTGATAATGTTATGACTAATCTTGCTGGTTCTAAAACTACATCTGATTTGTGGACTGCATTAGAGTCGAGCCATCTTGAAAAGGATGTTCAGAATAGGCTGTTGAGTCTGCATCATCTGTTTGGTTTTAAATTTGATTCAAAGAAAAAGGTTGCTGAGAATTTGGCTGTTTTCAAAAGATTGGTGTAGGATTTTAATAGTCATACTAAAGAATCTGATAGATTGTCTGATGAATATCTTGCTATGATTCTTTTACATGCATTGCCTAATAGTCACAGTGTTGTTAAGGAATTTATTTCATTTAATAGTGCTGCTTTGACTACTAAGTTGATAATTGATACTTTGACATTTAGAACTGCCTCTGAGGAAAAGGTTAAAACTGAACCTGAAGGGTTAATGGCTCATGGTTCCAGTGACCATAAACCTTCAAGGAACAAAAAAAAAAGCCTCAATCTCAGAATAATAATGGTAATAAGGCTAAAGGTAAGAAAAATGGGAAAGCTAAAATAGGAAATGACAAAAATTGTTATTACTGTGTAAAGCATAACCATCTTGTCAACGATTGCTTTCAAAAGAAAAAGGACGAAGCTAATGGTGTGAATAAACCTGTTTCTTCTAATGTTGTTGCTGTCTTTGATAATGATGTATATTTCTGTGAAGGTTTGACTGTCATTGCTAAAATGTCTGATGCATTAGTTGTGAATAAGATTGCTGATTCTGATTGGGTAATTGATTCTGGTTGCACCCATCACATGACCTCTAATAAAAATTGGTTTTACGAACTTGACACTGTTAAAGAAGGTATGGTTTTGATGGGTTCCAACCATAAATGCTTGATTGAAGGTGTTGGTTTTGTTAAAATCAAACAATTTGATGGAACTGTAAGATTGTTGGATGATGTGAAATATGTGCCTGGTTTGAGGAGGAATTTGATCTCTGTTAGTGCTTTGGATGCTCTTGGTTTTGAATGCATGTTTAAAAACCGATCTGTGTCTGTGATTGATCTTAACACTAAAGAGACTATTATGAAAGGCATGAAATTTGGTAATCTTTACAAACTCAATGGTGAAACTGTTGAAGCTCTTGCTGTTAAAGATAAATCTGCTGAGTCTGTTATTATGAAATGGCATAATAGATTAGGCTATTTGGGTGAGAATAGGCTAAAGGTTCTTATGAATAGGGGTTTGATTGAAAAGGATGATGTTTGTAATCTTGATTTCTGTGAGCATTGTATCCTTGGTAAGCAAACTCGTGTGCCTTTTGTGAAATATGTTTTTAGAGCTAAAACTGTGCTAGAGTATGTGCATGCTGATCTCTAGGGTCCTACAAAGACCAAAACTTTTAGCAGAAGCATTTATTTTCTATCCATCATTGATGATTACTCTAAGTTTGCCTGGTTTTACCTACTTAAGAGTAAAGATGAAGCTTTTGATCGTTTCAAATTGTGGAAATTGCATGTTGAATCTGAAACTGGTTGCAAAGTTAAATCTCTAAGGACTGATAATGGGCTTGAGTTTTGTAATGATATGTTTGATTCATTTTGTGCTGATAATGGTATAAAAAGGAATAGAACTGTGAGGTTCACTCCTCAGCAGAATGGGGTAGCAGAACGCCTGAATAGAACCTTACTTGAAAAAGTAAGGAGCATGCTATTTAAGGCCAAACTGCCTAAAACATTCTGGGGGGAAGCTCTTGACACTGCTCTGTATGTTAGAAATCGCTCTCCTTCTACTGTTATTGATTGGAAAACTCCCTATGAACTGTATTATGGTAAATTGCCTGCATTTAAGCATATTAGAATTTTTGGATGTAGGGCGTATGCACATCAATCTGTTGGCAAGTTAGAACCTAGGTCTATTAAGTGTCTCTTTATGGGTTTTACTTTTGGTATTAAAGGTGCCAAACTTGTCTATAAAGAAGGATCATCTTATAGATTTATTATTAGCAGGGATGTGGTGTTTAATGAATCTGAATTTCCTGGTTTTGATTCTGATGGTGATAAATCTGAAACTTGCATTCCTGGTTTTGCTTTGTCTGATTACAGTATTGATTGTGTATCTAGTTCCAGTTCTGACAGTGCTGATGTTGGTAATTCTAGTAACTCTAATACTCTTACCCCTACTGAAACTGTTTTGCCTAACAGTGTTCCTGTTGTGAATGAACCTGTAATTGATGAACCTGACACTGGTATTAATATTGATGAATCTGGTTTTGATAAGCTGTTTAATGATGATGACTTGCATGATTATTCACTTGCTAGAGATAGGCAGAGGAGGGTAATTAGACCTCTTGCTAGGTATTTGGATGCTAACTTAGTGATCTATGCTCTAAATGCTGATGTTTGTGATGAATTTGTGCCTGTTTCGTATATTGATGCTGTGAATTGCAAGCATGCTAATAAGTGGATATCTGCAATGGATGAGGAACATAAAGCTTTATTGAAAAATCAGACTTGGGAACTGGTTGAAAAACTAGTAGGTAAGAAACTGATTGCTTGTAGGTGGGTGTTTAGAATAAAAGAAAATCTCCATTTTGCTGATCCTAATAGATATAAAGCTAGGCTTGTAGCCAAAAGTTTTACTCAAAAATCTGGGATTGACTTTGATGAAATTTTTTCTCCTGTTGTTCGCTATATAACTATTAGGATCATGTTTTCTTTAACTGCTTTCTATGATTGGGAACTTGAACAAATGGATGTTAAAACTGCTTTTCTGCATGGTTTTTTAGATAGAGAAATTTTTGTGGAACAGCCTGAAGGTTTTTGTGAAAAAGGGAATGAAAATAAAGTTTTTTTACTGAAAAGGTCTCTTTATGGTTTAAAACAATCTCCACGGCAGTGGAATGAAAGGTTTCATAAGTTTATAACTTCCATTGGTTTTTCATAGAAGCATGTTTGATGCCAGTTTATATTTTAATTTCAATGACAATACTTTAGTGTTTCTGCTGTTGTATGTAGATGATATTCTGTTAATTGGACCTGATTTTAATGTGTTGAAATCTGTTAAGCAACGTTTGAGTTGTGAGTTTGAGATGAAGGACTTGGGACATGCTTCTAAGATTCTTGGTATGAATATTACTAGGAAAATGAAGAAATGTCAGCTTTGTATTGATCAAAAATAATATCTTGAAAAAAATTTGAAAATTTTTGATATGTTGAATGCTAAACCTGCTAGTCTTCCTCTTGCTGTTGGTCATGGTTTGGATACTAGAAATCATGAATCTGAAACTGTTCTGGAAAATGTTCCTTATGCTGAAGCTGTAGGCTGTGTTATGTATGTCATGGTATGCTCCAGACCTGATATTGCTTATGCTATTAGTGTTCTTAGTAGAGCTATGATGAAGCCAAAATGGCTCATTGGAAAGCAATGAAAGGATTGCTTAGATACTTAAGGGGAACTATTAATGTGGGGCTGGTTTATGGCAAGCATTCAGATTCTGTAAATATTGTTGGTTACTGTGATTCTGATTATGATAAAGATATTGAATTCAGAAAGTTTATTTCATCATATTTGTTTACAATATGTGGGAATTGTATTTCTTGGAGGCCAAGACTCCAATTTGATGTTGCTTTGTCCACTACTGAATCTGAGTATATAGCTCTAACGGAAGGTATTAGAGAAGCTATGTGGATCCAGGGTATATTGAAGGAGGTGAAGCAGCTGAAAGGTAAGGCTATTGTCATGACAGACAACCAAGGAGCCTTCCAGCTCAGTCGCAATCCAATATACCACGACAGGAACAAACACATAGATGTGAAATATAACTTTATCAGGCTACATGTTCTAAATGGCACCATTGATGTGGGGAAGATCTCCACTGATTCCAATCCTGCTGATATGGGGACTAAAGTTCTCTCTGTGAAAAAGTTTTTGTTTTGCAGGGATAGTCTCCACATTGAGCTGCTGTGATCTAAAAGCTGGACGCTGGGCAATGAAGATAAAGGCCTTGGATGGCACTGGAAATGGTTAAATGGTGTTCAGTTAGATGTTCTTGGTTCTAAAGATATGTAAATATGTTTCAATGGGGAAGATTTGTAGTGTTGTATATTTTATTTTTTCTTTCTTGTACAGGTTTTGGGTTATTTTGTTTGGTGCAAGGCCAATGGGCCCAGGCAATTAGTAATAGCCCAAACCCATTGTGACCTGACCCGGCCCACTAACCTAAACTTACTATATAATCTTTCTTTTCTCCTCTGCTGGGTACTGTAGCATTTGTTTTGACTTCTTCTTCTTCCCTGATATGCCTCTGGCGATTAGGGTTTTCTTGTTGTCTTTGTGAACTGAGAGGAATTTTTGTCCTTACATGCTGTAACACCACCATTGATAGTGCAACCGGGCCTCTGAACCCTCTTCCGTAGACGTACACCTTGGTGGCCTTTGTGGCCGCCGGTGGAACCACGTAAAATCGCGTTGTTTTTATTGTGTTAGTTTTTGGTTTTGTGCGATTCATTGTTGTGTCAATTTACAACAATTACTATATTCAAAGTAACTGCAACCCCGACCAAAATATTGCAACCTTTAGTGAAGTTTGCAACCTCTCAACGAATGGATCGCAACCTGAAAGTTTAATGAAATTAATATTGAATTGCAACCTCTATGTTAGGTTCGCAACCTGCCAACGATCAGATCGCAACCTTAATTTTGTTATTCAATCTACGTAAAATCGCAACTACTTTATGAATTTCACAACCACTCGATGAAAAGATCGTAACTTGAAAGTTTTATGAATTTAACATTGAATTGCAACCTCTACGTTAGGTTCGCAACCTGCAAACGATGAGATCGCAACCTTAATATTGTTATTGAATCAACGTAAAATCACAACCTCTATGTCAATTTTGCAACCTCTCAACGAATAGATCACAACCTGAAAGTTTTATGAAATTAACATTGAAATGCTTGGCTCTATATGCAGTTCGCAACCTGCCAACGATGAGATCGCAACCTCAATTTTGTTATTAAATCAACGTAAAATCGCAATCTTTATGTCAATTTCGCAACCTCTCAACAAATAGATCGCAACTTGAAAGTTTTATAAAATTAACATTTAATTGCAACCTCTATGTTAGGTTCGCAACCTGCCAATAATGAGATTGCAACCTCAATTTTGTTATTTAAACAACGTAAAATCGCAACTTTTATGTCAATTTCGCAACCTCTCAATGAATGGATTGCAACCTAAAAGTTTTGTGAGATGAACATTAAATTGCAACCTTTACGTCAGGTTCACAACCTGCCAACGATGAGATCCCTACCTTAATTTTGTTATTAAATCAACGTAAAATTGTAGCTTTTATTTGAATTTTGCAACCTCAAAGTTTTATGAAATTAACATTGAAATACAACCTATACGTTAAGTTCGCAACCTGCTAAAGATGATTTCGCAACCTCAATTTTTTCATTAAATCAACGTAAAATCACAACCTTTATGTGAAATTCGCAACCTCTCAACGAATGGATCACAACCTGAAAGTTTAATGAAATCAACATTGAATGGCAACCTCTATGTTAGGTTCGCAACCTGCCAACGATGAGATCGCAACCTTAATTTTGTTATTAAATCAATGTAAAATCGCAACTGCTTTGTGAATTTCGCAGCCTCTCGACGAATAGATCGCAACTTGAAAGTTTTATAAATTTAACATTGAATTGCAACATCTACATTAGGTTCGCAACCTGCCAATGATGAGATAGCAACCTCAATTTTGTTATTAAATCAACGTAAAATTGCAACATCTATGTCAATTTCGGAACCTCTCAATGAATAGATCGCAACTTGAAAGTTTTATGAAATTAACAATGAATTACAACCTCTACGTTAGGTTCGCAACTTGCCAATGATGAGATCGTAACCTCAATTTTGTTATAAAATCAACGTAAAATTGCAACTTCACTGTCAAGTTCGCAACCTCACAACAAATGGATCGCAACCTGAAAGTTTTATTAAATTAACATTGATATGCAACCTATAGGTTAGGTTTGCAATCTGCTAACGATGTTTTGCAACCTCAATTTTTTCATTAAGTCAACGTAAAATCGCAACCTTTATGTGAATTTCGTAATCTCTCAACGAATGTGTCGTAACCTCAAAGTTTTATGAAATTAACGTTGAATTGTAACATATACGTTAGGTTTGCAACCTGCCAACGGTGAGATTGCAACCTCAATTTTTTTATTAAATCAACGTAAAATCACAACTTCTACCTCCGCTTTGCAACCTATCAACAATGTTGTCGTAACTTTAATATTTTTAATTAGTTTATCATAATTTTTAATTTTATTATTTATATTTTACATTATTATATATTTTTTTATTATTTTCTTTTGTCAAAAACAAATTAATTATATATAATTTTAATTTTAAATTTTTAAATTTAATAATATTTAATTTATTAAAATTATATCAATAATTGAATTATTTCATTATTTTTAACCAGCTATTAATTTTTAAAACCTATTATAGCAGGTAAAAAAATTTGGGTAATGTTACTAGAATATAACTTTCCAGTAATGTAGAATTACCATTTTTTTCTTCTCTCTTTCACTGCTATTCAATAAAATTTTAAAATAAAAAACCCCAAAATTTTTTTTTTTTTTTATTCTTCCTTCTTCTTCCTCTTTTTCCCCCTCTCTCTCTCTATTTCTCTCACAGGATCCGCGAGCTTTTCCACGATTACACCTAAACCGAGTTTCGTACTTTTTACTAAGAAGTAACATGAGTTTTATAAAGACTGCGGTGTAAAGTCAAACTTTGACTCCATTATCTGTCATGTAATCAGGTGAAAAGATAATTTTGTCCATTCCGATTTTGCTATCTCACCAGATGTTCTGTTTCTTATTTTGTTTCTTATTTGGTCGATTTATCCCGTAGATGTTCTGTTGGTTATTTGGTCGATTTTATCCAATGCACATTAAATGTTAATAATTATTTACTGATTGTCCTTTTATAATATAAAAAAATTAATTTAATAAAAAAACTAAACTCATCACTTACTAATCAATTTATTTATTTATTTATTTATTTATTCTTGTGTGTGAGAGATTGTTTTTCATTATTTTTTTATATTTTCTTTTTTTTATTTATGATTATTTATTTATTTTTGTGTGTGAGAGATTGTTTTTATTTAATATTTTTATTTTTTATTTATAGTTATTCTTATTTATTATTTATTGACCATTTTTAGTATTTGTTTTTATTTATTCACTGTTCTTATTATTTATTTAATATTATTTATTTGTGACTTTTTAATTATTTATTTAAAAATTTGTTTTGTTTCCAACTATTATTTTTATTATTTATTCACTATCTTTGTTGTTTTATTATTTATTTACATTTATTTTTATTATTTATTTACATTCTTAAAATTTCAATCTATCCAACATATAAATCCACTTATTCTTTTTATGAATTTTATAAATTTATCAAATAAATAAATTTACATTAAAAAAATTTTGTCCACTCAAATTCATTATCCAACTCCAATTTCTATATATATATATATATATATATATATATATATATATATATATATATAAAATAATGTGTGTTTTGACATTAGTGATCTTTAAATTTTTACATGAATTTGGAATGAACATGTAGATTTTAAAATATTATTTTTATTATTATTATTTATTTAAAACTAAAAAAAGGTTGATTAAATATGGTCCAAATAATTTTTTTAATTATAATTTTATTTTTTACCTATAATACATTAAGGTGGTTCAATAAAGGCAATGGGCATGGGTCCCCGACCCGACCCTATTTTAAGGGTTTGGGTCTAATTTTTTTATCCTAAGGGTCCGGGTCCGGATCTAAATAATTTAATAGGTATGAGTTTGGGTATTTTTAAACTTTATCCTTACATATGTTGGACCTTTTAATTTTTAAATTTTTATTTTTATTTTCTTAACATAAATAATAAAAAATACATCTTTCAGGTTACCTACTCGCGTCGTCATTATTACCAACACACCTAACGAAGAGAATATACCCAAAAATCCTAACGAAAAGTTGATTCGGGAGCTGGTTTGTATTTGTTAATTGTCAACACACCTCGTTCTCTCTCTCACTCTCTCCTTCGCACCTCTCTCTCTCTCTCAAGAAGGTAATTTCTTATCTGGGTTTTTCAAGTTTT